>CM044964.1:2802991-3370491 GCA_024516035.1 Bactericera cockerelli | reverse complement strand
GTAGTCAGTGTTCCGGATGGTGTTGACAAACACGATGACGCCTTGCTCATCTGTGGGAGATCACAATACAATACACTCATCTTAGAAGCCAAATAACACTTTATTAGGTAATAGGACATATATTATTATATACAATACAAATAAAAATTAAAAATACTATATAATAGAAGAAAAAAAAATAATAATAAAAAAAATAACAATACAATACAGTGTTATACTTCAATACAATACAATACAATACAATACAATACAATACAATACAATACAGTGTTATACTTCAATACAATACAATACAATACACAGGGTGCAGGCGATGTAGTCAGTGTTCCGGATGGTGTTGACAAAACACGATGACGCCTTGCTCATCTGTGGGAGATGACAATACAATACAATACAATACAATACAGTGTTATACTTCAATACAATACAATACAATACACAGGGTGCAGGCGATGTAGTCAGTGTTGCGGATGGTGTTGACAAACACGATGACGCCTTGCTCATCTGTGGGAAATCACAATACAATACAATACAGTGTTATACTTCAATACAATACAATACACAGGGTGCAGGCGATGTAGTCAGTGTTCCGGATGGTGTTGACAAACACGATGACGCCTTGCTCATCTGTGGGAGATGACAATACAATACAATACAGTGTTATACTTCATACAATACAATACAATACAATACACAGAGTGCAGGCGATGTAGTCAGTGTTCCGGATGGTGTTGACAAACACGATGACGCCTTGCTCATCTGTGGGAGATGACAATACAATACAATACAGTGTTATACTTCAATACAATACAATACAATACAATACAATACAATACACAGAGTGCAGGCAATGTAGTCAGTGTTCCGGATGGTGTTGACAAACACGATGACGCCTTGCTCATCTGTGGGAGATCACAATACAATACAATACAATACAGTGTTATACTTCAATACAATACAATACAATTCACAGGGTGCAGGCGATGTAGTCAGTGTTCCGGATGGTGTTGACAAACACGATGACGCCTTGCTCATCTGTGGGAAATCACAATACAATACAATACAGTGTTATACTTCAATACAATACAATACACAGGGTGCAGGCGATGTAGTCAGTGTTGCGGATGGTGTTGACAAACACGATGACGCCTTGCTCATCTGTGGGAAAATCACAATACAATACAATACAGTGTTATACTTCAATACAATACAATACAATACAGTGTTATACTTCAATACAATACAATACACAGGGTGCAGGCGATGTAGTCAGTGTTCCAGATGGTGTTGACAAACACGATGACGCCTTGCTCATCTGTGGGACATCACAATACAATACAATACAGTGTTATACTTCAATACAATACAGTGTTATATTTCAATACAATACAATACACAGGGTGCAGGCGATGTAGTCAGTGTTCCAGATGGTGTTGACAAACACGATGACGCCTTGCTCATCTGTGGGAGATCACAATACAATACAATACAGTGTTATACTTCAATACAATACAGTGTTATACTTCAATACAATACAATACACAGGGTGCAGGCGATGTAGTCAGTGTTGCGGATGGTGTTTACAAACACGATGACGCCTTGCTCATCTGTGGGAAATGACAATACAATACAATACAGTTTTATACTTCAATACAATACAGTGTTATATTTCAATACAATACAATACACAGGGTGCAGGCGATGTAGTCAGTGTTCCAGATGGTGTTGACAAACACGATGACGCCTTGCTCATCTGTGGGACATCACAATACAATACATTACAGTGTTTATACTTCAATACAATACAGTGTTATATTTCAATACAATACAATACACAGGGTGCAGGCGATGTAGTCAGTGTTGCGGATGGTGTTGACAAACACGATGACGCCTTGCTCATCTGTGGGGAATCACAATACAATACAATTCAGTGTTATACTTCAATACAATACAGTGTTATACTGCAATACAATACAATACAGTGTTATACTTCAAATACACAATGCAATACAATAGTGTTATACTTCAATACAATACTGGTTACTGGTAATGGTGGATATCTCCAATCATGACCAAACTGTAAATCCGAACGTTAAAACCAAATAGAACCAATGGACATGAAAGGAGCCTAGACACATTGGATCTGGGCGTCCAAAATATACTCTCACCACCGTGATATAGGAGTCTCTGCTTATCTTACGGACACAATAGTACTGTTATAATACAACAGTACATTACTATTTTACGAGTAATGTGTTCTATTCTAACCTTTCTCGCGCAAGATTTCCAATAGCTTCTTCTTCTTCTCCTTGTTGCCCGACACCTCTATCACAGTCTGAACCACATCCTTGCTGGCCCCGCCCACTATGCCCACCGCTATGAAGATGTAGTTCTTCATGAACTGGGCCGCCAGCTGTCAACACACAAAATAAATATTCCAGTAAATGTATTATTTATTTATTTAATTAATAGACGGGTGCTTCCCATGATACGTAAATTTTCCTACACAAAACAAATAAAATACTTTAACATAATAACTATAGTAAAATAACTTAAAAATAAAAAAAAAGATCTTTTTTTTTGTACTTTCAATTTTTTTTTTTTTTGTACTTTCAAAAGATTATTTTTTATTCAACAGATTCTTTCATCTTCCGAAGTAACACTTAAATGTAAAAAATAACTTATTCATAAAATGAAAATTAAGAAACGTGGTAAGTTTAAGTGGCCAATAATATTTAAAAACTGTCCTTGTAGTTAAATGTATGTATGTAGGATTTTATTTGTGGTGAAACACAAGGCCTGTTCACATTTTTTGTGGGTAGCGCAGCATTACTAAGAGCCTCCTTTACTGTTCGAATTCTATTACATTAATTTCTTTTTACTCTGGTAATGCCGCCACTGTTCATTTGCTCATACAGGCAACTACTCATTTTTCCTCACGAGGTATGAGTGGACCCTGAACAGCCAAGTACAGAGCAGAAAAATTCCTGCCCCGCTGGGAATCGAACCCAGGTCACCATGCGTGCAACGTGCAATGCCTAGCGCGCTAACTCACTCTGCCTCCGTGACTACAATTCCAGTTCATGTGTATTCCATCTTCCATCGCACATAGAATTATTATTACTTAACTACTTTATTAGAGATATTCACTTCCACTTTCTATAATATCTTTTAATTTTCTTATATCTACTTACCCTCTACTCTGTCACAGTTTTTTTTTATATTGTATATCCTATATTTATGTATTGTATTGACGATTGACTATGTCCACTTGTGGACCATAAGGTCTATAATTACTAATAAAATAAATAAATATAAAAAGACATATGTACAATAATAATAATAATTATCAACGCAAAAAATAGAAACAATATATACAATAAAAAGGAAAAAGAATGGAGAAATATATATAAACATATGTCCTAACTAAAGGGCGGGGTTATTGCCTATGTGGCAATCTCTTCCACCCAACCCTTGGGTCTCTCACTTTCTGGATGGTCTCCGGGATGGAAGGAAGGGACTCACCTCCTGGGTATGACCACACTGGTAAGAGGAAAGGGACTCACCTTCTGGATGGTCTCCGGGAAGGAAGAAAGGGACTCACCTTCTGAATAGTCTCCGGGAAGGAAGGAAGGGACTCACCTTCTGAATAGTCTCCGGGAAGGAAGGAAGGGACTCACCTTCTGGATGGTCTCCGGGAAGGAAGGAAGGGACTCACCTTCTGAATAGTCTCCGGGAAGGAAGGAAGGGACTCACCTTCTGGATGGTCTCCGGGAAGGAAGGAAGGGACTCACCTTCTGAATAGTCTCCGGGAAGGAAGGAAGGGACTCACCTTCTGGATGGTCTCCGGGAAGGAAGGAAGGGACTCACCTTCTGGATGGTCTCCGGGAAGGAAGAAAGGGACTCACCTTCTGAATAGTCTCCGGGAAGGAAGGAAGGGACTCACCTTCTGAATAGTCTCCGGGAAGGAAGGAAGGGACTCACCTTCTGGATGGTCTCCGGGAAGGAAGGAAGGGACTCACCTTCTGGATGATCTCCGGGAAGGAAGGAAGGGACTCACCTTCCGGATGGTCTCCAGGAAGGCAGGAAGGTAAAGGACTCACCATCTGGATAGTCTCCGGGAAGGAAGGAAGGGACTCACCTTCTGGATGGTCTCCGGGAAGGCAGGAAGGTAAAGGACTCACCTTCTGAATAGTCTCCGGGAAGGAAGGAAGGGACTCACCTTCTGGATGGTCTCCGGGTAAGGGTAAGGGGGCGGGGACTCACCTTCTGTATAGCCTCCGGGAAGGTGGCACTGAACATGAGCGTCTGCCGCGCCGCCACGTCCGGCATGCTCGCGTGCTGCATCACATGCTGGATGTCGGGCAGGGAAGGGTTATCTCCTATGGCAATCTCTTCCACCCAACCTCTTGGGCATGACCACAAGGGTAAGGAAGGGGCTCACTCACCTTCTGGATAGTCTCCGGGAAGGTAAGGGTAAGGGTAGAGAGCTCACTCACCTTCTGGATGGTCTCCGGGAAGGTAAGGGTAGAGCTCACTCACCTTCTGGATGGTCTCCGGGAAGGTAAGGGTAGAGCTCACTCACCTTCTGGATGGTCTCTGGGTAAGGTAAGGGTAGAGCTCACTCACCTTCTGGATAGTCTCCGGGTAAGGTAAGGCTAGAGCTCACTCACCTTCTGGATGGTCTCCGGGAAGGAAGGAAGGGACTCACCTTCTGGATGGTCTCCGGGTAACGTAAGGCTAGAGCTCACTCACCTTCTGGATAGTCTCCGGGTAAGGTAAGGGTAGAGCTCACTCACCTTCTGGATGGTCTCCGGGAAGGTAAGGGTAGAGCTCACTCACCTTCTGGATGGTCTCCGGGAAGGTAAGGGTAGAGCTCACTCACCTTCTGGATGGTCTCCGGGTAAGGTAAGGGTAGAGCTCACTCACCTTCTGGATGGTCTCCGGGTAAGGTAAGGGTAGAGCTCACTCACCTTCTGGATGGTCTCGGGTAAGGTAAGGGTAGAGCTCACTCACCTTCTGGATAGTCTCCGGGTAAGGTAAGGGTAGAGCTCACTCACCTTCTGGATGGTCTCCGGGAAGGTAAGGCTAGAGCTCACTCACCTTCTGGATGGTCTCCGGGAAGGTAAGGCTAGAGCTCACTCACCTTCTGGATGGTCTCCGGGTAAGGGTAAGGGTTAGAGCTCACTCACCTTCTGGATGGTCTCCGGGTAAGGTAAGGGTAGAGCTCACTCACCTTCTGGATAGTCTCCGGGTAAGGTAAGGGTAGAGCTCACTCACCTTCTGGATAGTCTCCGGGTAAGGTAAGGGTAGAGCTCACTCACCTTCTGGATAGTCTCCGGGAAGGAAGGAAGGAAGGCACTCACCTTCTGGATGGTCTCCGGGAAGGAAGGAAGGGACTCACCTTCTGTATCGCCTCCGGGAAGGTAGCACTGAACATGAGTGTCTGCCGCGCCGCCACATCCGGCATGCTCGCGTGCTGCATCACATGCTGGATGTCGGGCAGGAAGCCCATGTCCAGCATGCGGTCGGCCTCGTCCAGCACCACGGCCCTCACCGAGGCCAGGGAGATGCGGCCGCGCTCCAGGATGTCCTTGAGGCGGCCCATCGTGGCCACCAGGATGTGACAGCCGCGCTGGAGGGGGAGAAAGGAAGCAGGGTTTAGAAACAAAGATACAAAAACATTATTTTTTAAAAGAAAACAAAGATACAAAATCATTATTTTTTAAAAGAAAACAAAGATACAAAATCATTATTTTTTTAAAGAAGAAAACAAAGGTACAACAGTGCCCTCAAGTAATGTAATTAATTGAGTAAACAGCCAACCCTAACAAGGAGAGGAAGCATTATTTTTCGGGATTTTTGTAATAGTAGTGAACTCGACCTTAATAAAGAAAGAAAGAAAAAAACTACTTACATCTATCTTAATTGCTACTTATTATTAAAAATTTATATTTACTATCACAAATAGAAGTGGCCAGTTGATTGGGAATGGAGACTGACTAGATTCAAAGATTAGGGTATAGTAAATATTGACTAGAAGAAAAAAAAAGATAAAAAAGAAAGAAAGAAAAAAAGAGAGAGAGAAATAAGGATGGAAAGAAAGAAAGAAGGAAAAAAAGAAAGCAAGCAGAAGAAAAAAAAAAGAAGCAAGCAAGAAAGAAAGAAAAAAAAAAAACAAACAAGACTCAGCTTACCTCTAGCTGTCGGTTGAAGTGCATGGACGAGGCGCCCCCGTAGTGCATGCAGATCCTGAGCACGGAATGCGCACAGAAAGAAAGAAAGCAAGCAAGACAGAAAGAAAGAGAGAGAGCAAGAAAGAAAGAGAGAGAAACCAAGAAAGAAAGCAAGAAAGTAAGAGAGAAAGAAAGCAAGAAAGAGAGAAAGAAAGGAAGAAAGAAAAAAAGAAAGAAAAAAAAAAAAAAGAAAGAGAGAGAGAGAGAAAGAAAGCAAGAAAGAGAGAAAGAATGCAAGAAAAAAAGAAAGCAAAAGAAAAAAGGAGAGAAAAAAAGAAAGAAAAAAAAAAACAAACAAACAAGAATAAACTTAACATTGAGCTACCGGGAAGAATGTTTTTTTTTCTTTCTTTCTTTCTTTCTTTTCTTAATTTTATACTGTTGCTTGTTTGTCCTCTTAATAAAGCTTAAAAAAAAATGAGCTTACCTCTAGCTGTCTATTGAAGTGCATGGACGAGGCGCCCCCGTAGTGCATGCAGATCTTGAGCACGGAACTGTACAAGTACAGAAAGAAAGAGAGAAAGCAGGACAGAAAGAAAGAGAGAGAGCAAGAAAGAAAGAGAGAAACCAAGAAAGAAAGGAAGAAAGAAAAAAAGAAAGAAAAAAAAAAAGAAAAAAAAAAGAAAGAGAGAGAGAGAGAAAAGAAAGAAAGAAAGGAAGAGAGAAAGAAAGCAAGAAAGAGAGAAAGAATGCAAGAAAAAAAGAAAGCAAAAGAAAAAAGGAGAGAAAAAAAGAAAGAAAAAAAAAAATAAACAAACAAGAATAAACTTAACATTGAGCTACCGGGAAGAATGTTTTTTTTTTTTTTTTTTTTTTTTTTTTCTTTCTTTCTTTCTTTCTTTTCTTAATTTTATACTGTTGCTTGTTTGTCCTCCTAATAAAGCTTTAAAAAAAATGAGCTTACCTCTAGCTGTCTATTGAAGTGCATGGACGAGGCGCCCCCGTAGTGCATGCAGATCCTGAGCACGGAGCTGTAGGCATACTTGCGGGCCACCTCGTCTATCTGGATGACCAGCTCCCGTGTGGGGGCGCATATGATGACCTGGGGCTGGGCGCACTGGCCCGTCACCAGGTCCGCCGGGTCTTCGATCAGCTGGTGCATGAGTGGGATGAGGAACGCCGCCTGGGGAGAGAGAGGAGAAACAAATTATATTTTTTGACATTTTCATGTCTTTGCTCTGGCACATAACCAAAATTATGTAACGAAATATTAAATTATAAAAAGAAGAGAAGAGAAAAAGTATGTGTCATGCGCACAATACGAAATTTGGTCAGTTAAGTTTTAGACCTTGAATAGTAAAGATGAAAATGTCCCAATGGTTCCAGACTCGTATGCAAGCGTTTTGACATTTTTATTAAATTATAACAGGAGCTGCCAGTCTTTGACTGGTTGCCATTCCGCACAGCATATCAGTCACATCTATCAGACAATTTTCTAACATATTTTAAACTTTTTAACTAGGTATGATGTTATGACTTCAGTTCAGTATTTTGAGTAAATTGAATAATTTATAATTTTAATACTATCTAGTATTAAAATATTTTAGTGCAAGGGGCGTTGTCATAGATAAGACTTGATGGTCTCTTGAATTGGGTTTTATTTTTATACGACTCACTAGTCACTAGGTTCCAATACGTATTAAAATGTGGTAAAACTCCCAAATGGGAGAATAAATTATCCTTGCTGCGTTTAGACCCCGCGACCTGTGGGTTACCATACTGACGCTTTGACCACTGAGCTGCCCCACGTTTGACATTGCAATAAGTGGCCAATGCGTATTAGTAGGAGGTAAACTCCCAAATGGGAGAATGAAATGTCCCGGCTAGGTTTCGAACCCGCGACCTCTGGGTTACCATACTGACGCTTCGACCACTGAGCTGCCCCACGTTTAACATTTCACTAGGGGCCAACACGGTTTAAAATGTGGTAAAAAATCCCACATGAGAAGATTTCGGATACCCTTCCTAACGCCAACGATTTTATTTGGTTTTAACGTCCTGATCGGGACGGGGGTGTTAACCTCCATTCGCTGGGAATTGTACCCAGCTACCCACATTAACCTGGCTGGGTTTCGACCCCGCGACCTCTGGGTTACCATACTGACAGTTTGACCACTGAGCTACCCTACGTCTGACATTGCACTAAGGGTAAAGACATTTTATTATATCGTAAAAATCCCACATGAGAGGATCAATTCGACCATGGAAGGAGAAAGGGGCGTAAGTAACAAAAAATGGATTTTCATTTTATTCCATACAACAACTTGTTCAAGTGGGTTCTTTGGTTCAAATACCAACTTTTTTTCGAATCAGATAGAGCATGGAAAGAGTCAAAATACAGCAAAATTATAAAAGGCAGGAACAAAAAGAAATTGTTGTTTTTCTCTTTTTGCTCTCCTGAAAAAATTGAAAATATCACTTACGCCCCTTTCTCATTCCATGGTCGAATTGTCCCGGCTGGGTTTCGAACCCGCGACCTCTGAGCTACCGGGACTACACGCACGCCACCAGTCTCAGTCACTCACCGTCTTGCCCGACCCTGTCTGGGCGCATCCCATGATGTCTCGCCCCTCCATGCCCGCCGGGATGGCGTACTTCTGGATGGGCGTGGGCTTCGTGTAGTTCGCCTTCTTCAGATTGTTGACCAGGATCTCGCGTATTCCCGCCTGGTCGAACGACTCGATCGGCTTCGGAACATTGTCACCCGACACCTGGGAATTCAACACAAGTACACAAATAAATCAGTGGAGTATTGTCACCGGACACCTGGGAATTCAACACAAATATACACATAAATCATCATCATCATAATATATGGGCATCATCGTGAACGATAGTAGCCAGACAGTGAACTTCCCAATCCACGGTTTCGTGTTTTTAAGGTGTTTTTTTAAAGATCCGTAGAACCGGTCATAAATATTTAGATTATAAGACATAGAAAAATGTATAAACCATTGTCACCCTATCTAACTTAAGGACTAACTTATGACATTATGACTAAAAAAAAATGGACAGAATGTATTTTTGTGATATGTGGCGCATGATGTGAGTTAAGGAAGTGTTAATGTGGAGGTGTGGGTGTGTGTACATGGATGTGTTTGGTATGTGCGGTATGATCAACACTTAGACGACCGACATGGTTTTTCGTGAATTCTCTTGTGGGACCGGCGATAATACTGCTATCCGACCCCGTGTACCACCGGTGGTACACCCGGTCCATTCTGTACGAAACGTGCGTGTACCACCGGGTACTCCGTGTGTTTGTACACCCGGTCCATTCTGTACGAACGTGCGTGTACCACCGGTGGTACACCCGGTCCGTACAACGTCTGTTACCACCACCCACGGTCGTCTACGTTTAACAGCCACGGCTCACCTGACCTCGCACTCTCCACCCGGAGAAGTTGATCCCGTCTCAATGCCGCTCGCGAACAACGCCTCCTCACTCTCGTCCACCTCCTTGGGCACGTACAGGGGCGGCTTGGCGGGGTCGTACGCCGCCGGGGCTCCGTCCTCACCGCCGCCAGTGCCACCACCGCCGCCGGCTCCCTCGGGTTTCGGCTCCGAGCACTTGTAGCACGCGTCACGGCGCGCAAAGTTGGACTCCTGGCACGCGCCGCAGGACCAGTCTCCGGGCTTGGGGCCTCTGCTGTCTCCCCCGCCACCTCCGCCGAAACCACCACCTCCACCTCCACCACTGCTGAAACCTGGGAGCCACAAGGGATAAATAAATTTATTTATTTAGAAACTCTTTATTAGTAGAACATATATACAGACACATAATGGTAAAAATTAAATATAAAATTGACAATATTAATAATATAAACAAGAAAAATAAATGAAATATATACATTTGTCCTAACTAAAGAGAATGCCGTAGGCATCGCCCTTGATCAAGTTTTGTTTAATAATTTCAAATATGTTTCTTGTAAATTGTATACAGGGTGTCCCACCAAACTTGGACACCTCAAATTACTCGGCCCCTGAAAGAGTTTTTGAAAAATAAAAAAATCTAGGGTACATGTGCTAATTATGCGGTTTCAGTTATGAATTTTTTTTTATACAGGGTGGTTCAAAAGTCAGAAATTGAGGTGTCAACTTTCGATTTTTAAATGGATGGACCTGAATATTATTAAATAATTTTAATTCTAAATGATTCTTGAGTACTTTTTTAAACAAAAATATTACATACAGGGTGGTTTTTTTTCGACCAATTTTTTTTCTAAATCTTGAATAACTCAAGTTCGGTTAATTTTTTTGATAACAAGAATAGAGAGTGTTTGTGTAATGAATACACGCACTTTCAATTGGCATCAAAAAAATTTATACAGGGTGGTTCACAAGTGAAATAATGACTTGATTTTTTTTTAAAACCGAGTTTTTTTGATTTTTTATTTAGGATTAATAATTCTCGTCTAATTTTACACATTTTTCGTTAGTCATATCGAAAAACAAAACTAAAGTGTTGTACAGGGTGAGACATAATTTTTTTGTAACACCCTGTATATGGGCAGTCAAAGAGACGCAAAATTAAATATAAAGACTAAATATGCAAGAAAAACTTTGATTTTTAATTAAACTAAAAAGTTATGGTGTTTTAACTAATATTGTCGCATGGACCACCCTGTAGATATTTTCTTAAACCATCATATGGGTAGTCGAAACTGTCTAAAATTCAACGAGGAGTCCAAATCTGAAAGAAAAAAAAAATGAATTCAAAAAGTCATGCTCAATTTTGTGTCTACACCTACCTACTTTTTATTTCAAGTTTTAAAATCA
The DNA here is from genome assembly GCA_024516035.1 of Bactericera cockerelli. Lineage (NCBI taxonomy): Eukaryota > Metazoa > Arthropoda > Insecta > Hemiptera > Triozidae > Bactericera > Bactericera cockerelli. Next base: position 3,359,476 of record CM044964.1, on the reverse strand, counting down.
TTCAGTGTGGACACCAAATTGAAAATGGCTTCAAATTCGTGTTTTTTACTTGTTTTTCCCACATGATTCGAAGTGTTCGTTGAATTTTATACAACTTAGAGTACCGACATGATAGTTTAAGAAAATATCTACAGGGTGGTCCATGCGACAATATTAGTTAAAAAACCATAACTTTTTAGTTTAATTAAAAATCAAAGTTTTTCTTGCATATTTAGTCTTTATATTTAATTTTGCGTCTCTTTGACTGCCCATATACAGGGTGTTACAAAAAAATTATGTCTCACCCAGTACAACACTTTAGTTTTGTTTTTCGATATGACTAACGAAAAATGTGTAAAATTAGACGAGAATTATTAATCCTAAATAAAAAATTAAAAAAACTCGATTTTAAAAAAAATCAAGTCATTATTTCACTTGTGAACCACCATGTATAAATTTTTTTGATGCCAATTGAAAGTGCGTGTATTCATTACACAAACACTCTCTATTCTTGTTATCAAAAAAATTAACCGAACTTGAGTTATTCAAGATTTAGAAAAAAAATTGGTCGAAAAAAAACCACCCTGTATGTAATATTTTTGTTTAAAAAAGTACTCAGGAATCATTTAGAAGTAAAATTATCAAATAAAATTCAGGTCGATCCATTTAAAAATCGTAAGTTGATACCTCAATTTCTGACTTTTGAACCACCCTGTATAAAAAAAAAATTCATAACTGAAACCGCATAATTAGGACATGTACCCTAGGATTTTTTTTTTCTTCAAAAACTCTTTCAGGGGCCGAGTAATTTGAGGTGTCCAAGTTTGGTGGGACACCCTGTATACCTATTATGTTTAGTTAATAAAACTTGATTAAATCTGTAAAATAATAATCATTAAAGAAGTCATATTTGTGGCCGAAGTCCGAGCAACGCAGAAGAAGAAAAAGAGTACAGGTAGATTGAAGAAGATCACATCTTTTGAAGGCATTATCACCACCCTTCATCAGGCTTTGTTTATATTCATTTCATAACTTATTACATACTATGTTCAATTGTTCATATTGTTCATTGTATACACTGAGATCATATAACATAGAGGGAACCTTACCTATCTCGAGTTGAACAAATTTATAAGTGAGGCCTTCCACAGAAAAACTCGCTCATGACCACCCTAGACTTTTTTTTAGTTATGGGCATCAGTGGAAAGAGCGCGCTGAGGGCTACAAGGAAATGAAAGAATAACGTGGAAAAAAAGCATTCGATGCCATAAAAGAACTGCGTAGGAATAACGTATTTGCTGCAAAACTTGTTCATTCCATCCACAGTTCCGTGTAAAAACAAGCTCATTCCAAACAACCAATCAGAATGCAGCATTAGGATCACGTGAAGCCAGCGTCGATGGCATGTTGAATACACCGGTTCCCTTCAGAACACCGAAGTTAAGCGACATCCAGCGAGGTTAAGACTTGGATGGGTGACCATTCAAATTCTTATTCTCGTGACGCTGGCTTTTCCCGGCCCCACTCAGGCTGGGTGAGGTCAATGTGAGTAGCAGGTTTGTGAGTTTCCTGCGAATGGAGGGTAAAACCCCCGTCGTGATATGACCATGGCAGTTGAAAGCGACGTTAAACCCCAATTTAAAAAAAAAAAAAAAAAAGGATCACGTGACCTCCATTTGTTTTCAAAATTTGGTAGAGCAAATTTTATTTTATTAACAAAGTCTCCAATATTTTTCTTTTTATCCTATGTAACTCTTAAAGTTTCCCTTTTTGTTTTCATTTCATGGGTCTAGATCTAAAATCATAATAATAATGATGATAATAAAAAATACCCAATATTACTTTTTGTTTTGGCATCAATTAAAATAAAATTGGTCTTATTACCTACAACTTTTTATTCAATCTCAGCCTACTATAATACAAATCTTTTTCAAATTTAGATAGGTCACCCACCTATGTGTCTATAGACCTTTACTGTTGCTTTACTTTAATGGTAGGCTATACAATACAAGGGTAAAATCTGGTTTGTATATCAGATGAAAATTAGAGTGTTTGTGTAAAAACTGATTCATTCCAAAAGCTGCCGTTGCAAAACTTGCTCATTTCCAAATTCTGTGTCAAAACTCACTCATTCCAAATTTAAACTTAAAAAAAACTTATTTAAGGTAGAAAAAAACTTTGTGGAACCTGTTACAGCAATTTTCTTTTAATCATAGCTTTCATTTAAAAAAATAATAATGGAAAAATATTAATTCCTTCTATAGTTATTAGTTTTTTTTAGTTCCTGAAAAATCATCTTACATGGAATGAACCAGTTTTTCAGGCGAACGCCTCAAGTCCAACTTTGAACAGCTGATGGTCCCTCTTTGAACAAAACCCGGCTTCTGATTGGTTCAATTTATTTTAATTTTTTGTTTATCTCATGCAGTAGCGAATATCTAAACATCCTTAATTTTCACGTCAGATACCAAATGTTATATTTTAATTTATAAATGTCAAAGTCACTGACTGACTGATCATCAAAGTAAATAAAGCTTGATCCAATTGTTTATAAATAATAATAAAAAATTGTTCCGTTCTTTGTTGAAACCCTTGGACCATGGTGTGAGGAGGCCAAGATGTTTGTGACAGAAGTTGGGCTGCGATTAGTTGAGTAAACTGTTGGAAGAAGGGCTGCTACATTCCTTAGTCAAAGTATTTCACTCGCCATTAGGCGACGAGGAAATTCAGCAGCCGTAGTATTATCACTACGCCAAGATCCTCTTCAAAGATGGAGGAAATATTTTATATGCTCTTAAGAAATGTTATTAGTGAAATTTGATCATTTTTCATATTTGTGTTAATCACAAAATTTTGGTGAATACAATACTTTCCTTATTAGATGATAAAGAAAGTAAAAAGGGCAAAACATAACAGTGTTCACACTGGCGTAGCCAGTGGAGGGGGGGGGTCAACCCCACCCTCCCAAATTTCCAAGAAACCCCAGCAAAGATGGAATATACGTTAGGCAAGATTTCTGAACCCCCCTCAAATCCCCCCCCCCCCGTAATTTCCAAGAAACCCCAGCAAAGATGGAATATACGTTAGGCGAGATTTCTGAACCCCCCTCAAACCCCTCCCCCCCCCCCAAAATGTAGGTCTAGCTGCGCCACTGAGTGTTCAAAATATTGACGCTAGCCTAAATCACTCTTGTTGATTGAAAACACAAGACTCACCACCATTTGAGTCGCCACCACCACCAGGCTTGGGCTCGAAGCACTTGTAACACTTGAAGCGGGAGGCAAAGTTGCTCACCCCGCACGCGCAAGTCCAATCTTCTCCTCTGTCCCCCCCTCTACCTCCTCCTCCTCCTCCTCCAAACCCATTACTGTCACCTGGAATAGGAACAATTTCCATATGTTATACAGAGAAACCCTCTTAGAGGCCCTTCAGAGCTTAGGAGAAGTACCTTTGAATATTTTTTTTTTTTTTTTTTTTAAAGATACTTTTCAATAAAATACCACCTGACATAAAAATTTACAAAGATTTACCGGTACTTTTAAAGCAGAAAACTAAAGAATGGATTAAAAGTACAAATATATCATTTTAAAATAATCCTTATCAACATTTATAATTTACTGCATTTTCTATTTTTTTTTTCTTCTTTTTCTTTAGTCCCTAATTTATACTTATTCTGTGATATAATTCCTCCCTCACTCATTGTTAATTTTGTTATACCTACAGTTATACCATGTCATTTTTTCATTTAATTTCTTCTTACATTTAAATTTATCCAATTTCCTTTATTATCATTCTCTAATGTTTCTGAATTTTTTAACGTTATTTTGTTATTGTTTTTTTATTGATACTCTTTTTATTATTTGAATTGTTATATTTTTTCCAATCCTATTAATTTCAAATTTTCATTATTCAAGCCTCTTTTTTTTATAGAAATAGACCCAAACACCAGCTTATTTGCTGAAATGGACCCTGGCGGGGAGGGAACTACCAAGCAAGGTTATTGCTCAAAGCGTTTTCTAGGTTCAACTTTCAAGTTTCTACTACATCCAGGTTTGATGTTTTATGTATATATTGTTGAAAAAAATAATGGTAATTTATAACAGCGTAATCTCACCATTCGAGCCACCACCAGGCTTGGGCTCGAAACATTTGAAACACTTGAAGCGGGAGGCAAAGTTGCTCTGGCTACATCCGCTGCAGGTCCAATCTTCTCCCCTGTCACCTCCGCCTCTTCCCCCACCTCCCCCTCCAAACCCGTTACTGTCACCTGGAACATGAACAATTTCAATACGTTATATAGAGAAATTAAAACAATAATCAACTTGGATTAATGCCAGCCTCCATGGCGTAATTTTTTTTTTTTTTTTTAAGATTACTTAACACCCCAACAATAAAGGCAATTACAAAGTAAAATGATGTATATATATGTAATGGTTGTGACTACTGCCTGTAGTCCAGACTTCCAGAGATCCTGAGTTAAGATTCCTGGTTGGAGCAGACTTTTTGCATAGAAAATTCTGTTCCCTTGGAACATGTGAGGCTGGCAATTCCCGCCCTACCCAGGCTGGGTGAGGTTAATGTGGGTAGCTGGGACGATTCCCAGCAAATGGAGGGTAAAACCCCCGTCCTGTCTACCTCAAGTCAGGACGTTAAAATCAAATGGAATCAATGGACATGAACGGAGTCTAGACATTGGATCTGGGCGTCCATATAATCCTCTCACCACCGTGATTCAGATATCAATAGATCAATACCTATCTCACGGACACGGAATTATTATTGGGTTAATGAAATAATCCACGGTTGTATTTGAAAGTAATTAAACCATTATAAGAACTTGGACTTTTTCTTTGTAAGCCAATAATCAGTATAAACAAAAAGTGAGAAGTTGTACTAGATGTAGGTACATGAACACCAGACCATAAACCCTGGGGAAACTGCAAGCTAGCCTAAGCTTGTCAGGGTTGGCTAGTCCGTTCTCAGTTTATAGTCCTCTAGCTGCTGGTCTTTCCCCTGTTTGATGTCCCCCAGTAAGACAATTTCTAGTATAAAATACTGTCAGTTCTCTTATACACGAAACCAGGAAGGTGAGAATTTCTCTATAACACCCAGGTTTGACTGTATTATGTAAAAAAAACTTTATAAAATAATAATAATGTGTTTCTTTGTGTTTACCACAATTTTAGTGAGTAGCGCAGAATAATAGGACTTTTCCATAATATCTTTAATATCCCAATATCTTATTTTTGCCTATTATTACGCCACTGGTGGCTGCTAACATTAAAAAGCTTCTCATTTTTCCTCATGAGATATGAGTGGACCCTGGCGGGAAGGCAACTACCAGGCAAGGTTATTGCTCAAAGCGTTTTCTAGGTTCAACTTTCAAGTTTCTACTACATCCAGGTTTGATGTTTTATGTATATTGTTGAAAAACAATAATGGTAATTTACAATAGCGTAATCTCACCATTTGAGCCACCACCAGGCTTGGGCTCGAAACATTTGAAACACTTGAAGCGGGAGGCAAAGTTGCTCTGGCTACATCCACTGCAGGTCCAATCTTCTCCCCTGTCACCTCCGCCTCTTCCCCCACCTCCAAACCCGTTACTTTCACCTGGAATATGAACAATTTCAATATGTTATATAGAGAAATTAAAACAATAATCAACTTGGATTAATGCCAGCCTCCATGGCGTAATGGTTGTGACTACTGCCTGTAGTCCAGAGATCCTGAGTTAGATTCCTGGTTGGAGCAGACTTTTTGCATAGAAAATTCTGTTCCCTTGAAACATGTGAGGCTGGCAATTCCCGCCCTACTCAGGCTGGGTGAGGTTAATGTGGGTAGCTGGGACGATTCCCAGCAAATGGAGGATAAAACCCCCGTCCTGTCTACCTCAAGTCAGGACGTTAGCATCAAATGGAATCAATGGACATGAACGGAGTCTAGACATTGGATCTGGGCGTCCATATAATCCTCTCACCACTGTAGCTATATCAATACCTATCTCACGGACACGGAATTATTATTGGGTTAATAAAAAATCCATGGTCTTATTTGAACGTAAATTAAGCCATCATGAGAACTTGGACATTTTATTTGAAAGCCAATAAATCAGTATAAACAGAAAAGTGAGAAGTACTACAGTTGTACAGGTACATGAACACCAGACCATAAACCCTGGGGTAACTGAGAGCTAGCCTAAGCTTGTCAGGGTTGGCTAGTCCGTTCTCAGTTTATAGTCCTCTAGCCGCTGGTCTTTGAACTGTTTGATGTCCCCTAGTAAGACAATTTCTAGTATAAAATATTGTCAGTTCTCTTTAACACAAAACCAGGAAGGTGAGAATTTCTCTATAACACCCAGGTTCGACTCTATTATGTAAAAAAAAAACTTTATAAAATAATAATAATAATTGTTTTTTTTGTGTTATTATATCACAATTTTAGTGAGTAGCGCAGAATAATAGGACTTTTCCATAATATCTTTAATATCCCAATATCTTATTTTTGCCTATTATTCCGCCACTGGTGGCTGCTAACATTAAAGCAGCTCCTCATTTTTCCTCATGAGATATGAGTGGACTATGGCGGGAAGGCAACTACCAGGCAAGATTATTGCTCAAAACGTTTTCTAGGTTCAACTTTCAAGTTTCTACTACATTCAGGTTTGATGTTTTATGTATATTGTTGAAAAAAATAATGGTAATTTATAATTGTATATATAAAATGTATTATATAATTGTTCCAAACTAGTATACCTATTTTAAATATTATATAAACTTAGATTTAATTTAATTTGTAGCTTGTAATTTTGTACACATACTATTATGTATCTTTTAGTACAATAAAATTGAAATTGAAATAATAGCGTAATCTCACCATTTGAGCCACCACCAGGCTTGGGCTCGAAACATTTGAAACACTTGAAGCGGGAGGCAAAGTTGCTCTGGCTACATCCACTGCAGGTCCAATCTTCTGCCCTGTCACCTCCACCTCTTCCCCCGCCTCCCCCTCGTCCAGGCCTACTGGAGGGGAAGCCTGCGGAAGAAACAAGCAATGATGATTCATTTGTAACAGTAGTAAATTTAGAGAAGAAAAATAAATGTAAAAGGTAAAAATTCAAAGAGAACCTTTATTTTATTTGAAAGTTGGCTTGTCCTAAACTAAATATTTCTATGTAGGATCAACCACTGTGAGTATTTTTTCTTTATAAGCCATTATTTATTATTATGAACTGGTTGGGGTCCCACAAGAAGGGCCCCAATTATCACACCGACCTCTATTAGATCTATTGTGACCATTTTTATAAGCCATTAAACCCTTAGGAAACTACAAGCTAGCCTGGCTTATAGGGGTTGGCTTGTCAGTTCTCTGTTTATAGTGCTTCAGAGACACTCGTATTCTCCTTATTTAAAACCCTCAGCCAGACTACAAATCATTAGCTGCTTGGTAGATGAGTCTGTAGGATCAGTATCAAAAATATTTCACTGAAGCACAAGAGGGTTCACAACAAACTTCATACACCAGCTTTGCAAGCATTGAATAATTACACATCATTCCTCATGTGAAGAGTCATAGTCAGTAAGGTTTTAGTTGGTAGGAGTCCAACATTATCTGACAAGTTTTGGTTATAGATTTCATAGATGAGCTTGTCATATTATCTGCACATCTATCAAAGAATCTGTCATTTATCCATGTGGAATTCCTCCGCCTGTATAAGACATTCTCATTAACATGATTTCTCCTTTTAACACGTATGAGACTGTGTGCCCACCGGTGATTCAAGTTCTTTTTTCAATTTTCCTTGTGACATGACCCACGGGTGGGCACAGATAATGCAATTATTAATATATTATTGTACTCGCCCGTCCCAATTTTTTTTGTTGTTGTCATATATGGAACACATACCCTAATTTGAAGTCGTCCCAGCATACAAACTATAGTAAATAGGACCTGTCTCATACGTGTTAACAAAGAAAAGAAAAAAAGGCCATTTGTGCAAATGTTGAAGAATTACCCAACTAACATAACAATAATATCATACAAACCTCCTCTGCCACCCCCACCTCCTCCTCCTCCTCCACTTCCCCAAGAATCATTTGTGTCTCCCCATCCATTGTCCACTGGAGCGGGGATACCTCGTCCCTTGCCAATTCCCTGGACAGTAGAAAAACATAATAATAAATATTTTTTCATTTTATTTTACAAAATATTATATTGCTTATTATTATTAAAAAGGGGTTTATATCCAGCTCCTACAGTACATAAACTGTTCGCATAATGGGACTACCTGACTTGCACTGACAGTCTAAATAAAGCACTACTTATACTAATCATTAGAGCCCAGATTTTTGCATATTGCATATTTGCATATGCAATTGCATATTTTGGCGGGTTTTTTGGAGTTTGCATATTTGAGCAAAATCCTGCATATTTCAACAAGATTGGCCAAAATTTGCATATTTCGGGGTTTTTTAGGGGGGAAAATTCGATAAGTAGGTATCTACACTATCTACCTACTCAAAGCTACCGAAGTCCATTCAAATTATTTCAAATCTTAGGACGTAATATCGTAAAATCACATTTTGTGAGTGTACCTACCTACCTTCATTGTGAAGTCATGTGGGTACCTACTGAGTACTGACAAGCAGCTATACTGCTAGCCTACTGAAACAAGATCAAACGTGCCGTAACGCGTCTGCAATACTCTCATCTGCACTCCACGTATCAGCAGGGTAGGATAGGCAGGGAGAGGGGTAGGTACCTACATGTATTGTATTTCTTTCTCTGTTCTCTTTCCTCTCTATTAGTTTTCGGCTGTTTTCTACTTGCAGTGAATTTATTGTGTTTGTAAACGATTAACTTTTGTACTGATTTTTACTCAAGAAATGTATATGCATAACGGAAACTCTAGTTAAAGGAATAGATTATTTTGAGTTTAAAATATAATTTGCATTTTTGACTTAGGTAGATACTAACTTTACAATTCCAGTTGACAAAAGTAAAATTAAGTCCTGGCTGAGTGAGTTTACGGGTTTACATTTTTGCATAAATTGGGCTTTTTGTTTACATTTTTGCATATATTGGGCTTTTTGCTTGCATATGCAATTGCATATTTTAGCCTTTTTTTGCTGCATAAAATCCGGGCTCTACTAATCATCTATATAATATCCAAAAGAATAACAATATGAAACAATAGTTAAATGGTACAAACATGAGTTAATAATAGTCCTTTTTGATCCTTAGAACTGACAAAAAATTGGCAACCAAGATTTGGTTGCAGTAGTTTTTTAACACTCACAAGTGCACTTTTTTCACATACTACCCACTAGGACCGGCCCTCTGGAGGTAGGTCACTGTGTAGCACGAGATTTTTTTTCTCCTAGGATTTGATTTGTTTTGGACAGTAAATTGTTCTTGTGAGGACCAAATTTTGATGCAAGTACTCAAAAAGCCAAACTGGTCCCACATAGTCTTACATTCCATGCAGACACATTTCTAACACCAGTCATACAACCGGTTGCAAGAGTGTTAAGGAACACCTTCCTATGTACTCAACTACTCACGTTGAACCAGCACCTAAATGGGAAGTATTGTGTCACTTTTCACCCATCATAGGGGAGGCATACTTCAGGATGGGTAAACTACAAAACAGACCAGAATTGTACATAGTAGATGTTGTTACATGGCTATGTAAGATACTCACAAAAGAAGTGGGAGCTGCTGCTACCGGGGCTGCTGAGGATGAGTAGTCGTCATCCCAATTGTCATCACCCATGTTTAAAATCTAGAATTGAGTCGGTCTGCAAGAGAAAGTATAAAAAAAAAATACTAATTTTCAGCGAAGATTTGGAATAGTTCACCTTCTAATTATTTGAGGAGATTAATTCAGGTGCACAATATGTAAAATATAATATAAATAATAAAAAAAATTATGTGCATTTACTAGATCATTTTATGTTCACTTTTTTGACAGCTCAGCAACTTAATTGTTAATTACCTTGTAAACTGTAACAGATATCAAAAAAAGTTATGAAAGTTACAAAGAAAAATGCACAGGGCATTCATTCACCAATCATGAACTTTTAAATAAATTTATATAGGAAAGACATTCTAGTATTTCTTGTTGCCAAAACAAAGTAGGGTTCGGCTTCTCTCTACTGATGCTTGAGTCGAGCAAGTTATACTGAATCAACTCTGCTAAATGCTGGTGAATACTAGACTCAAGATTAAGCAGAGGTTGTTGTCAGATTCAAAATTCATTGTTGGATTCAAGATTCTTTTCAGATTTAGGACAAAATATTTAGACTAATTCTATATCACAAGTCATTGCCAAGTGTTTATTTTCCCTATCTTACACAAAATGTGATCCATGACTTAGCGGTATTACAAAAACATCTATTAATTCCATCCCTACTTCCATTAGACACATGGGGACTCAGAAACAAATCTTGAACTCATTGAATTCATGGATCTAATCCGTATTTCTCATAATCAAATCTGATTCATTAGACACAACACTAGTCTATACTACCCAAATTTATTGTTAAGTACATCAATGGTTCAGAGGGTTTAACCTGCGTTGGATTTAAAATCTACTTTCATAGCTGGGAACCTTAAATGTTACCTACATTATTACCGACCTTAGTAGCTTGATCAATACGGCGGTGGACTTGTAACCTGGAGGTCGGTGGTTCAAGTCCCGGTTTTAGCACAGATTTAATAAAGCAAGTTTGAGTAGTTGTGATATCACAAAAGTGATTAACACAAATATGATAACTATTTTATTACATTATTGAAAATGAAATGATATTTGGGGGGACTGGGTAGAATAATGACAGCACTTGAAATTTATAAAATCCTTGCTTTTGTAAACAGCAAGAGAAGATTTTGGGTGAAATACTTTGCATGGCTTGCAGCAACCTGTAAGATTTTGTTTTTAGAAATGGGGGGACGGGGTCTTGTGGGATAGGAATCTTGAGATCAATCCATAAGATATTTAGAATGAGGATCCATTCTAAATATTTTGTCTAGAACATATTACGCACCAAAACAAGAGACTATCTGAATAGAAACAATGAAAAGAATAACCGGTGCCGGGTGCCTTCTACTTGGTCTATTTCAAGCCGTACAATTACGCAGGTACCTCGTGGGATAAGAGTTCACCGTAGCACCCCCGAACTTTCAGATGTTCTCTGTTAAAACACAAAACTGGAAAGGTTGTGTGAGGATTTCTAGAGAAAAAAACGAATGAATACTTACGTGAAACTGTCTCCCGAGTTGAAATTGCTGGTGAATAGTGAGAATTGTTCAAACTTCCAGAAAGTTGAAAGTTCGAAAGCAATTTCAGGGGGAAAATTTTCGAGATAAAGAAAATGCTGACATGCGCTTATAATCTTTTCTTTTTAACTTGTCGATGCCGAGATAATTCGAATAACTCCGAAGTTTTCCGAAGTAATGTTTCCTATCACTCGATGTTCTCGCGGAATTTTTTCAAATATTGTTCATTATTTAATTACGTTATATTTCATTTTTCAGCTTTATAAGATGATTTATGTTATTTAGCTATATTATTTGAATTAATAAAATTAGTACGGTAGTCATATTAGTTATTAAAATTTTCGGAAATCATAGGAAAACTTCTTTTTTTATATTCTGCATTTCAGTGCCCGTCTACCGATTTGAAGATAATGTAAACGGATCTTTTTGAACATGGATACAATGCGCATGCGCAATTTTGATAAACAAAATTTAAATATTTCTTAGGCGCGAAACCAAAATGAACCAAATTGAATATTTGAATTCGTAGTTTTTCTTCTTAAGACTCTTTTGAAAAATAATCAGAAAAAAAGAATTAATTAGACTATTAGAGAGTTAGTGTTATAAAGGTAAGATTATAATTTCACGTAAAATACCTATTAAGATAGTTAGGAATCTCACACTCTCTGACAGCACAAAAGGTAAGAGCCCTATCCTAATACAACCACTTGTTGCTTGTAAGATCTATTGAATCTCTTTCTTTGGTATAGGATGCTCTTTACACCTCTTCTGAGGTGTTAGATATTGGTTTGTGCCTTGTACATTTGTAGGTATGTAGGTAGTCTTATTTATCAGCTTGAGAAAAAAAATAGATGTCCTCCACCATCCTGAATAACTAGTGAAATGGTCACTATAGATCTCAATAGGTTACTGTGTCAATTGTATAGAGTTTCCGCTGAAATCCTACAACCAAGATACCCTTTCTTATTCTCTAGACATAAATTAAAAAAGTTCATACCTTTAATTCAAAGTGTAAAGATTATTTTAAGAATGACTGTATGATTTATGCCATTTATAGTAGTCTGTGACTCATTGTAACTTTTGGTTCCTTTTTTATGATTTCAGATCTCATAGTAGTGGTAGCTTCCCTCATTGTGCTTACAATTGGTTCCAATGGACAGATATTTGCTGCCTCTGCTATCCGGGGTATTAGGTTTCTACAAATTTTGCGTATGCTTCATGTAGACCGACAAGGAGGTACATGGAGATTGTTGGGTTCCGTTGTGTTCATTCATAGACAGGTAAACTTTTGTAATTCCAAATTTTGTAAAACATTTGTATCCTTAGGGAACTTATCAGCATTGATTTGAAACCAATTTTCTTCTAACTTTCAAAACTTATGATTGGAAAAAAAAATGTGTTATGAAAAGAATCTTACATGTACTTCTAAAACATCTAATACCTAATTATATTATATCACACTGAGAGTCTATTATAAATGTCAAAGCAATATACCTTAGTTAAACTATCAAGCCTGTCTTGAAAAGAGTTTTGGTCAATAGCACTTTCCTTGAGGCAATTACTTCTTATTAAAAAAAAAAAATGTTAATTTTATTTCAATTTATGAAATGGTGCCACCAATTAGCTTGCTGAGATTTCAAAATATGTAGATATTAATGTATTATGTATATAAGTGTAATTAGTTCTTTATTTAATTTTAGAGTGTCACTGTAAAATGGAGCTCAACTATGCCAGCAATTTTGAAAAAAAAAAAATAAAAATAAAAAAAGAGAATAATAATTTGATAGTGATAATGTCATTTCCATTTAATTAATATATGTGTAATTTTTCAGGAGCTTATAACCACCTTGTACATAGGATTCCTGGGTTTGATATTCAGTAGCTATTTTGTCTACCTGGCAGAGAAAGATGAGAAGGGTGATGGAGCAGATGGCAGACCAAATAGTTTCAACACCTACGCAGATGCCTTGTGGTGGGGAGTGGTATGTATTTTATTTTATTTTAAGATGAGTCTTTCACAGTCTTTTTTATTTCATAGACATGCAACAGTAGCTACTGTAGATGCTTGTGGTCTTTGTTATAGCTTGACCATCCCGTAGTATGCCTCCCCTCAGATGGGCAAGGAGTGACACACAATACTTTCCATTTAGGTGCTGGGTCAATATCATATCATAACCCTTACTGTTGGTCTCATGTGGAATGGAAGTATACTGGTCATATTGCATGCAGACTATTATGCATAATGGACATATTCATTCCTTGTTTGAATACTTGAAGGTAGACTCTATGGAAGATGGAGGTACTAGTGGTGTTACTTAAATCTAAAAACCAACCCTAAACACCAGCCTAGCTTGTACTTTCCCAAGGGTATAATGGCTTATGAAGAAAAAGTCCAAGTTCTCTCGGTTGATCAATCAGACATAGAAATATGTTTTTCATAAAGAGCCAACTCTTCAACTTAAGTTGCCTGGAGACCATCACTCCCCCCAGATGTAGCCATACTGTTTACAACAACATAGTAAAGGTGTAATTTTATTTCTAAAATTAAATTATTTTTTTTACCAATCTCATGAGGCAATTATAATATTTATATATGCTTTATAACGAGTTGTCAGATATGACACATTTATAAAGATATGTTTAAAAAAATTAATAATATGTGTTTGTCTTCTGTACTTTTATTTTATGCCAACCATGATTTTATATTATTCTTATTATAATTACAAATAAATTGTCACTATATCTCATCAATGTTAATCTTTATTTTCAGATCACGGTGACAACGATAGGTTACGGGGATGCAGTGCCTCAAACATGGATGGGGAAAATTGTTGCCTCCTGTTTCTCTGTGTTTGCCATTTCCTTCTTTGCTCTTCCTGCCGTAAGTATTTAAATTCTAAAAAAATATACTTGAGTTAAGTGGCACAGAATGTCTGATATAAAGAACTAGTTATTTGTCTTATTAAGTGACAATTCTAAGTCTCGACATTACTTGAAATAATGCTAATGCCATATCTCCAACCAACCATCATTGTCAAATATCAATTTCTTAATGCCGCCACTGGTCGTTTCCACTCTACAACTACCCCAATTGTAATCACGAGGCTAGGGTAGACCTCAACATCCGAAGTACAGATCCAAAATAATTCCGATCCCGCCGGGATTCGAACCCAGGTAAACCCAGGGTGTGCAAGTCAAGCATGATACCGCTAGACCAAAAAAATGTCTAAGCACTGCAGTTCTAGATATACAATTGGTAAAAAATAAGAAAAATTAGGAGAGAAACTAGATGGCTAGAACTTCCATTCTTTTTTTTTAAGAAGCTAAAATTAGTCTGAAATTACTCATTATAGTTATGTAGATATATATTCATATTTATATAGTTATCATATTTGTGTTAATCACTTTCGTGATATCACAACTACTCAAACTCGCTTTACTAAATCTATGCTGAAACCGGGACTTGAACCACCGACTTCCAGGTTATAAGTCCGCCGCCTTATTGATCAAGCAGCATTGACAGTAAGGTCTGACTACTGCATTTCTATTTGAATATACAGGGTGGGGCAAAAGTCTGGAAACCCCTGAATAACTTTCGAATGGCTTCTTCGGTAAAATTAAAATTTTGTAAGGTAAACCGGGCTAATAAGACCTTCTTTTAGAGTGGGGTCAATTTTTGTTACCGGCCCCCGTGTTGGGGCCAGGGGGGCCAACTTCATTTTTTTAAATACGAACCCCCACCTTGCGATACATTTTTGGAAAGGTCTTTAAATAAGAAATACATTGGTGTAAATTTTATTTTTTTAAATATTAACTGTTTGCAAATGGCATCCAACTTTGTGTATGCAGTAAAGTCTGGAAACCCCTGCATATCTTTTGAAAGGGCTTTCTCAGTAAATTTAAAATTGTGCACGGTAAGTCGGAGTAATTAGACCTTTCCAAAAATGTATCGCAAGGTGTGGTTTCGTATTTAAAAAAATGAAGTTGGCCTCCCTGGCCCCGACATGGGGGCCGGTTAAAAAAATCGGTCCCAATCTAATAAAAGGTCTAATTACCAAGGATTACCGTACACAATTTTAAATTTACTGAGAAAGCCCTTTCGAAAGATATTCAGGGGTTTCCAGACTTTACTGCATACACAAAGTTGGACGCCATTTGCAAACAGTTAATATTTAAAAAATAAAATTTGCACCAATGTATTTTTTTTTTTAAGATTTTTCCGAAAATGTATCGCAAGGTGGGGGTTCGTATTTAAAAAAAATGAAGTTGGCCCCCCTGGCCCCGACATGGGGGCCGGTAACAAAAATCGACCCCACTCTAGAAGAAAGTCTTATTAGCCCGGTTTACCATACAAAATTTTAATTTTACCAAAGAAGCCATTCGAAAGTTATTCAGGGGTTTCCAGACTTTTGCCCCACCCTGTATATTTGAATACATTGACTAACAGTAATATACATCTTCCATAGTAGTACAATGTGCCCAGCACACTAGCCGCATTCCCGCGCTGTATTGCAATGGATAGTCTTTGCATTAGGCACGCTTTGGTTGACTTGCACTCCAAGTAACCCGGGTTCGAATCCCGGCGGGATAGGAATTATTTCGGATCAAGCTACTTCTATAGTTTTTAATTATTATTATATTCTATTCCATTCTATTGTATATTATGTTCTATTCCTGTTTGACTGCTGGAGTAAAGGGACTTTTCAGTCTTACCTCGGCAGTATAAACAAGGTATATTCTATTTTATTCTATTCTATATTCTATTCTATTCTATTCTATTCTATTCTATTCTATTCTATTCTATTCTATTCTATTCTATTCTATTCTATTCTATTCTATTCTATTCCATTCTATTCTATTCTATTCTATTCTATTCTATTCTATTCTATTCCATTCTATTCTATTCTATTCTATTCTATTCCCAGGGCATCCTGGGCTCCGGCTTCGCGCTGAAAGTCCAGCAGAAGCAGCGGCAGAAACACTTCAACCGCCAGATCCCCGCAGCGGCCATGCTCATCCAGTGCCTGTGGCGGTGCTTCGCGGCGGACAAGGCGTTCAACTCCCAGGCCACCTGGAACATCTACATCAAGGAGCCACACAGCTCCAAGGATAGCTCCTCACTTAGTAAGGTAACATCTACATCAAGGAGCCACACAGCTCCAAGGATAGCTCCTCACTTAGTAAGGTAAGATAATAATAATAATATTGCCTTATTTATACTGCCGGATTAAGACAATTAAAGTGCCATTATTCCAGCAGTAAGCCCAAGACATATTATTATGTAATAAAAATCCCAAATGGGAGGAAAACTTGTCATGTCCCGGCTGGGTTTCGAACCCGCGACCTCTGGAACCTCTGGATTCAAAGAGTGCCGCCTTTACCACTGAGCTACCGGGACAGACTAGCTCCTCACTTAGTAAGGTAAGGTAACATCTACATCAAGGAGCCACACAGCTCCAAGGATAGCTCCTCACTTAGTAAGGTAAGGTAACTCATCACTTAGTAAGGTAAGGATAGCTCCTCACTTAGTAAGGTAAGGTAACATCTACATCAAGGAGCCACACAGCTCCAAGGATAGCTCCTCACTTAGTAAGGTAAGGATAGCTCCTCACTTAGTAAGGTAACATCTACATCAAGGAGCCACACAGCTCCAAGGATAGCTCCTCACTTAGTAAGGTAAGGTAACTCATCACTTAGTAAGGTAAGGATAGCTCCTCACTTAGTAAGGTAAGGTAACATCTACATCAAGGAGCCACACAGCTCCAAGGATAGCTCCTCACTTAGTAAGGTAAGGATAGCTCCTCACTTAGTAAGGTAAGGTAACATCTACATCAAGGAGCCACACAGCTCCAAGGATAGCTCCTCACTTAGTAAGGTAAGGTAACATCTACATCAAGGAGCCACACAGCTCCAAGGATAGCTCCTCACTTAGTAAGGTAAGGATAGCTCCTCACTTAGTAAGGTAAGGATAGCTCCTCACTTAGTAAGGTAAGGATAGCTCCTCACTTAGTAAGGTAAGGATAGCTCCTCACTTAGTAAGGTAAGGTAACTCCTCACTTAGTAAGGTAAGGTAGCTCCTCACTTAGTAAGGTAAGGTAACTCCTCACTTAGTAAGGTAAGGATAGCTCCTCACTTAGTAAGGTAACATCTACATCAAGGAGCCACACAGCTCCAAGGATAGCTCCTCACTTAGTAAGGTAAGGATAGCTCCTCACTTAGTAAGGTAAGGTAACTCCTCACTTAGTAAGGTAAGGATAGCTCCTCACTTAGTAAGGTAACATCTACATCAAGGAGCCACACAGCTCCAAGGATAGCTCCTCACTTAGTAAGGTAAGGATAGCTCCTCACTTAGTAAGGTAAGGTAACATCTACATCAGGAGCCACACAGCTCCAAGGATAGCTCCTCACTTAGTAAGGTAAGGTAACATCTACATCAAGGAGCCACACAGCTCCAAGGATAGCTCCTCACTTAGTAAGGTAAGGTAACATCTACATCAAGGAGCCACACAGCTCCAAGGATAGCTCCTCACTTAGTAAGGTAAGGATAGCTCCTCACTTAGTAAGGTAAGGATAGCTCCTCACTTAGTAAGGTAAGGATAGCTCCTCACTTAGTAAGGTAAGGATAGCTCCTCACTTAGTAAGGTAAGGATAGCTCCTCACTTAGTAAGGTAAGATAGCTCCTCACTTAGTAAGGTAAGGATAGCTCCTCACTTAGTAAGGTAACATATACATCAAGGAGCCACACAGCTCCAAGGATAGCTCCTCACTTAGTAAGGTAAGGATAGCTCCTCACTTAGTAAGGTAAGGATAGCTCCTCACTTAGTAAGGTAAGGTAACATCTACATCAAGGAGCCACACAGCTCCAAGGATAGCTCCTCACTTAGTAAGGTAAGGCAACGGGGTTAAGTGGCAGAGAGATGCCTAAGACATTAACTTCGCCCCGGATTACAAAACAATTGTAAATATTTTTTTTTATCATAATAACTCATTGTAATGTTATAATAAAACAATGGACAACATCTAAATAAGGTTAAAAAAAAATCCCACCCAGTGCATGATTTTTTACTTATTAATTTGAGTTTGTGACCACATAATAATAAGACTCTGAGGGTTAGGTGGTAAAAAATGCTTTGAGCATTAATCGTGCCTGGTGGTTACCTTCCACTTAAGAGTGTTATTATTATTATAAGTTTCAACCTCCGTGGTGTAAGAGTTGTGACTACTGCTCGTAGCGTAGCCTAGACTCTAGAGATCCCGAGTTCAATTCCTGGTTGGGACAGACAGAATTTCCGGCCCAACCCAGGCTGGGTGAGGTGAGGCTAGTTCGATTCCCAGCAAATGGAAGGTCAAACCCCCATCCTGACAATCTATCTAAAATCAGGACGTTAAAACGAAATAGAATCAACTTTAGGTCACATAACAGGTCACAAAAAAAGTTACAAGTTATCATATTTGTGTTTATCACTTTGGTGATATCAGAACTACTTGAACTTGCTTTACTAAATCTACGCTGAAACCGGGACTTGAACCACCAACCTCCAGGTTACAAGTCCGCCGCTTTGTCGACCAAGCCACTGACGTTGGTAATAGAATCTACTCTGTCTTATCCCTCTTCTTCTTCTACTCTGTCTTATCCCGCTCAAGCGGGATCGATGTTGTTCAACCTCATGGTTGAGGTTGTTTTATTTTGGCACATTTTTTAACGGCTGGATGCCTTTCCTAACGCCAAGGAATCTATTTGATTTAACGTCCTGTATTAGGACGGGGGTTTCACCCTCCATTCGCTGGGAATCGTACCAGCTACCCACCAAATCTTGTAACGTTTTACTTTCGAAAAATTTCTAATATAAGAAATAGGAAGTATTGTTTTTTAAAAAAAATCTCTAATTTCAATTTTTTTATTTGTTATTATTATTATTTCAGAGTATTCTCACTCAAGTCGCCAAGCGAGCCAGCGTGTTGAAGCGGCGGAAGTCCAAAAACAAAATGGAGGTTCCTGCTGCCCCGGCAACCAGTAGCCAGCAACCGGCTGCTGACTGCAACAACACGCAGAGGAGAGACAGCGAGGGAGACGTGGTGTTCTACATTGAGGAGCCCAAAGCTGGTAAGCTACGCCGAGTGTGGCGAGATCTTGATCTTTGATCTCCATAGCCGACTAGAAATTTGCAGTCTAAAGTTGTTAGGGATACGATCTCCATAGCCGACTAGAAATTTGCATTCTAGTCGGCTATCTTAAGTGGCAGAGAATGCTTGAGGCATTAACTTCGCCCCGGATCAAAATACATTGTACATTTAATTTTAAATATTTTTTTTCTATATCTTTTTTGTAAATATTGTTAATTTTTTTATATCTTTGTTAATTATTTAGTGTTGTTTGTACTGTAAAAAAATAAAGGGTAAATAAATAAATAAAAACATTCTAAAGTTGTTAGGGATACCTTCCGGTGTGCTCGTGATGACCTAGCAGCACCTAAATGGGAACTATTGTATCACTTCTCGCCCATCAGAGGAGAGGCATACTACGGGAGGGGCAGGCTGCAACACAGACCACAAGCGTCTACAATAGCTCCTGTTTCATGGCTACGAAATAAAAAAAGGCTGTGAAACACTCTCCTAAAAAAGAAAAAAAGAGATCAGTATTCGGGCTTTGGGCGACTTGACTCCGACTTGAGGGCCGCCTGAACTTTGATAACTTATTAATATTTCTAATTATTTATTACTGAAACGTCTCCCAGTTTAAAGTAAATAGCCTTAACGATTGAGCTCAGTAGTTCGAGAGTTAGGGTTGTATGCAGAGTTCTGTAGGGATGCCTGGGTCATTTGTCCCTTCAGCTGATTTTGTTATTCAGAGACGTTTGTTTAAAGCATCTGTGCGCATGTGCATTCAGATGTTTCTTTAACCCAGATGGGGCTGACGTCCTTCCAGAAGGACGTCCTTCTGGAAGGACGTCAGCCCCATCTGGTGAAAGGTACTACGTTGTGGATTTTTTCTAATTAATTCAGCTTGTTGAGGTTAGTTGGCGACACCTTAAGCTCTTTGTTTTGAGTCCGAGTGATAAGTTGACAGCACTTATTTTGATTCAGGACTCAATTTATATCACTCCAAAAAAATAAAACAAAAAATTTCACCGCGTTATCTGGGTTAATAAATTATTGTCAAGGTCGAAGTATTCCCTATAGCAAGCTCGGGACCACCCTATAGGGATTACAAAATCGTCTCTGCATACCAGCCTTACTTTTTATATTGAATCAAATCAGCCAAAGCCTGTATGTATCTAGTAAAGTATGAACATCTGGAGGGTTCTGAGTTAGAAAAACTCGAGCCCTCAGCCCAGTGTCTTTCAAGAATTGGTTCATTTGAAATTTAGTACCTTTGCTAAAATCGGGTTTATTACAGAATATTTTGAAATTGAGTAAATTATTTTTTATGTATACGACAATTTTTAATTTACTTAGTGGAAACGTCCAAAGTCACTTATTTAAATATTTTATAATTTTGAATTAGGTGTGAGGTTATAATTATTGAAAAGTCACCATTTATGTATAATAATTATTGAAAAGTCACCATTTATATCAATTTTAGGAATCAAAGATTTTCCTTTTTTTTCGTGATATCAACATTGAAAAGTCACCTCGTAAAAAGTATAAATAATGCAACTTTAACTCACCTAATGCTGTAGTGCATTGACGATAGTGACATCTCCAAAACGGCATTGATTACTTGGATTTGGTGTCAGTGATTTGATTTCCCATAGACAAGAGTACTTGTGCCCATGACAAAGGATTTACTTCTTACAGTTTAGCCTTTTTACAGATAGCTTGTCTCACTGGACTCTCACTCCAAGATAAGAACTTGGTTTCCTATTGGTTAGTTGTACTGAATTGGGAGTCATCATCAGAGACCTTGTCCTTGTAGCCATTTTGGACGATCAAGAGCTAACCTCTTGAGTTGGTAAATCCAGAGTATCAACAGCATTATCTTTGGTAACAGTGAGCATATTGAACATCCTCATTTGAGCAGGGACCATCATGTAGGCTGTCCATTGTTTATACTTTGATTCTTGTGTCCATCACTATCATCATTACTAGGACTTTGCAAATCTTCATCTGGAGCAAGGACCTTCACAACATCCCCTAGACTGTTCATTGTTTTCTATCCTGTGTTTCCTGTGTCCTTCGTCATTATCATCACCAATAATTCACAAGTGCTCATTTAGAGCAAGGACCTTCTTCAATGATGATAGTTATTGTTTAAGATATTTGGAGTTTGAACTTATTTTTGGAAAGACCTTTGGAAGTACATATCATAGGTTGTTCGTTTTGAATGGAGCTGGATTTGGGTGGTATTTTTTATTATAGATTTTTTATGTTAGTATTTTTTAAAGTTAAATTGGATTTTGTTAAGAGATCTTTTTAGTTAGTCTTTTTAAAGGGAGCTGGATTTTTTTGAGACTACTTTTCACACAATCCTCGAGACAGTTGATTGTTTTCTATTTGGTGTCCATCAGCATTATTACCAGAACTTCACAAATCCTCATGTAGAGCAAAAACCTTCATAACATCGCCTAGGCTGTTCTTTGTTTTTTTTTTTTTTTTTTTTTTTAAATTCTGTTTTTCCTGTGTCCACCACCATCAGCATTATTACCAGAACTTCACAAATCCTCATCTAGAGCAAAAACCTTCATAACATCGCCTAAGCTGTTCCTTGTTTTTTTTTTTTTTTAATCCTGTTTTTCCTGTGTCCACCATCAGCATTATTACCAGAACTTCACAAATCCTCATCTAGAGCAATTACCTTCATAACATCGCTTAGGCTGTTCTTTATTTTTTATCCTGTGTTCACCATCATCTAGGGCCTAGGCCATCTAGGGCAAAAACCGTCAGAAAATCCTCCAGGCTGTTCATATATATATATATATTTTTTTTTTTTTTCAACCTGTTTTTTACGCCAATTTAGGTTCTGCTGATTTCATAGTTAGAGCGCGTCATTTTGTTGCCATATTGTCTGGTTTCTTTGTCCGAGTTGATTTTGTTCTTGAAATTTTGTTCCTTGATTTAGATCATTTTGAGCGACTAGATTCCATGAAATATTCATTTTCTTCTATCCCACAAGAATAAGGTTCCATTTTCTTTTTTTTTTTTTTTTAATGCAAACAAGATCTTGTCCACATAAAAATCGTTTGTTTGGATTATTTTAACTTTTCATGTATTTTCTCAAGGGTATTTTGTTTTACCTTTTTTGTTCGATACTTTTAAGGTAGTTAGGCTTTGTTTAAACTTTTTAAGTAACAACTAACTTTTGTGATATTTTCTCATTTTTAGCTATTATTTCTGAGATTAGTTACAGGTAGTGAATCCTCATCTAAAGCAAGGACCTTCACAACTAACTTTAGGTTGTTTATTGTTTGTATTTAGTGTTTCCTGTGTCTATCGTCTTTGTTACCAGGTCTTCACAAATCAGCCAAGCTGTTTTTTTTTTTTTTTTTTTTTTTTTTTTCAAGCCTTTCGAGATTCTGCTGCTTTCCTAGTTAGATCTCGGCATCTTGTGGCTGATGCGTCTAGTTCCTTTGTGCGAGTGTAGTTTTTCCTTGAAATTTAGCTCCTTGAATTATGTAGATCATCTTGTTGTAGAGACTAGATTCCATGAAATATTGATTTTTCTTATTTTTTTTACTCCAACATGAGTGAGGTTCCAAATCTTTGAAATTTTGTAGCATGCAAATTGAATTAAAATATTGTTCTCTAAAAAATCTTTTGTTTGGATTATTTTTATTGATTTTTTATGAAGCTTTTCTCATTGGGGCTGAAAAGAGTTGGACGGTCTTTTTATCTTGATAGGTATTTTCTCGTGGGTATTCTCTTTGGAAGTAGCTGGAATTTGTTTAACTCTGTTGGTAGATAGTCGAGACCTTCAAGGAATTTGGTCTTTTTTAAACTTTTTAAGTACCTACTGACTCTTTTCGTTTTTTTCTCATTAATGAGATTATTCGGTACGAGCATTCCCTTTGACTTTATTTTTTGTTGGAACTTTATTATAACTCATTGGTTTTTTGTTATGGTTGTTTTTTTCTGATTTCAGTTATGTATGAGAATGTTTGAACTTTCATTTATTTTTTAGATAATTTTATCACGTGTTTTTTTATGATTTTTATTAGAGAGTTGAGTATTTTCTAGATCTGGTTTTAAGTTTAAATTTTAGAAAGAATTTTTTGTCCTTTCTCGTGGTGTTCTATTTGAAGTACTTTTTAAGATCTTTTTGTTGTTATTTTCGAGAAAAGTTAAGGGATTTTGTCTTTGTTTGAACTTTCTCAATAGAGATCTTTTATTTATTTTTTCTTCTTCTTTTAGGATGATAGTGTTTTTTGAAGATATTTTCTTTTTTAATGGAAACTGGACTTCGGTAGTTTTTTCTTCTTCTTCTTCTTCTTTTATTATTTTTATGATTGAATGAAATTGGACTTTGTTAGAGACCTTTTTTTGTCTTCTGAAGGGAGCTGGAATTCGTTGAGACTATTTTCAACAACATCCTCAAGACTGTTACCAGAACTAGAGCTAGGACCTTCACAAAATCCTTCAGGCTGTTCTTAATTATTTATTTTGACATCTTATTATTATGAATGTTCATTATTTTCAACCTGCCTTCCTTATGCCCATCGAGTTTCTGCTACTTTCATTGTTAGTTCTCACCATCCTTTTGCTAATGCTTGTTGTGTTGTAACCAGCATAGCTTGAGCTGGGGGGAGTGATGGTCTCCAACCAACTTAAGTGCAAAAGGTGGCTTGTTCTGAATCACATATTTTTATGTGCGATAAACCATCATGAGAACTTGGGCTATTTCTTTATACCCATTGAACTCTTGGGAAATGCTTATTATTTATTTGTTTGAGTAGAATTTTTTCTTGAAATTTGGCTCCTCGATTTACAATTTCTTGTTATAAGAACTAGACATTATTGCAAATATTGGTTACTCCATCAAAAAAGACTTGTGAGGTTTCTTTCTTCTTTTTTTTGTTGTTGTTGCCATTTATACCCAAATAGAATTTTGTCTTTAAAAATCATTTTATTTGATTATTTTTAATCACTGATTTTCTTTTGGGGGTCAAGGGAGTTGGACTATCCTTGAGCTCTTTCTGTATTTTCTCATGGGTATTCTTTTTAGATGGGTATTTGGAGATTCGTTTTTTTTTGCCATCTATACTCAAATAGAAATTTGTCTTTAAAAATCATTTTATTTGATTATTTCTAATCGTTGATTTTCTTTTGGGGGTGAAGAGAGTTGGACTATCCTTGAGTTCTTCCTGTATTTTCTCGTGGGTATTTGGAAATTCGTTTTTTTTTTGCCATCTATACTCAAATAGAATTTTGTCTTTAAAATATTTTATTTGATTATTTTTAATCGCTGTTTTCTTTTGAGGGTCAAGGGAGTTGGATATCCTTGAGTTCTTTCTGTATTTTCTCTTGGGTACTCTTTTTAGAGGGGTATTTGGATTTTTTTTTTTTTTGCCATCTATACTAATGTCTTTAAAATCATTTTATTTGATTATTTTTAATCGCTGGTTTTCTTTTGAGGGTCAAGGGAGTTGGACTATCCTTGAGCTCTTTCTGTATTTTCTCATGGGTATTCTTTTTTAGAAGATGTATTGGGAGAAGGATTTGTTTTTTTTTTTTTTTTTTTTTTTTTTTTTTTTTTTTTTTTTTTTTTGTACCTTATTTAAATGAGTTGAGCTTCTTTAAACATTTTCAATCCTCCATTTCATGTGTCCATTATCATCAAAGTCCTCATGATGGTTGATCGCATGTAGAAATATGTGGTTCAGGACGAGCCAACTTTGAAATAATATTGGCTGGAGAACATCACTTCCCCCTCCAGCTGTAGCCAAGCTGGCTGGCTACAACAGCAACACCCCGTCAGAAAATCTTCTGAGCTGTTCATTGTTTTCTATTCTGGGTTTCCTGTGCCCATCATGATAAGCAACATATCAGGTCTTCATAGATTGTCATTTAAAGCAAAAACCTTTCACATAATTCTTCAAGTTGCTCATTGTTTCCATCCGTTCTTTCTCTTGCTCATCGTGTTTTTACTGTTTTCCTCGTTAGATCTTGTCATCTTGTGGCTAATGCGTCAGATTCTTTGTCCGAGTGGAGTTCTTCCTTGAAATCTGGGTTCTCCATTTAGATCATTTTATTTTTATCTAGTAATTTTCTAGGGGGAGTTTTAAGGGGGGGAGGTGAAAAGATTTTTCGTCTGAGTGTAATTTGTCCTTGAAATCCATCTTCTCCATTTAAATCATGTTATTTTTAATGAGTAATTTTCTTTGGGGAGTTTCAAGGGGGGTTGAAAAGAGGTTCTGACTCTTTTTATTTATTTTCTCCTTCATATTCTCTTTGTAGGCAGTTTGATTTCATTTTAACTTTTTTGGTAGAAACCTCTGAGGGAGTCGGGCTTTATTTATTTAATCTTTTTACGTGCAGACCATTTTTTTCTCTTATTGTAGTTTGAAGAAGTTAGAATTAAATGAATCTTTTGTTAAAGACGTTTAAAAGAGCTGAGTTTTGATTTTTTTTTTTTTAAATGTTAGAGGCTTCTTGGTTTTTTTATCATGTTTGTTCTTTTTGAAGTGAGTTAATTAAAGAGTCGTTTGCTAAGTTCGTGGACTCAGTAATGAGGGGTGAATTTGAGGGCTAACATTATTTTGCTCTAGTTTTCTTTTTGGTCTCATTTGAGCTCGTCCACACTAGTCCAGCGGAGATACCAATGCAATTGATTCCAGTGGCGTAGCTGGATTTGTTCAGGTCCTTCAAATTGCTGGTCACGGCCTCTTTGACCTCCAAATCTTCTTCCATCGAGATATTTCTTCAGTTTTTGGAACAGGTGAACAGTTTTTGGAACGTACGAATCAAGCTCTGGTGAATAGGGTGGGAGGGGCAGCAATTTTCATCGTGAAATAGGGGCCATAGGTGTTGTTGACGTGTGTTGCACTGTCTTGATGAAAGAACACTTTCTTCTTGGCCAAATATAGAGTTGTTGTATATGGAGGGGTGAAATGTTAGTACGCCTCCTGGTTGCCCCTGGTCAATATATTGACATGCTGCTAAATTTCTGACAATTTCGGTGATCAGACGATCACTGCCATCAGATTTCCTGATCAAATTTATTACATATGTCTTCTCGCTTTGAGCTGTGTAATAAAGCCATACGATAAATAAATAAATAGAGTTGTTTACTTTGGTCTGTCTCGAGTTGTTTACCTTGGTTGTCCAATAATGTTGAAGATGAAGATGACACCACCCACATTTCCAAAGCCTTTTCTGCCTCGAGAACAACTTTTGTCTTCTTGGGGGCAGGTTTCTTCTTGTCTGTCCACTGTATTGGACTGTTCCTTGGTCTCTTGTGTATTGGTGAAACCAAGTTTTATCACTGGTTACTAGTTATCATATTTGTGGTTATCACAATCGTGATCAGAACTACTCAAACTCGCTTCACTATTGCTCAACTAGGGACTCGAACCACCGACCTCCGAAGAAAAGGTCAGAGCCTTATCGATCATGCTACTGAGGTCAGAGCCAACTAAGGCGGCACCCATCTCGAGCAAATCTTTTTCATGCTCAAATGTACATTTAGGAGGATGCTAAAAACTCTATCCACTGAGATCTCCACTTTATCAGCAATTTTTGGTTGTTTTTGTTGGTTTGTTTTGTTTGGTTTTTTTTTTTTTTTTTTTTTTGAAGAAAATGTGCAATTTCACAATTTCTGCAGTCATCCTCATTTTGTGTGATACCCTCGAACAAATTTCTATGGTCGTCACCACCTGGCGTCCACTACGGGGCTCATCACTACGGCCGGTACGACCACGTTTAAAATCAGCTTCCCACTTGAAAGCCTTTTATTTTGAAGGAGCAGTCTAGTAATGTGAAATCCAAACGAGACTTGTCTTCTGAACACATAATTTTTATCACTGGATGCACCTCATCTTTTCGAAATGGTCTAACAAGAAAGTATTTGTCTGGAAACAATTTAAATCCAAGTCTACGATCTTATCAAACGACTTCTATTTATTTTGAACTTTTAAGGTTGAAACCTTTTTCTTGTGGTATTTTCTCATGATAGTCGTTCCGAAGTCAAATTTTATTGGACGTTTGAACTGGTTAAGTATTTTATTCTTCTCTTTTGTATCATTTTTAGCATTAATATAATTATTATTTTATTTTTTTAAGTTTTCTGTGGTTTTTTTATGGGCGTTGGAAAAAGAGGTTTATTTTATAGGGTTCGTTTTTTTTTATTTTTAGGTTTTTTTTATATAAAAAAGTTTTACTTGAGGAGCTTTGGATTGTCTGATTGAATTCCTAGTAGAAAACATTTTTGGGTCTTCGAGGGCGGATCAAGAAGTACCCGTGTTTGAGAAAAGAGTGCAAATAGATACTTATATTTTTGGGTTCTATTTTTCGACGTAGTCTTCTTTCCAGGCTACACACTTCTCCCTGCGATCCTGCCACTTTTTAACCCTTCCAAAAAGTAGCTCCCTTCGAACTCCTGGAAATAGCCCTTTTTCTGGCTTATGACATCATCATTTGAGCTGAACCTCTTTCCACCGAGCCAAACTTTCAAGTTAGGAAACAAAAAATAATCGCAGGGGGCCAGGTCAGGTGAGTAAGGTGGGTGTGGCAACAATTCGTATCCATGTTTAGCATCAACAGTTTCATATGAGTGAGCCGGTGCTTTCATATGAGTCATGGTGAAACAAGACCTTATTTCTCGTCAAATAGATGCGTGTCTCTTTCAATTTTGCATCAAATCGTGTCAATAACTCACTATATTATGCTGCAGTTATTGTTTTTCAATTTTCCAACAAGTCAATGAGAATTATTCCCTTTGCATCCCAAAAAACGGTAGCCATGACTTTTCCGGCCGATTGGACCGATTTTGCATTCTTTGGGGCAGATTCTCCAACCAAAGTCCATTTTTTTTTACTGCTGTTTGGTTTCTGGGTTATAGTGATGTATCCAGGTTTCATCAACGGGCACAACTCTACGCAAAAAATCATCAGGATTGCGATTGAAGAGTTTTTAGCAAGCCGTTGAACAATTGAGCCGAATTCGTTTGTTGTCACTTGTGAGCAATCGCGGCACCCATCGTACCGATAGTTTTCTCATGCCCAGCTTATCATGAAGGATTCTGAAGACCGTTCCATATGAAATGCCCACACTCTCGGCTACTTCATGCACTTTTGTTCGGCGAGCTTTGAGAATCATATCATACACTTTTTCCACGACTTCCTCGGTACACACGTCTTCTGGGCGTCCTGGGCGGTCCTCGTCAAAAATGCTTGTGCGCCCTCGTTTAAATTCATTAAACCAAAAGCGAACAGTGGTCATAGAAGGTGAAGAGCTCCCGTACACAGCATCTAACTTTGATTTTATTTCATCACATTTTTGCCGTGCAAAAAAGGGAATCGGTCCTTGTCAAAAAAGTGGTCCTTGTCAAAAATGCTTGTACGCCCTCGTTTAAATTCATTAAACCAAAAGCGAACAGTGGTCATAGACAGCATAGACAGCTCCCGTACACAGCATCTAACTTTGATTTTATTTCATCACATTTTTTGCGTGCAAAAAAAGGAATCGAATAACTGGTCGGTACTGTCACTCGAATCACTCAACTATGCGCTACACAGCAACTTCAAGTGACCGATAAATGAAAACTAAGCGAGGAATCAGTTTCAAACTTTGGATGTGGTCATTTGAGATGTCGTTCTATCAATAAGTATCAACAAGTTTCACCAATGTTGTAACGTGTTCCTAAACACGGGCACTTATTGATCCACCTACGTAGTTGTTCTTTTTTTTTTTTAATTTCCGTATGAAGTTGCCTAACCTTACCATGAAATGATTCCACTTAAAAATATTGATTTTTTTTAATCCTGATTTTTTTTTGTAATAAGTCCTTTTTAGGGTTTGAAGGAGATTTTTAAAATATTAAAAATATTTTAAAAAATATTTAAAAAAAAATTTAAAATTTAAAAATTTAAATATTGTTATCTATTCTCTCAAACAATTGTTTTTGGTTTTTTTATATTTGTATATTTGTACTTTTACGATAGGACATTATGCCATAGGATTTATTCCTATTTTGAACAAGTAAAATTCCTTTTTCTAGGACATTTCCACGTGCAATACATGGTGTTTTGTTCTTGTTATTCGCTCATTGCCATTTTCGTCTGGGCACCAAATCTGTGAATGAACATAATCACATTTTTTGGTAATGGTATGATTTTGATTTATTATTTTTTTTAAAAGTTATTCTTAAATATCAATAGCCCTAGTTATCACTTTAACTATTACAATACTATTTTCTAAAATATATTTCAAAGGTAAAATATTTCTTCAAACTCACTACCGAGAGGAAGCGTGCCTCTGATTTAGCTATGAAAGTTTACTTTCACTCCATTCACCAATTTGAAGGAAGTTATAATTTTTAATCACTTATTCATCAGACACCCCTCTCCCTTTGTCCCTCCCCACTCCTTCTCTCTCTCACCTTTCAGCAACACAATTAGATGCAGCTCATATTTAAATAGGGTTGTCATATCACAAGATAGGTAAAAACAGAAAAAAGTAAATAATATAGTATACTTACATTTTCAGTTATGCTAACATACGGATGACTTTTCAATGGTAAAATTGTTTGTATCTTGTTTCAATAAATGGTGACATACATAGTAACTTAGCAATACATAAATGATGTCTTTTCAATGGTGATTTCATTTAAATATTCATATAAATAAAACAATAGGTACTTGTACTTTTTTGTTTGCAAATGAATTCATTTTATATTTACAAGCAATGAGACACAATAAGAATAAGTAAATATGTGGGGAAAAGATAACAATTTTATTTTTTATTTAAATTTATTAGAGTGTGCAAACATACAATTATGTTCAATAGGTACCTGGTACACTATGAAATATATACATATGAAAAAAATACATTTTCAAATAATTATTATTAAGAGTTCAAAACAGAAGTGGGGTCATATGAAAGACAAACAAAGAAGTCATTAGGATTTCTTGCATTCTTATAATTTTATTTTTAATAATTACAATTAAAATCATTTTACTATGGTTCCTCTCGAATGCTCTTGGGGCCGAAGTATGAAACAGGATTAAAGGCGGAATTCATAGACGATTTTGTAATACATCTGTGGTGCTAAGTCACGGATTGCGCACTGTGTACGATAGGGAAAACCGACGCTTAGCAATGACTTGAGTTATTGAATTTGTCTATCAATTTCGCCCTAAATAGGTATCCAGGATTTGTTAATCCAACGAACAGCTGATATAAATGCGCTGTGAAAGGTTGAAATTCCCACTAGAGGGCATGTTATGAGTAACTCATAATTCTGATCTTAGTAATGCCCAGTAGCGTAGCTAGACCTACATTTCGGGGGGGGGGGGGTTTGAGGGGATTTCCGGGGGGGTTTTGAGGGGGGTTCAGATATCTCGCCTAAAGTATGTTCCATATTTGCTGGGGTTTCTTGGAAATTTCGGGAGGGGGGGGGGTTTGCCTCTTCCACCCCCCTCCCCCCCCGGCTACGCCACTGGTAATGTCGTGCTAACCACACCAATTGTGGAGATGATTTTTTTCGACCCTCGTCTGCCTCCCTACCGGAATTAATTTCAGCACTTACCTGGTCAGCAAGAGAGCATTTTAGACCACTGCACCATTGAAGGATGTGGTAGTGGCGGTCCTACCTTTCTTACATGTTCCAACTTCATGAACCATTTCTTCCATTTACTGGGACTAGGCGTATGATTGTCCCGTTCTATCGATCGGTTCCGTGGTACTTTGGCTTCAGGATAACTTCTTGGAATTTTGAACTAAAATTTTCTTTTGACTATAATTTTGCGAGTTGGTGTGGATTTTTTTTTTGTGGTGAATTTTTTTTTTTTAATGTACTGATTTTGAATGTATTAGTATGTTTTATATTGTGTTGGCTAAAAGGTGTATTGAATTTGAATTTAATGTGTTGGTGTACTGTACTGGCTAGAACACGTATCAATCTCTTCATTCTAGTATTGGGGAAAATAAAATAAAATACTTTTGCAAATATGCAAGATTTTCTTCTGTATTTCTCTATTACTTCCGATAAATTTCGAATATCAGAAATCATATGTGTGGTAGTCCAGAGGTCGCGGGTTCGAAACCAATTCGGGACATAACAAGTTATCCTTCCAAATATAATATGTCTTGGGATTACTGCTGGAATAATGGGACTTAATAACGACCTCAGTAGCTTGACCGATAAGGCGGCGCACTTGTAACCTGGAGGTCGGTTGTTCAACTCCCAAGTTCAGCGAAGATTTCGTAAAGTTAGTTTGAGTAGTTGTAACCTCCAGGTTAAAAGTCCACCGCCTTATCGATCAAGCTACTGAGGTTGGTTGTTAAAAGGAATAGTAAAGGAAAAAATACCGATCAATTTTAAACTGACCTCAGTTGCTTCATCGGTAAGGTCTTGTAATCTAAACGTCAGTGGTTCGAGTCCCACGGTAAGCAAAAATTTAGTAGTTGTGATTAACATTAAAATATGATAACTTAACGATTGGACTTAACACAAATATGATAACTTTTAACCTAACTTAATAGGACCAATTATAATTTGTAAAATCATCTCCGTTGCTATAGTACTTAGACACATTTATTGCACATGTATGGATGTAGTTTGTAATCCAGACGATAAGATCATACCTTTTGAGATTTTGACCACTTAATGTTGTTGTTGTTGTAGCGGCAAAAGGTCTACCGAGGGGTGTGATAGTCTCTAACCGGCTAGTAAGTTTATTTATTTAGAAACTCTTTACTAGTAGAACATATACAGGGTCTTCATAAAGTCTCACCCAGGCCGAGGTTTCTCGAAAACGACTCAGAATATCAAAAAACGCAAAAACCCGTATTCCTTTATATTTAGGGGAATTGATTCTCAGCCAATTTTTTTTTTGCCTACACGGCCCCAGTCAGGCTGGGCATGGACCAACTTTAAAATCTTAAATAGAATGGTAGTCTTGTTGCATATTTTTTTAAAGGTCTTATTGAGAGAAGTTCATTATAATAAATTTTAGTGTGCTACGACTTACCGTTCTCGAGATACAGGGTCGGACGTCCTGCGTAATATCCATATATTTTGACCTATAACTCGTTAACCGTAAATTATGGAGAAAATTTTTCTTGTTAATAATAACTCCTTATGGCAAGACCTTTCGAACTTTTTTTTTCTCCATAATTTACGGTCAAAATATATGGATATTACGCAGGACGTCCGACCCTGTATCTCGAGAACGGTAAGTCGTAGCACACTAAAATTTATTGTAATGAACTTCTCTCAATAAGACCTTTAAAACAATATGACACAAGACATACCATTCTATTTAAAATTTAAAAGTTGGTCCATGCCCAGCCTGACTGGGGCCGTGTAGGCAATTTTTTCTTTTGGCTGAAAATCAATCCCCCTAAAAATAAAAGAATACGGGTTTTTGCGTTTTTTGATATTCTGAGTCGTTATCGAGAAACCTAGGCCTGGGTGAGACTTTATGAAGACCCATACAGAAAATAATGGTAAAAATTAAATATAAAATTGACAAGAATAATAATTATAATAATATGAACGATATTTAAAAAATAAACAAAATATATACATATGTCCCAACTAAAGGGCGGGGATATTGCCTATGGCTATCTCAGATGAGTTCCTTTGTAATTAATTTCAGCAATTTCGCAGCTATTCCTTGCTTGTCCCCGCCCTCATAATAATACGTCTCGGACACACAGCTGAAATAATGGGACTCGTTAGTCATTCGGGCAGTATAAATAAGTCGATGTTAGTATTATGTTGCCCTTAATTTCTATTCTAATTGCATATTTACGGGTCAAGCCCAGTGTAAAATCAAACATAAATACATGTTTTTCATTACATATTTAATTTTCAGGAACTCCGAACCGCGTGAGAAGAGAAGGTCGCTGTCTGCAGAGTCAAACCAGTTCAGTGACGGAGGTTGTGAGTGATGAGATGGATCTGGAAATAGCTCCTGAGCGGATCACTGAGTGAGTTGTGTTGTTAGAATAAATTGAATAGGAAATAGGCAGGAATATGTTTCAGTAAAGTAGTCACCGTGGCAGAGTGAGTTAGCGCGCTGGGCATTGCACGCACGGTGACTGGGTATCGATCCCCGCGGGGTAGGAATTTTTCTGCTCTGTACTTGGATGTACGGGGTCCACTCATACTCGTGAGGAAAAATGAGTAGTTACTTGTATGAGTAACGACCAGTGGCGGCATTACCAGAGTAAAAAGAATTAATGTAATAGAATAATCGAAATGCAAAGGAGGCTCTCAGTGACGGAGGTTGTGAGTGATGAGATGGATCTGGAAATAGCTCCTGAGCGGATCACTGAGTGAGTTGTGTTTAGAAAATTGAATAGAATAGGCAGGAATAGTTCAGTGACGGAGGTTGTGAGTGATGAGATAGATCTGGAAATAGCTCCTGAGCGGATCACTGAGTGAGTTGTGTTTAAGAATATTGAATAGAATAGGCAGGAATAGTTCAGTGACAAAAGTTGTGAGTGATGAGATGGATCTGGAAATAGCTCCTGAGCGGATCACTGAGTGAGTTGTGTTTAGAAAATTGAATAGAATAGGCAGGAATAGTTCAGTGACAGAAGTTTGGAGTGATGAGATGGATCTGGAAATAGCTCCTGAGCGGATCACTGAGTGAGTTGTGTTTAGAATATTGAATAGAATAGGTAGGAATAGTTCAGTGACAGAAGTTTTGAGTGATGAGATGGATCTGGAAATAGCTCCTGAGCGGATCACTGAGTGAGTTGTGTTTAGAAAATTGAATAGAATAGGCAGGAATAGTTCAGTGACAGAAGTTGTGAGCGATGAGATGGATCTGGAAATAGCTCCTGAGCGGATCACTGAGTGAGTTGTGTTTAGAAAATTGAATAGAATAGGCAGGAATAGTTCAGTGACAGAAGTTGTGAGCGATGAGATGGATCTGGAAATAGCTCCTGAGCGGATCACTGAGTGAGTTGTGTTTAGAAAATTGAATAGAATAGGCAGGAATAGCTCAGTGACGGAGGTTGTGAGTGATGAGATGGATCTGGAAATAGCTCCTGAGCGGATCACTGAGTGAGTTGTGTTTAGAAAATTGAATAGAATAGGCAGGAATAGTTCAGTGACAGAAGTTTTGAGTGATGAGATGGATCTGGAAATAGCTCCTGAACGGATCACTGAGTGAGTTGTGTTTAGACTGGAGATAAGAGAGCAGCATCATACCTCATCCAACGTTTGAGCCTGGCCATTCAGAGGGGAATGCAGCCAGCATTGCGGGCCCATTCCCCTTCATAAATTATCTGAATGAAGTGTTTGTCTTGTAGTTAATCTTAATATATAAATGTCAAAGTCACTGACTGACCACTCACTGATCATCGCTCTACAGCCCTAGGAAGCTGAAATTTGGTAGGTAGCTTTGTCTTATAGTCTAGATGTGCAATAAGACGGGATTTTTCGAAATTCCCACTACAACACCTGCCACTGGCGAAAAAGGATTTTTTGCTTTCACGGCCATGCCTCGGCCCGCAAAGCGGGCGACAGCCCGCTTGTGTTAAAATAAAAATATATTCAGAAAAATTAAAATTAAGACCTAATAAGAATATTGAATAGTATAGAAAAACACGTTAAAACCTAAAATGAACCCATTTGACATGAAAAGGCTGGGTGAGGTTAATGTTGATAACAGGTTTGTGAGTTTCCTGCGAATGGAGGGTAACACCCCCGTCGTAATATGACCATGCAATTGAGAGCGACGCTAAACCCAAAGCGGGCACTCTGTGAATCCAGAGATTCCAGAGGTCGCGGGTTTGAAACCCAGCCGGGACATGACAAGTTATCCTCCCATTTGAGATTTTTACCACACATAATAATACGTCCTGGGCTTACTGCTGGAATAATGGGACTTTAATAGTCCCCTAATTGGGCAGTATAAATAAGACATTATTGATATACGAACCGTTCAGATGTCGGTTACCCAAGGCGCCACGATTTGTTTGGTCGTCAGTGCTTTAGTCAGAACGTAGAGTCCTTGTTCTCTTCCTTGACTTTCTAATCGGGCAGTATAAATAAGGCGATATTTTATTATTATAGACATATAAAATACTAGCCGTTTGCCCGTGCTTAGCAACGGGACTAAATTTCAAATTTACTAAGGCATGGCCGTACTGCTGGACAGCAATGCCTTTTTGAACTTTTTATAATTTTTCTGGACAAAGCGATAATGGTTTTGGGGGGGTCAATTCTGAGACATTTTTCGTTTACCGTTTTGGCTAAACAACTCCGGACAAACAAACACAGGTAGGTAGTCCTTTTTTCTGTTTTATATATAGAGATATTTTAATGTAATTTTCCAGGCTCACAGATGTACATAGAAACGCCATCCGTGCCATCCGGAAAATCAAGTACTTCGTAGCTCGACGGAAGTTCCAGCAAGCCAGGAAACCCTATGATGTGCGTGACGTCATAGAGCAATACAGTCAGGGCCATCTCAATATGATGGTTCGGATCAAGGTACGCCGCGCCGTGAGTTCGATCCCCGATTTCGCATTTTTTTTTTTTTTTTTTTTTTTTTTTTTTTTTTGTCTTTCCAAGCTTAACTCGCCAAATGTACACTTTCATCTCGTAAATTTTATTTATTTATTTATTGAAAAGATAGAGTCTTATTATAAGGTCTATTTACATGATGTTTTTTCTATAAATATAAAACTAAATTAATAAATAATCATACCAACCCACCTTTATTGCAATTCAAGGCATGTGTCACCTTCAACCATCACGAACTACTGATGATTATATCGCGAGGCTAAAGCTCCTCTAAATTGATCGGGTGAAAGATCAAAATTATCAATTACCTTAGGTATTACTTCTTTTTTTGAGAAACCCAGCCGGGACATGATATCCTGCTATTTGGGATTTTTACCACAGAATAATACGTCTTGGGCTTACTGCTGGAAAAATGGCCAATAATTTTATTTTCTTTTTTTTTGAAAATGAGTGTTTCACACTCTTTTTTATTTCGTAGCAATGAAACAGGAGCCACTGTAGACGCTTGTGGTCTGTGTTGTAGCCTGCCCATCCCGTAGTATGGCTCCCCTCTGATGGGCGAGAAGTGACACAATACTTCCCATTTATGTGCTGGGTCGACACGAGCGTACTGGAAGGTATCCCTTACAAACAACGCTTTTTAATCAATGTGATGCCTTTGCATCAGTTGTGCGCTTCAAAATTCTTTCTTTGCTTCAAAGGTAACATGCTATAGTACTTAATCGAGAATAGGTATAAGATTTTTTTAGGGATAAATTAATAGACGTTTTTGTAATACTTCTGTAGCGCTAAGTCTCAGATTGCGTATTGTTATTATTATTTAACAGTTTATTAATTGGACATATATACAACACAGATGATTACAAATTAATATACAATATAAGAGAAGTAAAAAGAGAAAAAATAAATATATACATAATATTTTTCCTAACTAAAGGCCTTTGGCAATCTCTTCCACCCAACCCGTAGTTAGGTTTGGGTTAGATGTGTTGGATGGGGAACACCGATGCTAAGCAATGTCTTAAGCTATCGATTTTGTCTATTAATTTCGCCCTTAAGTTTTTTTTTTTTTTTTTTTTAAATCTGGGTTTCAACTGCATTGTTATATCATGACGCCTAGTTTTGTGGCGGGTTCGAAACCTAGCCGGGACATGACAAGTTATCCTCCCATTTGGGATTTTTACCACATAATAATACGTCTTAGGCTTACTGCTGGAAAATTGGGAATTGATAGTCCTAATCGGGCAGTATAAATAAGGCGATATTATTATTTTCTCCTTGACAATTCGTACTAAGCTTTGTCTCGTTTTTATTTCAGGAACTGCAAAGGCGGCTAGACCAGACGCTCGGAAAGCCGGGCAGTTATCTAGCGGGCATAGACCGGTCAGGCAACATTAAACCCATGACCATTGGGGCTAGACTCTACCGGGTGGAACAACAGGTAATGTAGCGGGTAGTTATCTAGCGGGCATAGACAATATCAAACCCATGACCATTGGGGCTAGACTCTACCGGCTGGAACAACAGGTAATGTAGCGGGTAGTTATCTAGCGGGCATAGACAATATCAAACCCATGACCATTGGGGCTAGACTCTACCGGCTGGAACAACAGGTAATGTAGCGGGTAGTTATCTAGCGGGCATAGACAATATCAAACCCATGACCATTGGGGCCAGACTCTACCGGGTGGAACAACAGGTAATGTAGCGGGTAGTTATCTAGCGGGCATAGACAATATCAAACCCATGACCATTGGGGCCAGACTCTACCGGGTGGAACAACAGGTAATGTAGCGGGTAGTTATCTAGCGGGCAGAGACAATATTAAACCCATGACCATTGGGGCCAGACTCTACCGGGTGGAACAACAGGTAATGTAGCGGGTAGTTATCTAGCGGGCAGAGACAATATTAAACCCATGACCATTGGGGCCAGACTCTACCGGGTGGAACAACAGGTAATGTAGCGGGTAGTTATCTAGCGGGCAGAGACAATATTAAACCCATGACCATTGGGGCTAGACTCTACCGGGTAAAACAACAGGTGATGTAGCGGGTAGTTATCTAGCGGACATAGACAATATCAAACCCATGACCATTGGGGCTAGGCTGTACCGGGTGGAACAACAGGTAATGTAGCGGGTAGTTATCTAGCGGGCATAGACAATATCAAACCCATGACCATTGGGGCTAGACTCTACCGGGTGGAACAACAGGTAATGTACCGGGTAGTTATCTAGCGGGCAGAGACAATATCAAACCCATGACCATTGGGGCTAGACTCTACCGGGTGGAACAACAGGTAATGTACCGGGTAGTTATCTAGCGGGCAGAGACAATATCAAACCCATGACCATTGGGGCTAGACTCTACCGGGTGGAACAATAGGTAATGTACCGGGTAGTTATCTAGCGGCCATAGACAATATCAAACCCATGACCATTGGGGCCAGACTCTACCGGTTAGAACAACAGGTAATGTAGCGGGTAGTTATCTGGCGGGCATAGACAATATCAAACCCATGACCATTGGGGCCAGACTCTACCGGGTAGAACGACAGGTAATGTAGCGGGTAGTTATCTAGCGGGCATAGACAATATCAAACCCATGACCATTGGGGCCAGACTCTACCGGGTGGAACAATAGGTAATGTAGCGGGTAGTTATCTAGCGGGCATAGACAATATCAAACCCATGACCATTGGGGCTAGACTGTACCGGGTGGAACAATAGGTAATGTAGCGGGTAGTTATCTAGCGGGCATAGACAATATCAAACCCATGACCATTGGGGCCAGACTCTACCGGGTGGAACAACAGGTAATGTAGCGGGTAGTTATCTAGCGGGCATAGACAATATCAAACCCATGACCATTGGGGCTAGACTCTACCGGCTGGAACAACAGGTAATGTAGCGGGTAGTTATCTAGCGGGCATAGACAATATCAAACCCATGACCATTGGGGCTAGACTCTACCGGCTGGAACAACAGGTAATGTAGCGGGTAGTTATCTAGCGGGCATAGACAATATCAAACCCATGACCATTGGGGCCAGACTGTACCGGGTGGAACAACAGGTGATGTAGCGGGTAGTTATCTAGCGGGCATAGACAATATCAAACCCATGACCATTGGGGCCAGACTCTACCGGGTGGAACAACAGGTAATGTAGCGGGTAGTTATCTAGCGGGCAGAGACAATATCAAACCCATGACCATTGGGGCTAGACTCTACCGGGTGGAACAACAGGTAATGTACCGGGTAGTTATCTAGCGGGCAGAGACAATATCAAACCCATGACCATTGGGGCTAGACTCTACCGGGTGGAACAATAGGTAATGTACCGGGTAGTTATCTAGCGGCCATAGACAATATCAAACCCATGACCATTGGGGCCAGACTCTACCGGTTAGAACAACAGGTAATGTAGCGGGTAGTTATCTGGCGGGCATAGACAATATCAAACCCATGACCATTGGGGCCAGACTCTACCGGGTAGAACGACAGGTAATGTAGCGGGTAGTTATCTAGCGGGCATAGACAATATCAAACCCATGACCATTGGGGCCAGACTCTACCGGG
The DNA here is from genome assembly GCA_024516035.1 of Bactericera cockerelli. Taxonomy (NCBI): domain Eukaryota; kingdom Metazoa; phylum Arthropoda; class Insecta; order Hemiptera; family Triozidae; genus Bactericera; species Bactericera cockerelli. The sequence goes on along the minus strand of CM044964.1, from coordinate 3,320,000 downwards.
TGGAACAATAGGTAATGTAGCGGGTAGTTATCTAGCGGGCATAGACAATATCAAACCCATGACCATTGGGGCTAGACTGTACCGGGTGGAACAATAGGTAATGTAGCGGGTAGTTATCTAGCGGGCATAGACAATATCAAACCCATGACCATTGGGGCCAGACTCTACCGGGTGGAACAACAGGTAATGTAGCGGGTAGTTATCTAGCGGACATAGACAGTATCAAACCCATGACCATTGGGGCTAGACTGTACCGGGTGGAACAATAGGTAATGTAGCGGGTAGTTATCTAGCGGGCATAGACAATATCAAACCCATGACCATTGGGGCTAGACTCTACCGGTTAGAATAACAGGTGATGTACCGGGTAGTTATCTAGCGGACATAGACAGTATCAAACCCATGACCATTGGGGCTAGACTCTACCGGATGGAACAACAGGTAATGTAGCGGGTAGTTATCTAGCGGACATAGACAGTATCAAACCCATGACCATTGGGGCTAGACTCTACCAGATAGAACAACAGGTGATGTAGCGGGTAGTTATCTAGCGGGCATAGACAATATCAAACCCATGACCATTGGGGCTAGACTCTACCGGGTGGAACAACAGGTAATAATAATAATACTCTTCAGTGGAAGGTAACCACCAGGCGAGGTTAATACTTAAAGCATTTTCTACCACCTAACCTTCAAAGTCTTATTATTATGTGGTCACTAACTCAAATTAATGAGGAAAAATTTTATTCATGCACCGGGTGGGATTCGAACCAACGGATCCCTACGCTACCTGGATTACCAGACTATCGCGTTAAACACTTGACTACCAGTGCACTTGTATGTAGTTATCTAGCGGACATAGACAATATCAAACCCATGACCATTGGGGCCAGACTCTACCGGGTGGAACAACAGGTAATGTAGCGGGTAGTTATCTAGCGGGCATAGAAAATATCAAACCCATGACCATTGGGGCTAGACTCTACCGGGTGGAACAACAGGTGATGTAGCGGGTAGTTATCTAGCGGGCATAGACAATATCAAACCCATGACCATTGGGGCCAGACTCTACCGGATGGAACAACAGGTAATGTAGCGGGTAGTTATCTAGCGGGCATAGACAATATCAAACCCATGACCATTGGGGCTAGACTCTACCGGTTAGAATAACAGGTGATGTACCGGGTAGTTATCTAGCGGACATAGACAGTATCAAACCCATGACCATTGGGGCTAGACTCTACCGGATGGAACAACAGGTAATGTAGCGGGTAGTTATCTAGCGGACATAGACAGTATCAAACCCATGACCATTGGGGCTAGACTCTACCAGATAGAACAACAGGTGATGTAGCGGGTAGTTATCTAGCGGGCATAGACAATATCAAACCCATGACCATTGGGGCTAGACTCTACCGGGTGGAACAACAGGTAATAATAATAATACTCTTCAGTGGAAGGTAACCACCAGGCGAGGTTAATACTTAAAGCATTTTCTACCACCTAACCTTCAAAGTCTTATTATTATGTGGTCACTAACTCAAATTAATGAGGAAAAATTTTATTCATGCACCGGGTGGGATTCGAACCAACGGATCCCTACGCTACCTGGATTACCAGACTATCGCGTTAAACACTTGACTACCAGTGCACTTGTATGTAGTTATCTAGCGGACATAGACAATATCAAACCCATGACCATTGGGGCCAGACTCTACCGGGTGGAACAACAGGTAATGTAGCGGGTAGTTATCTAGCGGGCATAGAAAATATCAAACCCATGACCATTGGGGCTAGACTCTACCGGGTGGAACAACAGGTGATGTAGCGGGTAGTTATCTAGCGGGCATAGACAATATCAAACCCATGACCATTGGGGCCAGACTCTACCGGGTGGAACAACAGGTGATGTAGCGGGTAGTTATCTAGCGGACATAGACCGGTCAGGCATCATAAAACCCATGACCATTGGGGCCAGACTCTACCGGGTGGAACAATAGGTAATGTAGCGGGTAGTTATCTAGCGGGCATAGACAATATCAAACCCATGACCATTGGGGCCAGACTCTACCGGGTGGAACAATAGGTAATGTACCGGGTAGTTATCTAGCGGGCATAGACAATATCAAACCCATGACCATTGGGGCCAGACTCTACCGGGTGGAACAACAGGTAATGTAGCGGGTAGTTATCTAGCGGGCATAGACCGGTCGGGCAACATCATACCCATGATACGTCTTTCTTCTTACTGCTGGAATAATTGGACTTAATAGTCCTAATCGGGCAGTATAAAGGCGATAGTATTATTATTCCTCATCATAGAGTGGCGTCATCTTGAACGATGGTAGCCAGACAGTAGAGGAATGACTCAGCACTTCTACCACTGTCTTTACAAGGAGGCTAATAATTGACAAGGGCTCCCAGAACCAAGCCAATGCTGGTCTACTCCTTGTTTATAGTCTCCCAGCCAGACTGCTGGTCTACTCCCTGTTAATAGTCTCCCAGCCAGACTGCAGTCTTCTATACAGAAACACAACACTATATACACACAAAATTAACAAAAATGTGACTGAACATGGAATTCCAACATTAAATATACCTATCCATGTTCATTGTTCATCCTTATGTATTAAGTTTAGATATAGGGGAGGTGTGGGACGGTTGAGACACTAGGAGGGTTGAGACAATCCATTTTGAACCGGTACCATTCCTACTGTGCCCATAAGCTCACTGCGTAATTATTCTCTATCAAATGGTCCGCCATTTGCGTAACATTCTTAGAATCAGGCATGTCTATTCTTTCGTAAATTAAAATTTTAAAAATTTCAGTACCAAAAGTAAAAAAAAAAAAAAATTTACAACGATTTTTTTTTATGTGTATTTTTTCTGTTTTTACCGGATAAAGATTAATGTATGAAATCAGTATTAATTTATTTTTGTAGTGTATTATTTTTTGTAGAAAATATGATGTCAAGTGTTTTCATTAATAATTTATTAGTTTTTGTTCTCAAATGGGTCGTACTGGGAGAGTTCAGACACTGACTTGCAGAGTATTAAAGTGTCTCAGCCCTCCCAAAGCTCTTTTGGTATATTCAATTGTATATTTGTGATGGCTATTTACGTCACCATTCAGGCTGGGTGAGGTTAGTTTGAGTAGCAGGTTTGTAAGTTTCCTGCGAATGGAGGGTAACATCCCCGTCATGAAATTTTACATACATTTAACCTATGTCTCAACCCTCACGAGAGGTGTCTCATCCCTCCCGGGCAAAAGGAGAGATGAGACAAAAAAGTGACCCTAGTTTTTGGTCAATAACATGCTGTGTTTTTTATTGTTTCTTTTAAACTTACTATCAAAAGAAAGCCAACAAAATTCTAAATCATCTCCGACAAACAATAATAAAAATGGGTATTCTAAAATAAAAAGAAAAAAAGAAGGAAAAAACCGTCTCAACCCTCCCACACCTCCCCTATATCCTATGTATTTCTTATATACTTCTATCTTCATACCTTCAATATTGTACCTTTCTATGATCTTAACCTATTAATAAATAAAATGTCTAGAAAATAAGGAGACATAATAAATAAATAAATAATAATAATTAAATAAACTATTATACAGAAAAAAATAAACACTCTGATTCTTTTATATTTCAGCTCTCCCTGATGGACCGTAAGATGGACCAGATCGTGTATCTACTCAACGCACACTCTCACACTCTTCACAGGCCCTCACTAGAGGAGCAAGTATAGTAGTTGCTTCACTAGGAGCCATCTAGTTTTCTAACATCTACTTGTGTAAGATGTCGACCACAACGGAAGCCTATACCCTGGAAACAAGTATAGTAGTTGCTTCACTATGAGCCATCTAGCTTTCTAACATCTACTGTAAGAGTTCGACCACAACGGAAGCCTATACCCTGGACCCTGGGAACAAGTATAGTGGTTGCTTCACTATGAGCCATCTAGTTTTCTAAGATCTACTTGTGTAAGAAGAGGTCGACCACAACGGAAGCCTATACCCTGGGAACAAGTATAGTAGTTGCTTCACTATGAGCCATCTAGTTTTCTAACATCTACTTGTGTAAGATGTCGACCGCAATAGAAGCCTATACCCTGGACCTGGGAGCAAGTATAGTAGTTGCTTCACTAGGAGCCATCTAGTTTTCGAACATCTACTTGTGTAAGATGTCGACCACAACGGAAGCCTATACCCTGGACCCTGGGAGCAAGTATAGTAGTTGCTTCACTATGAGCCGTCTATTTTTCTAACATCTACTGTAAGAGTTCGACCACAATGTAAGCCTTTACCCTGGACCCTGGGAGCAAGTATAGTAGTTGCTTTACTAGGAGCCATCTAGTTTTCTAACATCTACTTGTGTAAGAAGAGGTCGACCACAACGGAAGCCTATCAAACACCTTGGCCAAGGTGTGAAGAACGCCAATACAAAGAAAGAGACAGCGCGGCAGAGTGTAACTTATACCCTAGACCCTGGCTGGGATGTAGCCAGTGCTACGTAAAATCATCTTTTCTTTTATTAAGATAGATACTTGTATTTTTAAAATATATAAAACACTTCTCCAAGGTCATCTTCCCGAGGTAGTGTGCTCCACTGAGGCAACATTACCTCTCTGAACAGCGAAACTAAGAATTTTGCCGGCAATATTCCCCCGCGCGTCTATCCTTTGTCTCAAGGACTGCTATTAATGGATATGCTGTTAAACATTTCCAAAGCACTTGGCCCAAATCATCTTAAAAAGAAAAGACGAAAAATGAAGGGGAAAAAAATCAATAAGAAGAAGAAATTCTTTGATTATTGATTATCATGCTGTGTTCTTTTGACAACTCTCTGTTATGTGAGCAGTTTCTTAAAATATTTTTTATTATATTGCTGTCTCTGTTATTGAATGTAAGCGGCCACAACGGAGTCCCGAAAGTCGTCTATATGAAGCTGTAGGTACCAGGGTCTATATCAAGCTGTAGGTACCAGGGTCTATATCAAGCTGTAGGTACCAGGGTCTATATCAAGCTGTAGGTACCAGGGTCTATATCAAGCTGTAGGTACCAGGGTCTCTATCAAACTGTAGGTAGAGGGTCTAGGGTATATCAAACTGTAGTACCAGGGTCTCTATCAAACTGTAGGTAGAGGGTCTAGGGTATATCAAACTGTAGGTACCAGGGTCTGGGTAGAGGGTCTAGGGTCTAGACCAGGGTCCTAGTTGTGGCCGCCTACTTATACCCTGGACCCTGGGGTAGAACCAGTACCACGTAAAATAAAATCGTCTCTATCAAGTCCCGAAAATCGTCTCTATCAAGCTGTAGGTAACAGAGCCTGGGGTCGAGGGTATAGGCCAGGGTCCTCGTTGTGGTCTCCTACTAAGTCACCTAACTCGGTACCGGAGCGGCGATGTCTTCAACTGTACGTTAGCAGGTAGTTCTTAAATGATTCAAAACGCTTTAATTAAAAGCCTTAAATGTCCGCACGATCGACGGAGATGGTTAGTCTCGCGGATCATTGGTTCTGTGATCATTGGTTCTGTGGGCTAGGACGAGCCGGGAAAATCCTGGCGAGAGGCATTAGCCACGCCGCTACTAAAGCTGATTAGGGGAGTGAGTGTCAACTACAAATAATTAATATCGGAAGTATTACAAAAAATATGAAAAATAAAACAAATGAAAAAAAAAAATGAATAACATCAAAGTAGTACCAGGACCTACAACGGGATCTGTTTTTTCAAACAAAAAGATATTATTTTTGCAGTTTGAGATTCAAAGATATTTTTAACAAACCATCACATATATGTGCTGGTATGTTTCGAAAATTATTGGAAAAAGAGAACTGGTCACTTTTCCTCTAAATATAATAAGAAGAAAAACCAGCCACTTTTGTTTTCTTAATAACTTTTCTTTCGCTTGACTGAAATTCAAAACCAAAATTATCCCTAAATTTCGTTAAAAAAATCTGAATTGAGTCCCAAAAAATGTGACACTATTTCGGTATTGGTTATGCTCCATACTTGTTGACACTTAACTTTTACGTAAACACAGGACACGCGATTGACATAAAAGTCTTGGAAAAAATTACCTTGTCAAGAGGAGTTTCACAGTCTAAAATTTTTGCCGACCTCCATGGCTCAATGGTTAAAAGCATTGGTTACTGACCCGGAGGTTGCGGGTTCGAATCCCGGCCGAAGCGGAAATTTCTGACCGAAATTTTCCGTTTTCCGAATGGCATGGATGTATAGGTAAAGTGCCCTGAAGTAATGCGAAAGCGGTTCCGGGGCACAACTACCTTTTCAAATTAACTTTAAAAAATAGTCTAAAAATGAATAGGTGTTCGAATTTAATATTAGATACTTTCTTGTCAACTATAGAGACATTTTTAGTTACTAATGAACAAATCAACAAACTGTTAGATATTAGATTTCTAATTTTTGTTCAACTGTTTTGTACATAACTTTTTGATTATCTTCTCTTGTTAGAGGTCCAAAGCGGTAAATTCCATTCTTCTTGAAATTTAAAATATATTTTGTACTTTTTGGACACTAGATTTTTTTCCGTTTTATTTTGCATAAATATTAATAAATCAAATTCTTGCCTTGATTAATTTTTTTATCAATAATTTAGACGATATAAAACTAGCGCAATTTTTTTCTCTCTCGAAATTATATTAGTATTTTACTTTTAAAAATATTAGATTTTAGTAGATGAAATGCCTTTTGTAAGAATTATGTAATTTGAAATTTTTTCGACCATTTTATTTTTTCTTCCTGTGACTGCGATTTCTTCACGTTGCTGAGGGACTAGTCAATTTTTTGGTGTTTAAAGAAACCGATTGGTCTCTCTGGCCTCAGTATTTTGATCGTATCCTGAGACCGACCTCAGTAGCTTGATCGATAAGGCGGCGGACTTGTAATCTGGAGGTCGGTGGTTCAAGTCCCGGTTTCAGCGTATATTTAGTAGAGCGAGTTTGAGTAGTTGTGATATCACGATAGTGATTAACACAAATATGATAACTTTTAACATATCCTGGAGGTCGTTGGTTCGAGTCCAACGTACTTTTTCTCTCATTTTCATTTCTATCGTGAAACTTAATCACTGAAATTATCATCCTATCACTTTTGGTGGTCAAAGAATGGATAAAATCCCAATTCGATAGGAACCAGTGGGCTTGAACTATGGTATCGAAAAAATAATTTTTCATGGGCAAAGATTTTGGAAAATAAATCACTTTTGGTACCTATCTTTATACTTTAATCAAATTAAATTTCTCTATGGCAAATGTCGATTGCTTGTTGAATACAATAGTTCTCGTCCGATCAATAAAATTAAGCAAGGTTCAGCAAAGTCAGAAATTGGTGGGTGACTCGAATTCGAACCCTCGTGATATGATGGTTATTTCCGAAGTTTTTACTGTAGATTTTTTTTACTCTTCAGAAGACGATTGTCATTTTTATTTTCTTTCATTTTTTATCAGATAATAATTTACCATTTTAAATTACACAATACATTTAATGTAAACCTCTGTAACAATTATCTGGACCATACAAAGTTTTATTTTTGACTTTTTAACCTTTTGTACATTAAACCTTATCCTCTCTCCTATAGAACATGAATTTTCTGCCCTACCAACCTTATGAACCTTTGTTTAACTTATTTTAACTATAATAGTGTGCCTTGTTAATAAATTCCCTATTTCTAATTATCAGTTTCTTTTTTAGAAAAAAAAACTTTTTGATTCCACTGCATACACCTCTTTTTATATTTTTTATTTTAATAAATAGGAGGTTATTTGATATTCCAATGTAAAAAAAAAATACAATTATTTAGAATTTAGGTCTACTTTTAAATTTTAACCAACAATTTAAGTAATGCCTATTCTTTGGTAAATAGTCACTAAACTAGTTTTTCTAATAGTCATGTAAATCTTGAACGAAAATAATGTTCACCTCTCTGCCTGTAGTTTCAAACAATTCATTTACTAGAAAATTATTTCGTTTGAAAATAACAATTATTTATTTGGAAATTATGTAATTTAAATTTTATTATTTTTTTAATTCACTCGAAAATAATTTATTTTTGAACCCAATTCTGATGTAGTTGAAGACTTCTTGTGAAATAGGGAACTAAAATCAATTTCTGTTCTATTGTAGCAATTGGGGTTGAGGCTTAGTGAGCCCCGCTCATAGGAATTTTCACAGGGGAAATCAAATGTTGCCATAGGCTTGTGAAATACGACATTAGGAATCTCCTTTTTTTATGACCATTGCCTGCATAGGGTGGACTTTTGTTTCCAGCTTTTTTTTTAAATCGAAAATTTAAAAAAAAAAAAAAAAAAAATCCTTTCAGGCACTTTAACTCTGCTTGGTAAAAAAAAATGTTTTAACATGGCAATGGAGTTATTATTTCTAAATATGTACTTAATTTCACAAAAAAAAGCGTTGGGGGGGGGGTTGTCCTCAACCCACATTAAATAAAGGAGAAAAAAGTGTTTACCTTGTTCTATTCCAAATGATTTTTTTTTTAATTTAATTTTCTTACATTTCGCTATACCTACTTGAATAGCTGCTTTGTACGCCCAGCCCAGCCCAGCCCACTGTAGGGGCGTGGGGGTGGGTGGGCGTCTGAGCATGGGCACAAGTAACGAAGCTTTTTTGTGATAATACCAGTAGTTTAGATTGTACTCATACATAGACTTCTTGAATTTCAATTTTTTTTCTATTCATTTTGTTTTATTTTTCGTAAGTACATACAAATGACGTCCAAACCATGGAGGTAGAAGTAAGGGAGAACTTGAATTGGCTCAAACCTGTCACGTAAATAAACTGATGGCAGCTATCCAACATGGCTACCATTTTTACATTCAAAAGCATGAAAAACAAACAAGAATAAAAATAATTAATTTGTTATTGATGTGATTTCCATGGTGTTCCAGCTGTGCACTGATTACAGCTAACCAATATGGCTACCATTTTTACATTGAAAAGCATGAAAAACAAACAAGAAGAAAAATAATTATTTGTTTTGATATCCATGGTGTTCCAGCCAGCTATGCAAAATGGCAGGTTCAATGTGACAGGTTCATTACGCATAAGATATATTATGTAAAATTGTACATTAAAGAGCTAGTCTAATAAACCAGGTAGCATAGGGATCCGTTGGTTCGAATCCCACCCAATGCATCCATTTTTCCTCATTAATTTAAGTATGTGACCACATAATAATGACACTCTGAGGGTTAAGTGGTAGAAAATGCTTTGAGCATTCACCTCGCCTGGTGGTTACCTTCCACTAAAGAGTGTTATTATTATTATCACTAGTTCAACTTAAGGGATAGTCTGGCTTTAGCCTTATGGAAATTATAGCTTCTTTTCAATTGAAACAATTGTTCACCTGTGCATTGGTAGTCAAATAGTTAAGGCGCTTGTCTGGTAATCCAGGTAGCGTTGGTTCGAATCCCACACAGTGCATGAAGTTTTCCGTATTTATTTGAGCAACCTCGCCTAGTGGTTCCACTAAAGATTTGATCCAACATGTTTAATAATAATAATAAAGATTATTATTATTATTTTGAGTCCTCCGTTATTTATTCCTCTATGGCCCAAACAAATAGTAGGCACTTGTGTTACCGATGCTGACAACTGGTCTATCGGTATTGAAAACATTTTTCGAAGATTTTTTTTTTGAAGCTATGCATTCTAAATGTCACTCAGATAATTATTTTCAAATGTGTAAAACCGATTTCGAAAAATTGTAACGTAGACCGTTTTTCGAGGCACGCATTCTCTTGATCATGTCGGTCCCGGTAGCTCAGTGGTAAAGGCGGCACTCTGTGAATCCAGAGATTCCAGATGTCGTGGGTTTGAAACCCATCCGGGACGTGACAAGGTATCCTCCTTGGGATTTTTACCACATAATGATATGTCTTGAGCTTACTGCTGGAATAATGGGACTTTAATAGTCTTAATCAGGCAGTATAAATAAGGCGATATTATTATTATTATTGATATACGAACCATTCAGATGTCGGATAGCATGGCGCCACGATTTGTTTGGCCGTCAGCGCTTTAGTCAGAACGTAGAGTCCTTGTTCTCTTCCTTCAGGGTTTTTTATTTACCTAAAGCTATGTCCACACTTGGCGCTTTCCTTTTCACACTTCCTCTTCAACTCGAAAATAGAGGACATGTCTTTCGCGATGCCTTTCATAAGAAAAGAACTGAAAAGATCTATTGTAAAAAAGACTGGAGACCCATGACCGGGAAATGATTTGCTGCAACAGATCAGTATCAGTGTAAACAAAAAGTGAGAAGCTGTACTAGATGTACAGTCATGAATATCAGAACATACCTGGACAGCTGTTTCGAGCTTATTTGTTCTCTTTAGCAGGTAATAGTTCTGAATATCCATGCCATCAACTAACCTCTCTATTTTAATCAGTATAAATAGAAAAGTGAGAGACTTGTATAAATAAGCCTTGCAGTTCAACGAGGTAATGCTGCAAGCGTTTTGGGTTGTCATCCTAATGATTATGTACATGTGCAGTGCACTGGTAGTCAAGTGGTTAACGCGCTAGTCTGGTAATCCAGGTAGCGTAGGGATCCGTTGGTTCGAATCCCACCCAGTGCACGAATTTTTCCTCATTCATTTGAGTTTGTGACCACATAATAATAAAACTCTGAGAATTAGGTGGTAGAAAATGCTTTGAGCATTAACCTTGCCTGGTGGTTACCTTCCACTAAAGAGTATTATTATTATGTTTCTAGTAATGTTTTTTTTATTTTTATTTATTTAAATTTCGAAAAAAATGTTCTGGCTACTCAAAAGAGGCATTTAAAAGCGCATGCCTATCGTTCCTCTTGTCTTGCGTCATGTGGAAAGAGAAAGCGCGCATGTGTGGACACAGCTTATCATGAACAGATCTTTGGGGGAAAGGGACTTAACTGCAGCCTTTTCAGTCCTAGGCGGGCAGTATGATTCTCCCACTTGGGATTGTGACCCCATAATAATACGTCTTGGGCTTACAGCCGTATTTATGAACAGAAAACGCCGTCTGAGCAATGTCTCAATCATGATTTCCTATAATAAGTCGCTTACGCAGGAAACTCACAAACCAGCTACTCAAATTAATCTCACCCAGCCTGGGTTGGGCCAACATGACAGTATCATGATGTCTTCATCTCGCTGGACGTTGCTTAAGCAACGTCGAGACACTGCTGAGGCAAAATTCTCTGTTCATAAGTATGGCTGTTAGGTGGGGAAAACCAGGCCTAAGTCATGACTTAAGAACTCGATTTTGCCTATTGATTTCATCCTGAGACCCTGCAAACCAGAGATCTGTTCATGGGTTTTTCCAATTTGCTCTGACCAACTTGATTACTACTGACCTTTCTTAAAATAATGCACTAGACTGTCGGTCCCCGGACAGAATATTGGATCTTGAAACTTGCTTGAGCATGATATTGGGACTTGTGAAGAACTTTTCTTTTCTTTAAAGATGAGTGTTCACAGCCTTTTTTATTTCGTAGCCGTGAAACAAGAGCCACTGTAGACGCTTGTGGTCTGTGTTGTAGCCTGCCCATCCCGTAGTATGCCTCCCCTCCGATGGGCATGAAGTGACACAATACTTCCCATTTAGGTGCTGGGTCAACACGAGCGCACCGGAAGGTATGCCTTACAAACAACTGTAACCAAAATTTGAATTTTGTCGGCACGGGCGATTGAACCCGGGACCTTCCGCATGGCAAGCGAGTGCTTAACCACTGAGCTAATCGCTAAACTTTGCTTTTAATTATTGCACTGTCAATCCTCTAAACTATCAGTTGTAACACACGTTTGAATTTATTTTAATAACATACACATTAATAAATTTACAGAATAACCCGGTCTCAAGTCGGAGTTTCAACCAATCACAGCGCACTATAGCCCGAGTTAAGTGTGCACTTAGATTAAATCCAATCCTGTTTCATATTTCGGCCCTCAAATTTGTCTTTTCTATCTAGCTCATTTTTTTATTTTTCCAAATTCATTAAATACTGAGGAGAAAAAATGTCAAGAACGTGATGTTTTCTTATCCATTATTACGAACAGCGAGAAAAATGAAAAACTAGTGCTTCAACTTAACTCGAGATCCAATATTGTGTTTGCTAAACGGACTGTACCACTTGATCTGAAAATAGATGAAAACTATTCTAGAGGTGTCAATGTCAAGGTAATTTTTTTTATAAATTATTATTTTTTTGTGCTGAAGAAAGAGTCTTTTCACAATATTTGTGGGTAGCATAGCATTACTAAAAAGATTAAAATGCTTTGAGGGTCTCCTTATAGATAGATAAATCTTTATTTGGAATATTTTTTTTAATTAAATAATGAATTGTTATATTTGGTATAATCATAGTACAAAAGCCTCATCAAGCCCTTGATTCACAGGAAATGTGCCAAGTATGGCCGCCGTATTGCCTCTTTGGAATAAATTAGAACCACATTTATTTGGAATAAATTAGATACAAAATTACAATTAAAACATAAATTAAAAATAATTAATAGTATTCCAATTGAGCGTGTAACTGAGGTTTTAGGGTTTCCTTATATTCAAAACAAAAATTTTCTGAAAATTTCCACGACCGAAGTCATAACACTTTACAGGTGCATGGAAATATACGGAGTTACATATGTAATTATGTATGTTCGTATATGTAAAAATGGCAATTGGTTAGTCTATAATAAGCTAGTTATAAACAGTGCATTGGTAGTCAAGTGGTTAAGGCGCTAGTCTGGTAATCCAGGCTCCAATCCCACCCAGTGCATGAATTTTTCCTCACATGTTTGACTATTTGACCACATAATAATAAGACTCTGAGGGTTAGGTGGTAGAAAGTGCTTTAAGCATTAACCTCGCCTGGTGGTTACATTCCACTAGAGAGAATTATTATTATCTGTTATTAAGTTCATATCATCCAAAGTAATGTTAAGTATATGCAATATTTTATATAAAAGTAGGATTCTTTAAATTTTCACTCACCGACTTAAGTTTCGCCTAGGCTCGTAGGGTTGATCAAGCCTAGTTTTATATAAAATATTACATATACCTAGAATTATTATTATTATAAGCAAGCTACAAGTCGGTGCTCTGTATTTCCTTGGAACACCTCTAGAATAGTCTTTTTTAAATTCATTGCTTTTCATGTAGTTACCTCTAAGACCAGAACTCATATGTACTTATCGAACCATTCACATCTAGCTTTATTAATAATAATAAATAAATAAAAATGTACACATTAACATAGATCATTTGATGAAAATTTAATTCTAAAAATATGTATTTAAAATTTTATTGGTTCAATTGTTATTATGGTAGATAACAATAACTATCAAAAAACACAAAAGTAAATATAATATAAAAAAAAGCCTCACCAAGAGCTTGAAACAAAACTGTTGGCAGCTAGTGTAAATAAGTTAAAGTTAATAAAATTCTATATAAATCATGAGCGCGTTAGAAAAAGCACAAAAGATTTTGTTCACCATACAGTTTTATAAATGTGATGAAGACCACTCATCAATAATGTGCTATGTACCAGAGTACACACTCTGTAGAGCTTCCTAAGCTACATGACCTTCAAAAAATAATAGAAAAATTCCAAAAGATAGCACTTGTGGTAAGTGAAAATGGAATGACCAGACGAAGAAAAACGTGTTATTTCAAAATGAACTCTTTGGCACTTAGCACAACATTTATGAGTTTTCTTCAGATATATTAGGTATGGTAGATGTATGGAATTTTGAGCTGAGTAGAAAAAAAAAAATATATTTAAGTGTTGACTGTTAGTGTTTTGAAAATTTCAGGATTTGTTCCTTACATGCTTAGAATTTGCTGTATATTTTTTGGACCACTTCATGTTAAGCAACAAAAAGCTAGGCTAAGAAATGGGTCAAAATGTTTTGTCGCGATAAAAGCTGTAATTTTAGTCCAATCAAGATCAAATTTTGAGGGCATGTTCTTGGCATGCTAAGAATTAACTGTATATTTTTTAGACCAATTCATGATAAACAACATTGAGCTTGGCTCAGAAATAGGTCAAAATGTTTATAAAAGCTGCAGTTTTTGTCCAATCAAGCTGAAATTTTGAGGGTATGTTCCTTACATGCTTACGATTTGCTGTGTAATTTTTGGACCATAAGATGTTAGGCAACGTCGACGTTACCAAATGCGTTACGACCACCACTTTCTATAATTCTAACGAACAAAGTATAAGTATAAAGCACTACTTATACTTTGTTTGTGTGAAGGTAGTAGCGTATTGTACTTATGGGTTCTTGTTATTTCTTGATTTAATTTGTTTTTTAATCGAAACAAAATGAAATATCTCAGCAATAAATTCTAATTTTAAATTAAATTGAAAAAAAAAATCTACCAAAAAAAATCATTCTATTTATAAAATAAATAATAAACATTTCTTACAAAAAAATCAACTGTTTATTTTTGTTCATTTTTCACATTTTCTTTCCCAGAGTACAATTTTATGGCTGTATGGAATGGGCTGCCTACCAATGTCAAATGGAAAATACTTTCCCAGGGTGTCCATTTCTTAAAATCTACGAGGATTTCACTCACATTCCCTAACAGATTAACAGAATTTATTAAATGCACAATTTTACTCTAATTATTTCTAGACCTGTGTTTAATGCTGTAAAAAAGTATTGTTTCGAGATCCGCCAACCTGGGGACCATCAACAGTACAAGCCTCAAGAATGACGGCTCAAGAAACGACTGTCAAAACTATTCACAAAAGATTCACTGCTTTGTGGTTGTTTTGGCCCCGCGGCCCGTTTTGACCCATTAGAAGAGAAGAAGTTTCGAATTTTTGATAAAAATAAATAAATGAATCGTGATATGCAAAAAGGGCTTCAGTCAGTAAAAATTCAAAATGGAGATAAGTTCACCAAAAATTATTTTAATACTCTGCCGATCTTTCTATACAAAAAGGGTCTCTGTGACATGCACCTTCATTGAAATAATAAGAACTCAGTGTAGATGTTTTATGCAAAAGAGACCTCAGTCAATGACTCAGAATACACAAAAATTCAATTCAAATTCTCTTTTTTGGTTGTATGCAAAAAGGACCTTAGTTCGAACACTTTTAAGGTCTCCTGAATACACTGGTTGGTAATGAGTTAGGACTTACAAAGCTCAGAAGATGTAGCTCAGGAGATTTTTTAATGTATATAAATTTATTAAAAATAAAAGTACTTATTTCAAATTCAAAAAAATTCATTCAAATTCTCTTTTTTGGTTGTATGCAAAAAGGACCTTAGTTCGAACACTTTTAAGGTCTCCTGAATCATTTATAAATAATGCTAAAAAAAATCAAAGATGGCAAAAATATTTCGAATAACTGGTTCTACTAACTGTTCAGAGCTTTTATTTTCAGATTTTTTTTAAAACTTTCTGGAAGGTTTTTTTTAATTTCCCAACAACAAGGAGATGTTGACTGAAGCCCTTTTTGCATATCACGATTCATAATAGGAAAACCCTGCGTCGATGTCACGTTGAATAACCAGTTGTCATTCTGTCATTGAAGTTAAATAAGATGTGGGTTCAATTCAAGCCACCAGAAGCGCTGAATTCCAATGGGCACAGAACAAGTTCTCTATGGAGGCGCCATTAGGCAGAGGCAGTCTAGACAGCTCTTCTACTTGGCTCACTCCACTGCCTAGGCCCAGCTGGTTGTACGCGTTCCAGCCGCAACCCCACACACTGTTGTCATCTGAGATGGACACAAACAAAAGAGCAGTGTGAAATATACAGTCTATCCATTTTCTCTTGGGTCTACCTCTTTTTCTTTTTCCCTGTATATCTAAATTTTCTATCTTCTTCCAAACATAGCATTCATCTCTTCTTTCCACATGCCCATACCATTGCAGTCTTCGCTCTTGTATCTTTTTGGACACCTCTGTGACTTTCATTTTGTTTCTGATTATTTCATTTCTTATCCTATCCAACCTTGTGACTCCGCAACTCCATCACAACATTCTCATCTCATTTACTTCCAGTCTCTTCTCATGTTCTTTTTTCACAGGCCAAGTTTCAGCACCATAGATCATAGCAGGTCCAATAACAGTTTTGTACACTTTTCCTTTCATTTTCAAACTTATTCTTTTGTCACAGAGTACTCCAGTCATCTTCTTCCAATTCATCAAAGGACTATTACATATTAATTATACAAATAAAAGAACATGATACATTGATACAAACATGTTATAGAACTTCAGAAACAAGCGTGTAGACTGTAGGGGTCCTGATGAGATCTACCACGTACTATTTAGGTCTTGTGCTAACGCGCACTCCTCTTAGCCATTATTAAAAAAACAACAAAGTTTTTATGAAAAATAAATGTTGTTTTTTTTATTTTTTATGTAAACAAAAATAATAATAGAATGTGTACATTTTTTTTGAGTTTTTAAAGAATTTTTTGAAAAAAATAATCGATAATTGACTGATACGAAAAGATAAGAAATATTTATTTATTTGTTACAAATGGGAAAGAAAGGGTAAATAGTAACATCAGAATACAAAGAAAAATGCTTGCATAAAACGAATTGAAAGAAAAAAAAATTAATGTACAATAAATATCCACTATCAACAACTATTATTACAAATATAATTATTATTAGAATATGGGTTTTTTTTTGTATTCTCTCTAAACTGAAGTGACAAAATGGAATTTATTTTATTATGAAAAAACAGTTTAATGTGTAGAAGTCGTCGGAAAATGATTTTTAGAGACTTTGTTATGAAAAGATTTGTAAAATTCTATGTTTTCATGCATATATCTTTCAAACTTAACAAATAACAATACAAGTACAATCAACAAAGAAAGGGTACAAAAAAATATTAAGAGTACAAAGAGAAAAACGCTTATGTAAAAGGAATTTTCTTAACTTTGAGAAAGGGTACCATTAAATCATTATAAAATCTGTAACAAATTATAATTGTAATGAATAAATGGAAAAAAAAAAAAAATTGATCCGCTATTATTACAAATATAATTAGAAAAAATGGGTTCTCTACAATATATGAGGTGCTAGTCGGTAAGCTTTCATAAAGTCACTAAGAGTGTAAATCACTAAATTTTGAGATAAAAAGTACAAGTCCAGTTTAAATTGATCATCTCAATACTAACAAAATGTTCATTCGTTTTTGCATTCCAAATTCATTACTGAGGACACATCATCTAAACTTCAAAAAAGTATATAAATAACATTATTTAAATAAAGTTGGGATAAAAAAAAAATATAAAATTATAAAAAAAAACTGCAGTCACTAAACAGAATGGTGTTCGTTGTATTTATTTACACTTTATTTTTTTATACAAAACAATCAACAATTAAATTAATAACAAGGAAAATAAACTTAAAAATATATACAAAAAAAAAAAATTGAACAACATTACTTTAATTTATATTTACCATTGTTTTGTAATTTTAACTGTCATGAGATCACATTTATATTCATAATTATTCAAAACGAGTTTTTTTTTTTGTTTTGTTTTTTTTTTTTTAAATTAGCATATTTATTAAATAGTTATCAGACAATGATTTTTAGAGACCATGTTGTAAATTTTTTTTGTAAAGTTGAATGTGTTCACATGCATACAACTTTCAAAATCCTTGGATTTTTATTTACAATCTTTCCCTCATGCACTTGATATGAATAAAGTTCAATCGCAAATAGCTCAGTGGTTAAGCACTCGCTCGCCCTGCGAAAGGTCCCGGGTTCGATCGTCCGTGCCGACAAAAATTTGTATTCAAAATTTGGTTACAGTTGTTTGTAAGGGATACCTTCCGCTGCGCTCGTGTTGACCCAGCACCTAAATGGGAAGTATTGTGTCACTTCTCGTCCATCAGAGGGGAGGCATACTACAGGATGGGCAGGCTACAACACAGACCACAAGCGTCTACAGTAGTTCCTGTTCCATGGCTACGAACGAAAAAAGACTGTGAAACACTCATCTTAAAAAAAAGACCCACAATTTTTTGTTGAAAATCTTACCACATCCAATTCATATTTAAACTTCCCCAGTACCTTTCTATTTGAACAGAAAACATTAGGAGATCCGGATAAGAACTCGTGTCCAAATGTTCCAAAACGTCAGAAAAGTCCTCGTATAAATTTGATGAGAAAAACGAATCAGTGTCCATCTGTCCATACAGAGTAACCTTATTTTCACTGGATTAAGGGCGGAATTAAGAGACGTTTTTGTAATACCTCTGTGGCGCTAAGTCTAGGGGCGAAATTAATAGACAGTATATAACATTACTGTACATAACAAATGTATATAACATGTCATTGCTAAGTGTTACGGTCGGTTTTCCCTACCCTACACAGTACGCAATCCGTGACTTTGCGCCACAGAGGTGTTACAAAAAACATCTCTTAATTCCGCACTAGTTTTAGGTCAAAAATAATAGACAAATTCTGTATCACAAGTCATTGCTAAGCGTCGGTTTTCCTTATCTTACACAGTACGCCATCCATGACTTTGCGCCACAGAGGTATTACAAAAAACGTCTATTAATTTCGTCCTAGATTTAGGGTATTTCTTTAGATGGGGAAAGCTATTTATTTCGCACAAAATTTGAGTTTTACAAGTCTGTAATCGAATTAATACAACAAGGTGTGGTTATTATTATTAAATTCTTTATTAAACAACAGATATATGTACAGCACAAATAACCATTACAAAAAATGAAAATAGTATAAACAATAAAAAATAGATAAATATATACACACATACATATGTCCTATTTTTTAAAATTGCTTTGTTGAATTGAATTGACCTCTTCTTCTTCATGTAAACAAAACGAGATTTTCTTTCAGTATTTTAAAATCATCGAAAAATGGACTTGAAATACGTTTCCTCGCTACTCTCCAATTTGTTTCTAGCTGTACATTAATCCTCTTACGCACACCTTCAATGAGCTTTCCATAGAGGGCGTTGTTGGCTAATTTAAAAAAGTCCTTTGCAAAGTCATTGGTTGCATTTTTCCTGTGCTCAGTATTAAGATTAATGTACGGAGCTAGATAATTCCTCTGAGTGAATTTTATTCCTCTATGTATTTTG
Source organism: Bactericera cockerelli (assembly GCA_024516035.1). Lineage (NCBI taxonomy): Eukaryota > Metazoa > Arthropoda > Insecta > Hemiptera > Triozidae > Bactericera > Bactericera cockerelli. Next base: position 3,300,883 of record CM044964.1, on the reverse strand, counting down.
ATTAGTTTAAGTCCATGCTCCAAAGCCTGCTTCAACGTTAGTTAATGAACAATGTAATTTTGTTTATTTTCTAAAGTTGTAAGAAGTTGTTGTAAGAAGTTTATGAGCGTTGGATGATGGAGATTTCTTACTCTCACAGAGGAAAGGTAAATTTGAGTGTAAATCATGAATTTCTTTTGGATATTCCACGTTACCTTGAAAAAATAACCTACATCATCTTGTGGAGTAAGATCTAAAATAGTGATGTTGTCGATTTCTTGTTGGTTCAACCACTTGAAATCTTTCAAAGGAAGTTTCTGAATCATGCTGTAACCGTAAAGATTATTAGCATCTAGGTAAGTGAAATAGGAAGATTTTTCAGATGAAATAAACTCACTTCCCATATATTTATTATTTGCCTCTGCGTACTTTAGAATACATTGGCAAATACCTCCCCGAGTTGCTTGCTCGAAAAACAGGAACATGTCATAGTCTATTAAAAGTTTTATTTCAACTTTTGTTTTTTTTAAGCATAGCATCCATGGTTAAACCTGGGAAGGAGTAGTACCACACAGGATCTAAGCTGTATATGTCAAGGGAAAGGGATCGAAAGGATTCAAAAATATCTGCCAATAATAACACATCGGTTTTCAGATAAATTTCCGAATATTCTTTCAAGTTTTGACACTTGAAATGTGTCCACACTTTCTGAGCGTGATTATAATCTTCCTGAGTAACCGAACTATTTGTTAAAGAGGAATAAAATTCATCAAGAGGGGGTAACTTAGTGTCTAACAATTTACTATAGCTATCGAGATACTTGTAACAAAAAATTCCTTTCCTAGTCAGTAATTCAAAATCAATGTCCAATTGAATTATGTTTCCTTGTATGATAAATTTTTTCCTTGGGCAATGTTTTACTTAATTTGTCAAGGCTACCCGACAAAAACCGAAATGAATCAATGAATCGAACATTGAGATTGTCGGTGACCTTCTTTGAAAAGGAAACGTATTTTTCCATTGAATTTGGAATTATGTCTATTTTTTTTATCATCATAATTTAAACCTTGTATAATTAAATGACAAAAAGCCCGAGAAATTGTGTGCTTCAACAGGGACAAATTTTTCATTCTTAAGGGCGGAATCAATAGACGTTTTTGTAATACCTCTGTGGCGCTAAGTCACGAATTGCGTACTGTTTAAGATAGGGAAAATCGACAGTTACCAACGACTTAAGTTATTGATGTTGTCTATTAATTCCGCCCTAAATTTTAAATTACATTTATTACAAAGAACTTTTCGAAGGCTCCCATCACCATAATGATAGTGATCCCTCACTTTTTTCAAAGTGTCCGTAAAAGTTCTTTTACAATGTTCACACTCTTTGGTTTCGTGAAAACGTCTCCAATCATCAGGTGAAAGGTTGAGTGGAACATGTGACTTGTAAAATTCATCTATTTGCTTTACATCATCAATCAAAATCTTGAAAAATATCTCACCAACATCTTCACTTTCATCTTTAGCTGTATATGTAATCAACTTGTATGTATTTGGTCCAATCACATAGTAGAAAAAAGAAAAAGGCACATGTTGTTGAGTGGTTAAAGTGTATGAGTTGAGGGATGATGGTTCACAAGAGCTAACTTTTTTCAAAATAAACTCAAAATCTGTGTAAATAACGAAAGGAATTTTTTGTTCGTACTGAAAATGTTCAAACTTTAAAATATTTTCACCTTGTTTTGGCATAGAAGCAATACAAGGACTTTATTTACCACACAATTTTCTATGCTCCAACAATCGTGTTTCATTACCAAATGCGGTAAAACACATTTTGCAGAAAAATCGACTTTTATAATCAGTATTTTTGGAGTGAAATCCTGTAATGAATCTACTCAAGTTTTTAATGAGAGAATAATGATGTATTCCTGATTCATTACAAGTTAACAATAAATCAATGTGAATTGACTTTTCCTCCTTACAAACTTTGAGAATGAAAACTCTTTTCTTCTTCTTCCGCACCAAGAATATTTATGGATAAGAAAGAATTATGTTTCTCAAAACAAAGTACTTGCTTTAAACTTGTATTATCTTGTATACCATCAAAATTTAAAGTTTGAATATTTTCAATAGCAAGAATGATACATTTCTTAAAACTACCAAGTCCATGCTCAAAGATATGTAAATGTTTATTTCTGCTTAGAAATGAAGGGACACTATCGAGGGTGAATGTTCAAGTTTCGCCAGTCTGCTGTCTCTCACATTGATGCTCGTGAAAATGTTTTTCAACGAGGAAGAGAGATAGACAGATTTTACATACATTATATTTTGTTCGACACCTATTTTTTTTTCAATGATGCTGGTAATGTATGACGCATTAATTCATTAAAATTATTTATATATACAAAGTGTGACACAGTATCATCATCATCATTGACTAAGCAAAAGTAAATCATTTGAACTCTGCATGTTATCAATTCTGGAAATGCGAAACGGTTGGATCATATTGTTTGTGTCCACAGTGTAAACATTTACTGCTACCCCCGGATTGTTACCTTCGAATATGTCCAGCTCGTCAATTTTAACTGGCCATGACAAACCCGACCAATTGTACACTTGAGAGCAACAAAAGCGAATCAAACTTTCTCCTCCACCAAATCTGCGATATCTTCGAAATTACTATTTCTATCGAGTCGTAAGATGTCTCAAAATGATGTAAATTTTATTTTCTACAATTTCATAATTCGATTGTTAAAAAAAAAACCTCCCAGAAGCCGTCAAAATGCAGTTTTACTACAGGGTGTCAAAAAAGAAGAAAATCATGATTTTTTATTTTTAACAAAAGAAGTCATAACATGAGAAATCAAAAAGATTCATTCATAACAATGGTGAATGAGTATTTTGTGTTGCCTCCCTGAGCTCTGATCACAGCATTCATTCGATTTGGTATTGACTGGATCAAAGTAACCACAATTTTTTGAGGCAACCTCTCCCATTCTTCGGTGAGGGCGATCTTGAGCTCTGCTACAGTCTGGGGAGCCGGTATTCTGCCTCGAACACTTTGTTTGAGTTGGTTCCATAGATTTTCGATCGGTTTGAGGTCGGGACTAAGAGAAGGCCAGTCCAAAGTGTCAATATTCTCCTCACCCAAGAACTCCTGAACACATTTAGCCGCATGTGGGCGTGCCTTGTTGTGCATGAGGAAGAACTGGTGGCCCATAATTTGAGCGAGAGGAATCACATGGGTCTGCAGGATGTTATTAATGTATCGCTGACTGTTCAGGCCACCTCCCGCACCGCATGTGATGAAAACCAATTCAGTCTTTCTTTCAGTTGAAATCCCACCCCACACCATACAGGAACCACCGCCGAAACTAACAGTTTCTGTGATGCATCACTCAGCATACCTATCCCCCGCTCTTTGATAGACTCTTTTCCTTCTGTCATTTACCAAACACACCTGGCATTCATCAGTGAAGAGAACAGAGCGCCATTGCTCGGATGTCCAATCCACGTGTTCTATGGCGAATCTGAGTCTCCTTTCCCTTTGCTCTCTGGAGAGTTTGGGTCCAGTTGAAGCTCTCTTTAGTTAAATTCCAGCTTCTTGAAGTCCTGCAGACCCATGTGGTTCTTCTCGATCAACTTATGGGCGACCAGTTCTTCCTATTGAACGACAATGTCTGCCCACATGTGGCTAACTGTGTTCAGGAGTTCTTGTGTAAGGAGAATATTGACACTTTGGACTAAGTCCCGACCTCAAACAGATCGAAAATCGATGGAACCAACTCAAACAAAGTGTTCCAGGTAGAATACCGCCTCTCCAGACTGTAGCAGAGCTCAAGATCGCCCTCACCGAAGAATGGGAGAGGTTGCCCCAAAAAATTGTGGTTACTTTGATCCAGTCAATACCAAATCGAATGAATGCTGTGATCAGAGCTCAGGGAGGCAACACAAAATACTGATTCACCATTGTTATGAATGAATCTTTTTGATTTCTCATGTTATGACTTCTTTTGTTAAAAATAAAAAATCATGATTTTCTTCTTTTTTGACACCCTGTAGTAAAACTGCATTTTGACGGCTTCTGGTAGGTTTTTTTTTTAACAATCGAATTATGAAATTGTAGAAAACAAAATTTACAACATTTTGAGACATCTTACGACTCGATAGAAATAGTAATTTCGAAGATATCGCAGATTTGGTGGAGGAGAAAGTTTGATTCGCTTTTGTTGCTCTCAAGTGTATTTACTGTCCAAATCTGTATATCTTTTCTTATAATTACGTTTTGTTTTTTTTTTACAAGTTTACGAGTTAAGCCCATTTTTACAACAAAATACACAAAAAACAATAATATTACACTTATGACTAGGATTAAAAAAAAAAAAAAAAACTTATGACTCTATAACGTATAAAAACACTTATGACTAGCTTATAAACTACGTCCTATCTAAATAGCTCAGGAGTTGTACCAAAGAAATAAACTTGACCAACATTGAATATTTAAAGCAATAGTTGTCATTGACTTTGACATTAAATACAGTTTTTCGTTTATTCTCAAGAAAGTCCGGGGTCTCAATAAAGATTCCACAGCGAATAGGTTGGTATTGCAAGAAGGAGAGCATAATTCCACCGATTGATTCCATGGTCCAACCGCTTCCTTTCAATTCAAAACCAAGCATTTCCGATAGTAAACTTTCTACAGCCTCCTGCCATACATTATCAAAGTCTACACTTTGACACACTAAAAAAAATTTGGTTTTAAAGGAGGCTAGTTTAATCTCATCTTCTTTAGTGATTTGTTTGAAAAAAACAAAGTATTTAGCTGAAAATTTGAAACTCTGATAATTTCTCAAAAATTCATCTTTCAACTCCATCACTTTGTCTTTTACAAACTCTTGAAGAAATTGATTTGAATTTTTATAGGTGTAATTTTTAACAAAATATACTCTCATTCTATTCCCATAGGCAGACTCTACTAATGTAACATTGTCAGGATAGCTGTTGAAAGTGTTTCTTTGATGCTGTAAAGAGTTAACATGTTCCCTTTTTTGAGCATCGCTTGTAAAACTATAATGCTCCTCACATATTGTACAGAACGCAATATTTAGTCTAGACACCTCCATAGTGAAAGTCTATAATAAAAAAAAAATGGTTAACAAATTTCAGCTAAAAGTATTTTGAAAGAATCAAAGTCTGTTAGAACTTTTCTCACTTCACTCAAATATAATTGAAAAGTTCTTTCTTCGATACATTCCCTCCTATTGACATTTCTATTATACTTATAATTATTGCAATAACACTTGCGAGGTGAATTATGTTCTAGAGCAGACAAATATAGCATATATACTAAGTCAATAATATGTTCACGAAATTTGGTATAATATATTGAGGGTAAATTTAATTGTTGAACATGTGTGGTATGATAAAATCATAGATAAATGAAATAATATCAGGAGAGTTACAATAATTGTCAAAAAATATGATTATTGAATCGACATGAATTTTGAAAAAGTAGAATACAAGGCTTTTATAAGCAATATCTTCAAGAGAATCCATTGAAAAAAAAATAGTGTAATAATAATAATAAACAATTGTGGGCGGACGGTATCAGGACCAATCAAATATTAAATCCCAAGTGGACTTTTCTGGATATTTAAAGTAAATATCATCATGCTGAGTAGTTATTTTTTCATTCCATAAAGTGTTAAATAAATGGAAATTTGTAAAAATATCTTTTACGGACATGAGAAATTTTATCCTCAACTGTTCATGATAACAGTCCTGATACTCACTTTCCACATATTTAAAATTATTACATCTACAAATACGATATAAATATGAATGACTTCGATTTTTAAGTAAATTTATTAGATTTTCGAACCGACGAAGAAACCAATAAGTTATGTACGGAGGTAAGCCGATTTTTACAACATTTGGTTTGATGTAAAAAAAAGAAAAAATCAATAGGTAAAGAAACAGTTTGTAAATTTTCAAAGTAGCTAATGATTTTATCAACATGAGTTCTGGAAAAAGTAAATATTGCTTGTCTTAATGCTAATTCTTCTGATTTATACATTATTTTTCAACTCTTTCAATGTTTTTTTGAATACATGTTGGCTAATTCAATTTCGTCTCTTTCAAGTTCCTCCATTATATCACACAAGATATCATAACAATCTTTTGGAAATTTATATACATTTGTTGTAACACAATTAAACATTGTTATATTCTCACTAATATGAGGTATAAGAGATTCTGCAAAAGAATATATTCTCATATGTTGACAAGGCTCTCCTTGAACACATTTTGGACTATATTCTAGAACAAATTGCAGCACATAATACCCAATATTTACTATATCATTATAAAAAATGTAAAACTATCTTCTTGTATATTTAGAGGTACTTGAAATTGTTTAATTGTTTCTTTAATCTTATTTTTATAACCTTTTTCGGTCATAAGTGTATCTATCACAGAGTAAAAATATTGATCTGCATGTTTTTCATGCACATCCTCAAAGATTAAATAAAAAAGGTCTTCATGTTGTTGAAAGAGTTGATGACTTATACTGTTTAATGATAATGAATATAAAGATTGTAAATACATTAAAAAAAAAAAATCTATAACATACCATTAAATAAAGAATATTTGATCGCGTGCTGAAGATATTTAATGGTGGGCACGATACAGCAATCACTTCCTGTTGTTGATAAGTCTAGTCAGTTCTTGGTCTTCACTTTCATCCAATTGAGCCCACGTCACTTTGAAAATTTCAAAATCTCCAGCGGCCAATTCCAATTTCTCAAGAATTTTAGCTTTTCCAATTTTATATGCAGTATTAAACACTAATATATTTGACTCAGGCTTCACAATGTCTTTCGAAGCAATGTTGAAAAAAATTCTGAGAGCCTGCTTCAACGTTAGATAACGAGATAAATAATTTAGACTGCAAGACAAAAATCTAAAAGAATCCTTAACAAAGTACAACAGAATGTACGGAGCTAAATAATTAGATTGAAATTTTTTTATTCCTCTGTGAATTTTTATAAGTCTGAGAACCCGCGTCAACGTTAGATAGTGAACAATGTAATCTAGACTGCAAGACAATAAGCTAAAAGAATCCTTACCGCACAGAACCACGGTATGCCTGGTCCCACAAGCAATATCCACCACTCTGATGTCTGGAGAGTCCATGTCTTCACTCCAGCTCATAGGAGTGGGTTCACACACCACTGAAACACAAGTAATTATTATGTTTTTTTTTTTAAGTGGGGTTTAACGTCGCTTTCAACTGCCATGGTCATATCACGACGGGGGTTTTACCCTCCATTCGCAGGAAACTCACAAACCTGCTACTCACATTGACCTCACCCAGCCTGAGTGGAGCCGGGAAAAGCCAGCGTCACGAGAATTAGAATTTGAATGGTCACCCATCCCAGTCTTAACCTCGCTGGATGTCGCTTAACTTCGGTGTTCTGAAGGGAACCGGTGTATTCAACATGCCATCGACGCTGGCTAATTATTATGTTTTATTTCTCATGTTATACATGGTTCTTGTTGTAGCCAGCTTGACTACAGCTGGAGAGGTGAGTGATGGTCTCCAGACAATTTTATTTCAAAGTTGGCTCGTCCTGAAGCACATATTTCTACCGTGGTGAGGACAAGGATTGGTGAACGTTCTGGTTGCATGTGTGGACATCATGCAAGCCACGTTCTGCTGGCCTCAGCCCCACTCAGGCTGGGTGAGGTTATTTTGAGAATCTGGTTTGTGAGTTCCGAGCGAATAGAAGGTAACACTCTCGTCGTGATATGACCAATCAGTTGAAAGCAACGTTAAACCCAAATTGAAATAAATAAATAAAGGTCTTCTTGTTGCTTAATATGACATTTTCGATTGGATAAGCCAATAAGGGCGAAATTAATAGACGAATTCTATATAACAAGTCGTTGGTAAGCGTCGGTTTTCATTATTTTACACAGTGCGCAATCTGTGACTCAGTGCTACAGATGTATTACAAAAACGTCTATTAATTCCACCCCAAGACTATTAAAACAATTGAAAAATTGGTAGAGTGAAGTGAACAGTTCACAGAACAATTTAAAATAAAACTCAAGTAATTGAAAAAAAAACCTTATCCATTATAATATAATAATTCCGTGTCCATGAGATAGGGACAGATACCTAAATCACGGTGGTGAGAGGATAATATGGACACATTGGACACCCAGATCCAATGTCTAGGCTCCTGACTTGAGATAGTCAGGACGGGGGTTTTACCCTCCATTCGCTGGAATCTTACCAACTACTCACATTAACCTCACCCAGCCTGGGTAGGGCCGGAATTGCCAGCCTCACGTCTCCGAACACGAACAGAATTTTTAATGCGAAAAGTCTGCTCCAACCGGGAATCGAACTCCGGATCTCTGGACTACGGGCAGTAGTCACAACCGTTACACCACGGAGGCTGGCATACTTATACTGGCAAAACAACAAAGTGCACTAGTAGTCAAGTGGTTAACGCGCTAGTCTGGTAATCCAGGTAGCGTAAGGATCCGTTGGTTCGAATCCCATCCAGTGCATGAATTTTTCCTCTTTAATTTGAGTTTGTGACCACATAATAATAACACTCTGAGGGTTAGAAAATCTTTTGATTATTCATTCACTGTAACATATTCTAATCCTTAACCTATGCTGTGATTATCCTGGCCATCCAGAGGGGGAATGCAGCCAGCATTGCGGGCTCATTCCCCTTCACAAATTCATTAAACGAAGTCTTTGTGATATAAAATAAATATATTATCTTGTGTGATAAGTTTAAGTCCCCTGCTGTGATTTAGATAGATAGATAAATATATTATTATATTATATTTTAAGTTAATTTTAAGTATTTTTTGTTCTTTTTAAAACTATTGAATGGGTAACAACTTGAATGTTGAGAAACACGAAAATAAAGATTTGATTTGAGCATTAGCCTCGCCTGGTGGTGGTTACCTTCCACTAAAGAGTGTTATTACCATCTAATATCAATATGGATGAGGTGTTTTACCTGTAATAAAATGAGTTGTTTGAGATAAAAAAAAGTAGGTACCCAAGTACACTAACTTTTCGTTGTGAGCAACAATGCAAAACAAAAATAATACTAAAGAAAATGACACCGTGGCAGAGTGAGTTAGCGCGCTAGGCATTGCACGCATCGTGACCTGGGTTCGATTCCCAGCGGGGTAGGAATTTTTCTGCTCTGTACTTGGATGTTCGGGGTCCACTCATACCTCGTGAGGAAAAATGAGTAGTTACTTGTATGAGTAACGACCAGTGGCGGCATTACCAGAATAAAAAGAAATTAATGTAATATAATGCGAAAAATACAGTAGGCTCTTAGTAATGCTGCGCTACCCACAAAAATTGTGAAGAGGCCTTGTGCTTCACCACAAATAAAATCATACAATACTAAAGAAAATAAAAAAAAAATTACAAACTTACCCAAGTCAAGTTTTCCTTTCAACCCCAACTGGCCACTGTTGTTCTGACCACCAAAAAAAAAAAAAAAAAATACAAACTTACCCAAGTCAAGTTTTCCTTTCACCCCCAACTGGCCACTGTTGTTCCACCCCCACGCATAGAGAAAAATTACAAACTTACCCAAGTCAAGTTTTCCTTTCACCCCCAACCGACCACTGTTGTTCTAACCACCAAAAAAAAAAATTACAAACTTACCCAAGTCAAGTTTTCCTTTCACCCCCACCTGACCACTGTTGTTCCACCCCCACGCATAGAGTAACCCTTCCACTGTTCGGGCGACGGAGTGAAAAAAAAAAAATAATACAAACTTACCCAAGTCGAATTTTCCTTTCACCCCCACCTGACCACTGTGGTTCCACCCCCACGCATAGAGAAACCCCTCCCCTGTGCGGGCGACGAAGTGAAAAAAAAAAAAAAATACAAACTTACCCAAGTCAAGTTTTCCTTTCACCCCCACCTGACCGCTGTTGTTCCACCCCCACGCATAGAGAAACCCCTCCACTGTACGAGCGACGGAGTGAAAAAAAAAAAAATACAAAACTTACCCAAGTCAAGTTTTCCTTTCACCCCCAACCGACCACTGTTGTTCTGACCACCAAAAAAAAAAAATTACAAACTTACCCAAGTCAAGTTTTCCTTTCACCCCCACCTGACCACTGTTGTTCCACCCCCACGCATAGAGAAAAATTACAAACTTACCCAAGTCAAGTTTTCCTTTCACCCCCAACCGACCACTGTTGTTCTGACCACCAAAAAAAAAAATTACAAACTTACCCAAGTCAAGTTTTCCTTTCACCCCCACCTGACCACTGTTGTTCCACCCCCACGCATAGAGTAACCCTTCCACTGTTCGGGCGACGGAGTGAAAAAAAAAAAAAAAAAAAAAATACAAACTTACCCAAGTCAAGTTTTCCTTTCACCCCCACCTGACCACTGTTGTTCTGACCACCAAAAAAAAAAAAAAAAAAATACAAACTTACCCAAGTCGAGTTTTCCTTTCACCCCCACCTGACCACTGTTGTTCTGACCACCAAAAAAAAAAAAAAAAATACAAACTTACCCAAGTCGAGTTTTCCTTTCACCCCCACCTGACCACTGTTGTTCTGACCACCAAAAAAAAAAAAAAAAAATACAAACTTACCCAAGTCGAGTTTTCCTTTCACCCCCACCTGACCACTGTTGTTCTGACCACCAAAAAAAAAAAAAAAAATACAAACTTACCCAAGTCAAGTTTTCCTTTCACCCCCACCTGACCACTGTTGTTCTGACCACCAAAAAAAAAAAAAAAAAATACAAACTTACCCAAGTCGAGTTTTCCTTTCACCCCCACCTGACCACTGTTGTTCTGACCACCAAAAAAAAAAAAAAAAAATACAAACTTACCCAAGTCAAGTTTTCCTTTCACCCCCACCTGACCACTGTTGTTCTGACCACCAAAAAAAAAAATTACCAACTTACCCAAGTCAAGTTTTCCTTTCACCCCCACCTGACCACTGTTGTTCCACCCCCACGCATAGAGAAACCCCTCCCCTGTCCGGGCGACGGAGTGCCACCCCCCGCAGCTATTTGCTCCACCCCTAGGCCAGAGAGGGCGGGTACTTCGCGGGGCGCATCAGAGTCGGCGCCCATGCAGGGGTAGCCTAGCTGACCTCGGCTGAAATGAAATAGAATAGAATAGAAATTACCTTGTTTATACTGCCGAGGTGAGACTAAAAAGTCCCTTTATTTCAGCAGTCTAAACAAGGTCTTGTTTGTTTTCAAATTTAAACAGACATTTTGTATATACATTTAATATTCTTAAGATTATATACATAAAATAAAAAAAGCCTTGCTTAGGTTAGAAAAAAAGAAGAAGAAGAAGAAAAAAAAAGATAATAATAATGAAGTAATAGGTAATGATAATGAATAAAATATTAATAAAAGAAAATGTAGAAAATAAAAATAAGATATTTTAACAATAAATAAAAATCAGAACAAGGTGGAGTTAAATCTAAATTTTAGTTCCTTTTTCGTTTCTTCTCTTCTCCTCAGTCTTCCCCTTCTCAACTTATCTTAGGATTTTAAGTTTTAGGTACATTGTATGAATAGTATAATAAATTAATCTTATGTTTTGTAAATTGTGTATAATGTTATGTTAAACAACACAATAAATATATGAATTGAATTGAATTGACTAAGGTAGAATTATCTTAGGAGGTGTCATTCTATGTAAATTTATATTGTACTAAATAAAGAATTAATCCAAATCAATCAAAAAAAAATCTTCTCTTCACTCCTCACTCTTCTCTTCCCCTTGCCTTGTCACTTGTTGCATCTTGGCGAGTGGGACCGGAAATAGCTAGTATCAGGAGTGTTTGTACTCAAATGGTCACCCATCCAAGACCTAGCCTCGTTGGGCATTCTTAACTTCAGTGACAAAACAAGAACTTGTGTATTGTGTGGGCATTAACAATGGCTCCCTATTTTTTTTTTTTTTTTTAATCTGCAATTATTTCATCACCAATTCTTTTTCAACATTGAAAAAATCTTCTTGAACATTTGCCATGGCGATTTGTAATAAGAATACCACAGTCCTGGACATTGCCGACAGCCTCGACCAATTTAAAGAGAAAGCAAAGGCTATTTTATATATTTAATATTTGGCATGTAATTCTTCATAATTTTTTGTATAGATGTGATCAGATGTAAGTTAATTGATTTTTTGTAATTGCCTTCTTCTTAGGTGTAAAATTGATGGTAAATTTTTTTTTAAACATGATGGCAAAATAAAATTCTACTATCAATAATAATTCAACATACCTTCCGTTACCCCACGAGTAAACCAGTCCATCTCGAGTTAATGCCAGAGAGTGGTCAAAACCACATGCTATGTCAGTAATCACATGCCCGAGAAAGTGATCTAGCCGTCCTGGTATATGAAACACTTGCCCTGAAATAGAAATAAATTCAATTGTTTAAAAAATATTATCTTTAATAGTTTATATAAAATTACAAAAATCATTTTCTAATTAGTCTGGCTGGGGGACTATAAACAGGGAGTAGACCAGCAGTCTACCTGGGGGACTAGAAACAGGGAGTATACCAGCATTGGCTTGGTTCTGGGGGCCCTTGTCAATTATTAGCCTCCTTGTAAAGACAGTGGTAGAAGTGCTGAGTCATTCCTCCAATGTCTGGCTACCATTGTTCACGATGACGCCACCCTATGATGATGATGATTATCTAATTTTACCAGAACGGCTGCCATTAATCGGTATGGTCTAAAAAATTTATACCATAATTTATGTAAGTACCATTATGTAATATAAGTTTGGAAGTATTCTTTCTGGAGTAATTGTGGAACAAACAGACATACCAAAAAACAAACAAAAACCAAATCATCCAGTATCCATGTTTAAGCAGGACCTTACTGTGTTTGGTCAATTACCTTGTTCGGAAAGAAGCAATTGAATTTTGTCACTGCACACAGCTTTTACAAAGTGATTTCTCTTTCTTGTTGAGATCCTTTGTCTTTTACTCCTGAGCTCATCAGTTCTGTCAGAGACAGGATTTTCTTTGTCCTTATTTGTTTTCAATTCCTGTTCTTCTAATTCCTAGGGGGGGGGGGGGGTGAGATAATAATTGAAAATTATTAATACTGCCTGATAGTATGGTAAATCAGCCTCCATGGCGTAATGGTTGTGACTACTGCCCGTAGTCTAGAGATCTTGAGTTCAATTCCCGGTCGGATTCTGTTCCCTCTGTACATGTGAGGCTGGCATTTCCGGCCCTACACAGGCTGGGGGAAGTTAATGTGAATGAAGTTAAAGTTAAAAAAGGTGAAGTCAAAGGAAGAGAATGCCGTTGGCATTAGCACCGCCCTTGATCAAGTTTTGTTCTATTATTCTCATTTTCTATGTATTGTATATATTCTATGTAAATAAAACTTGATCCAATATGTTTAATAATGTGGGTAGCTGGTACAACTCCCAGCAAATGGAGGGTAAAACCCCTGTCCTAATCAGGACGTTAAATAAAATAGAATTGTTGGTGTTAGGAAGGGCACCCAGCCATACAAAAAAACTTCAATAAGATCTACAATAAATTAGACATAGACATAAGCATGAACCTGACACAAGTAAATAAAATACTTAGAATTAATAATTAAGTTAGTTTATCCCTTGCTTTACTTTCAATATTCTATTATTTCTATTGCTTCTTCTATGTTATGTTTATCCTGTATTATGTTTGAACTATCATATTGTCAAACCTATGTAAACTATCTCAATTGTGGGATTTTAAATAAATAAAATAAAATATTACCATAGGCTAAATCAAGAGTTAGGTTATTAAATCCAAGCAATATTAATTCAGATTACAATAAATAATTGATTATTATTTATTGACTTCTGGAGCAAGGGAAATTTTCAGCCTTACTTTGAGAGTAATTTTTTTTTTTTTTTTTTTACTTTTTTGGGAGTATAGATTATTACAAAACATTTTATGCCAGTGTTGATGGCCCATTGAATTCACCTGTTCTTGTAGGATAACCAAAGTTAAGCAACATCCAGCAAGGTGAAGACTTTGTGATGCTGACATTCTGCCCCAACCCAGGCTGGGTGAGGTTGACATGAGTAGCACATTAAACCCAAATGAAAAAAAAACTTACTATTTCAGTTTGATCATCACAGACATCAAGTTCACAGGTAAATAAATGGTTGAGTTGTGTAACACTAATAAGCTCATTGTCTTTTGTAAATCCATCTGAACATTTATCTTTAATATCCTTGACTGGAAACTCTACATTCCTACCAGTAGATTGAGTAATACAATTATTTTTTGTACATTTTGCCTCTAGGGTTTCAATTTCACATTTTTTGCTTTGACTATATTTGGTATGAATTTTATCACTTTCTTCTCTAAATGAAATTGCTGTTGTTTCAGTTTGATGTATTTCAATAGGTGATTCAATGGTTTCATATTGATTATGAATGGGTGATTGTTTAATTTCATTCAACTCAGCTGCAGTAGATCCATTTTCCATAGTTCTCATTTCTTTTTGATTGGTAACATGTTCACGTCTGGTATATTTTGTTTCCCTTAAATGTTTTGTCATTTTAACACTATCAATTCTATCTTGTTTAATTTTATCAAGTAAATCCAGTTTCCAAATATTACCATTGGATTGGATTACTATAATGTGGTTCTTGTAGGTTGATACATTGATTATTGTGATGTGAGGGTCATTTGTTGGATTGTCGAGACGTTTAGGTATTGCTATCTCTTCATCAATGCTGTTATTGAAACCTTTGACGAAAATTTTGTTGTCTGTAAGAGTAATAATGAAAAAACAAAAGTCATGAGAAGGAAAAGCATTGATACTTTTTTTTTTTTTTTTTTTTTTTCAAGTACTGTCCTACACACACCAAATTGAAAACCATTTTGGCATGCAATAACTGACAAGGGGTTTTGTGGTAGTTAATAAATTCTACCGTAATAATGGTGGTTTTCCTACTTTTTTGTTGTATAGAGTCATAGCTAATGCAATGGGAGATTTGAAATTTAATTTTGGTGGTTCAAAAAGAAGGGCAGGGTTCGATAGTAAATGTAATTAAATATCAGTTGAATGTTGCTAACTCAAAATTAAAAAAGGCCAAAAATCCTGTTAACTCAAAAGAATTCTTCAGCCTTTGTTGAACTTTGCTCCTTGCATGAATTCCTAATACTTTGGAACTTTCAATAACTAGAAATGACATGTCTATCTCCTGAATTTGGAGATAGGGGGATTCTACTGTACTTTGTGACAATGGCTTGTTGAATATACCAGCTTTATAATCCCACTGAAGTTAAGTGACGTTCAGCAGGTTTAGAACTTGGTGGAAACCCCTTAGTTTACACAGACCAAGAAATATTAGTAGGTAGCTTGTTTTTGAGTTTTAAGGAGAAAAAGAGACCTTGATAAACTGAACCAATAATAATAAGTGTTGGTTTAATATCAAACAGATTACAGGCATAAACCCAATAACAAAAAAACCTTATTATAAAGATGGTTAATCTCAAACTGACCACAAGCATAAATGTATTAAAAAAAAAAAAAACCAATTATAAAAATAAGGGTTGGGAAAGTCAAAACTGACCATGGGCATAAACACAATAGCTGAAGCCAAATGTAATCATGAAGACTTTGTTTTCAAATTTGCTATCCTTAGGTTGGGATTCCCACTCTTTAATTAAGGTCCATGATACATCCATTGTAGCGGGATTTGATATTTGACCACTCAAATTACACCCACAGGCATAAAGTTTCATATTAGAACTTTGATTTTGATCTATTGATGCAGGAAAATCAATAAAATCTTGGCACTATCAGTACACAGGGAGTTCCTGAAACAGATGCAAATATTTTAAGGTTAGGTCTGGCATCATATGGACAGGTTGCAGTGGTGCATTTTGTTTTATTAAAAATTATGACCATATTGCTGTTTTTCCCACAGGTCAAGAGGTAATAAAAGAGTACAAGTATAGCAAATTTGGAAAATTTTCATTAAAATATATTCAACATGATTTAGGATGGTTATTGGTTAAAAGTGATTTATAATTATTCCAAGATTAATGCATTAGAGAACAATAAGTTATTATTGCAATGAATAAAGCCCAAGATTTTTGGAAGCTTGATTTGTATTCATGGCAACTATACCTCTATTAGAGCTGTTACTGTGTTGCAGCTTCAGTGCTTGAATTGATATTCGGTACTCTAGTCATTTTTATAACTCCAGTAATTTTCTGTTTGATACTTGAGTACCCAATTCTAATCCTCAGCCTAGTTGTTGTTTCAAGACTTTTAACACATAGACGACCGGCATGTTTTTAGTGAATTCTCCCGTGGGACCGGCGATGTTTAGGCTATTCACAGGCGTAGTACATGCGTGTACGTGTGATCAACCAACACAAGGACTAAACCAGACATAGTCTAACACAGATATTTACCAATGAGACTTCTAAATGTAGTGGAATCTTCTTGTCTTCTCGAATTTCGACTGTCACAAACAAGTAATTGAAACTTGAGCTTGATAAAACAAAATTATTTTTTTTCTTTTCAGTTTTCCTCAAGAACTAGAAATTGCCAGGCTCATGTAACATGAATTTCGCGGGAAAGAATTTCCAGAGAAGAAAAATAGAAATCCAAATTTTCGCGGGATGAAATAAAATGTTTGTAAACGAATCTTTAGCCGTATTTTTCTTTCTAACTAAAGTGGATTCAAATGGAATAAAATGAACGAATTGGAAGAAAGTCATTTTTCTTTTGATAAAAACGAGAGGAGAAATCTATGATGGGTTCTTCACTTACAAAAAAACACCGTGTTTTTCGAAAAATGTTAGTTCCAAAGGATTCTTCAAGATAGCGCCAGCAGAGTTTTGCTCTCGCGAAACGGAGTTGGCGTATTTTTTGTGATATACGCCAAAGGTAGCAAAAAAGTAAAAGCGCCAAAATTTAAAAATTCAAGAACATAAACAGAAAGCATAAAAACAAGAAAAGCTAATGTACCCGAAGCTACCAACGTCTTGAAATTTTTATCGAAATTTCTACAGGGTACGGCAAAATATTTTAACTCTTATTGCTGAAGTTACCAAAGAGGTACTAATAATACATACCTCAGTCACAAGATTTTTTTACTAAGATGTTTTTTTCTTGCAGAGGAAATATAATCCCACTACTAGCAGAAGTCATTTGCGTTCTATTTTTATGATATAAATTTTTAAATCAATTTTGTAATTTTTATAAACTTACACGCGCACTAAAACTTTTTTTTATTATTGTTGCAAATATAATGGCCTGTAATTTAAGGCAAAATAACTCGATTATAACCTAACGGCACACAGTCATATCCGACATTGAAGGAACCAAAAGGTCTGTTGTAATCGTCTGTCGTAATGTTAGTTCCTTCAGTGTCGGATATGACTGCATGCCGCCATCTATAACATTCAATATTATTTGCAACAAGAATATAAAAAGTTTTAGGGCGCGCGTAACTTAGTAATAATTACAAAAAAAATATTTTACAAATAGTATACAATTATATAATAATAATTCCGTGTCCGTGAGATAGGTATTGATACCTAAATCACGGTGGTGAGAGGATTATATGGACGCCCAAAACCAATGTCTAGGCTCCTTTTATGTCCATAGTATACAATTGATCACAAGCTAGATTACGACAGACCTTGGTTTCTTGACATTCGTATATAATATATATATGACTGCGTCCCGCCAGGTTTAAAGCAATAATCTTTTAGGGCGATCCGAATTTCGTTGAAACAAAATTCGATTTCGACAATTTTAAATTTATGCACAAAAATAGACCAAGTGCCATGCGCGATCTCCAAAACATTAATCTCGGCGACTTCACTTTACCTCATCGGCAAGTTAACAGATGAAGAAATATAAAAAAAAAAAAAAATGAAGCTGGGAAGCAATGACTGTAGTAAGGTAAAAGAGAAAAAGGGATAGTTTAATGAGAATTAAAAATGAATTATTCTAGAGAATTTTTCGTAAATAATGTTTATGGTTGTTTGTTGAACCCTGTTGAATAATCAAATTCGTTGTTTATTTCTATAGAGTAAAGATTATTATATTTAATTATTTGACAAATGATCAAACACCAAATACGCCTCAATTTCACATAATGAAGGTTTTTTTTTAAATTACCGCCACAATTTTGTTTATATTCTTGCCAATCCCTGAATTTGCAAAAAGTAAGCGTATTTCGAGCGAAACGCTGATTTTGAGGTTAGGTGGTTCGTGTTTTTGGCAAAAATGAAGAATCGGCTGCTAATCTTCTTCTAGTTTGGTTAACCAAAATGGATCTATAAAATTCTTGCTTCCATATGTTTATTCCTGTTTTATTTTTATTTTACCATTGTTTATCTTTAAAAGTACCGAAGCTTTTTTTCTTTCACGAATGGTGGGGAAGCTAAACTTGGAAGTATGTGGAAATATTTGGATTGTTAATTTGTTTTATTACAGTTTATCGTCGTTTTTCAACTGCATGGTCATACACGACGGGAGTTTAACTCTCCATTCACAGGAAACTTACAAACCTGCTACAGCCAGCGTCGATGGCATGTTGAATACACCGGTTCCCTTCAGAACACCGAAGTTAAGCGACATCCAGCGAGGTTAAGACTTGGATGGGTGACCATTCAAATTCTAATTCTCGTGACGCTGGCTTTTCCCGGCCCCACTCAGGCTGGGTGAGGTCAATGTGAGTAGCAGGTTTGTGAGTTTCCTGCGAATGGAGTGTAAAACCCCCGTCGTGATATGACCATGGCAGTTGAAAGCGACGTTAAACCCCACTTAAAAAAAAAAAAAAAAAAACCTGCTACCCAAATTGACGTCATCCAACCTGGGTCGAGCCGTAATGTCTTCACCTCAATGGACGTTGCTTAACTTCGGTGATCCTCCGAGAACTGGTGCATTCAACGAGCCATCGAAGCTGGCGGAAATATTTGGAAAAAACCGAACCTGGATTTTTTTGTAATCCAAAAGAAAAACGCGGCTTTTCTCTTCCACTATCGAACGTGGGTTCGATACCTGTAATATCGAAATTATCAAATCGATTTTATCTCGCGCGGAAAAAGCACATCACTTGCAACGTGACTTGTTGAGTCTGGAAGTCACGTGGTATAGGGCATGGATGAAATATTGCATAGCTACATTCTACACTCGTAATATTGTTTTTTTACTTTCTACGTATTACCTAAAAGGTACAGAGAGTATTGTTCACTTTCTATTAAGTACGTATAAAGTATTATTTATTTTCTTTTACCTGACGTCTTTTTTTTAAAAAAATCTTTAAAAAAAGGTAGTTGTGCCCCAGGACCGCTTTCGCAGTTCTTTAAGGCACGTTACCTATACAACTATACATCCATGCCATTTCGGAAATGAAAAAACTCGGTTAGTATTTTCCGCTCCACCCGGGATTCGAACCCGCAACCTCTGGGTCAGCAACCAATGCTCTTAACCACTGATCCACAGAGGTCGGTCTTTAATTTAAGACCTGTAAGGTAATTAATTTGACCTGTAAGGTATTATTTGTCTACCTTCGTACAATGCTTTTCTTCATTCTAGATTATTCCCTTGCGGGAAAACGATCCCTGTGAGATACGTTTTTATCTTTAAAGAGCGCACGAATAGCTCAATGGTTAATAAGCACTCGCTTGCCATGCGGAATGTCCCGGGTTCGAAGCCCCGAGACGACAAAAATTTGAATTCAAAATTTGGTTACAATTGTTTGTAAGGGATACCTTTCAGTGCGCTCGTGTTGACCCAGCACCTAAGGGGGAAGTAGGTATTATTAATTGTGTCTCGCCCATCAGAGGGGAGGCATAGTACGGGATGGGCAAGCTACAACACAGACCACAAGCGTCTACAGTAACTCCTGTTTCATGGCTACGTTAATTTGTGTTACAATATTACAATACATACTATCTTAATATACGAGTATAAAATGTCAAAGTCACTGACTGACTGATCATCACTATTTCTCCGAACTGGTAAGTTCTAGGAAGCTGAAATTTGGTAGGTAGCTTTGTCTTATAGTCTAAATGTGCAATAAGATTTTTTCGAAATTCCCACTACAACACCTGCCATTGGCGAAAAAGAACTTTCTGCTTTCACGGACATGCCTCGGCCCGCAAAGCGGGCGACAGCCCGCTAGTACTTATTATATCACAGTTTTAGTGGGTAGTGCAGATTTATAAAACGTTTCACTGTCATTGTGATAGTTAATATCCTTATATCTTAAATTAGCCAGGCTCCGTGGCGTAACGGTTATGACTACTGATGCCCATAATGGTCCAGAGGTCTCGGATTCAACTCCCTGTTAGGGCAGACTTTTAAAGAAAATTCTGTCCCCTCCAAATACTTAAGACTGGCATTCCCGACCTTTCTAAGGCTGGGTGAGGTTAATGTGGGTAGCTGGTACAATTCCCAGTGAATGGAGAGTAAAACCCCTGTCCTGACTATCTATCTCAAACCAGGACGTTAAAACCGAATAGAATCAACTGGTCACAATAGATCTAATTAGGTCGCAGTGTTAATAATATTGTAAGGGTTTCACTGAAAACCCTGCAACCAGGTCAGATAGTAAAAATATCTTAAATTGCCGATAATTCAACCACTGATGGCTCATTTTTCCTCACGAGGTATGAATGCACCACAGTCATTGATATACACTGTACCTACTGATAAAAAAAATCTAGAAAAAAGTCCTTACCCACTAGAGGTTCAAATGCCTATAGGAGGCCTTCAATTAGATGATTTTAATGTAATAATTAAAATATTTTTGTATGTATTTAAAATTGCATAAAATATTAAATAACGATGTATGTAAATAACTTGTATTGTGAATTGTAAATTAATATTCTGTTCTCTGGATTGCCCCGAGCTGCTTGCCTCTGTTACCTACTTTAAGAGAAGCAACACATTCCACGTAGCAACATGTGCCACAAACTACATGTACAATACTCCATTAAATAGGATGATGAGGGCAGCAAATGTCAGTGCTGATTTTAACTTCACTTGATTTTTTTTATTATCATTTTAACTTCACTTGACTTTTTTTGATACGATTGTTTTTAAACCTTTCTTATGTGATATATATTCATGTTATTTGTTTTCTGTTTGTAAATAGAGCTAGGCTCGTAAATATACACCCGTGCTGCGGGCATTTATTATTATTATTAATTTTTTAACAAAGGCTATTTTATTTTATTTATTTATTAATAATAATAATGCTTTTTCTTTGTGTTATTATGTCACAACTTTAGTGGGTAGCGCAGAATCATAGGACTTTACCACTTTAATTTACAATATCTTGTATTATTTTTTTGCCTATGATTCTGCCACTGGTCGCTGCTTCACATCAAAGCAGCTACTCACTTTTCCTCACGAGGTATGAGTGGACCCCGAACATCCAAGTACAGAGTAGAAAAAATCCTCCTCCGCTGGGAATCGAACCCAGGTCACGATGCGTGCAATGCCTAGCGCGCTAACTCACTCTGCCACGGTGACTATTTATTATTGTTTTATTTTTTGTTATGTTATGAAATTATGTACAAATAAAGCACAATTCTTGTTAAAAAAAAAAAAAAAAAAATACCTGCTAGGGATCGAACCGAGGTCACCTTACATGCAAGGCTAGTGCAGTTCACCACATGGCCACGGTGCCTACCTGACTACCTCACAGAACGATAGTCAAGAAAAAAACAAACAAAATCTTAATTTGTTAATTTGAACAGTTTTATTCATTTTCAACATTGATATTTATACTATCATTGACATATGATTCTATACAATATGAAGTTATTGCGATCTCTTTACAGGACACATTTTACAAATAATACAAAATAAAAAGACGGACACAAAATCAAAGTTGCTCAGGAGGTTATGAAACGTCCCGGTGCCAGAAACAACCAACCTCAACCTTGAGAACGAGGTTGAACAGTGCCAACCCCAAGTAGATTTTGTAAAAGGCAAAGAGAAAGAAGTAGAAGTAAACAAGTCGCGTTTTTCTGGTATATACTTTTGTACTTTTGCAATTTTTAAGTGTACAGTTGACTACCGTGCACTGGTAGTCAAGTGGTTAACGCGCTAGTCTGGTAATCCAGGTAGCGTAGGGATCCGTTGGTTCGAATCCCACCCAGTGCATGAATTTTTCCTCATTAATTTGAGTTTGTGAGCACATAATAATAAGACTCTGAGGGTTAGGTGGTAGAAACTGTTTTAAGCATTAACCTCGCCTGGTGGTTACCTTCCACTAAAGAGTATTATCATTATTTTATTAGCATTGTTGTTATTCTTATTCAACAATACTAAAAAAATCTTTAAAAAAAGGTAATTTTGCCACGGAACCGCTTTCGCATAACTTCAGAGCACTTTAATTTTACACTCATGCCATTCCGGAAACGGAAAAACTCTATCAGACTTTTCCACTCCGGCCGGGATTCAAACCACAACCTCCGGGTCAGTAATCGATGTTCTTAACCACTACTGCTCCAATTTCTCTCTCTCCTCTGACTCAGATATAATCGAGTCAGCAATATTGATCACATTGGATTCTTCATTCAGCATAGAATCTTCGCCGTCCCTATCCGATTGGCTCATGGGATACACGTCAAGTTTTCCAACAGACTCGACCATGGCGAATTCGTTTTTCCCTGCTGACTGAACGAAGTGATACGAAGTTCTTTCGGGTGGATTCGTGCCGGACAAAACACTCCCTGAGTCAGCATGGGATACGTCTGGATTAAATTTGAATCAGATAATAGTTATCTGAAATCAAATTCGAACTAGACTCATTGTCTGAATTAAAATCTGACTGGGACATATAGGACAAATCTGAATTCAAATTCGAAGTGGACATACTTGAATTCATATTAGAACAAGACGTATTATTATCTGAATCCAGATTAGACTTGGACGAAGTAATATTAGCGTTTGGTATTGATCTGGAATCAGCATAGCTCGAAGAGACCTGACTCAACTTGGCCTGTCTCATTCCAATATAATCTCCGCTGATCTGATCGTCCATCGTGGCAGGCGGTAGCATCAGCGTTTGCTGATTCAGCGGTTTAACCGGCTGACTCGGCGGGTTCATCGGTGAGAGTTTCGCGCTGGGATTTCCACCGCTGTGCCCGGGCGTATGAACGTGCATCGGTTTTCCGGAACTGTACGGTGAATTGCCGCCCATTGGTGAGTTGTTCAACGCGTTTCCCGCCGACCGGAGTTGCGATTTTTCGCCCATGGGCGAATCGTGTCTCCCGCTTGGACCGGTGGCTGGGTGGGGGGTCAGCGGGTGGCCTCTCAGCGGTGCGGGTAGGTTGAGTGTGTACCGGGTGACGGCCACGTCGCCATAGCAACAGGGAGGGTGCTGGCTGACGTCGGCGATGGTGAGAGGGGTGGAGGGGGGAGGAGGCAGGATGGAGCCCGGGCTGTAGCCCTCGATGATCATGGCTTCCGGGGACTTGGGGGGTTTGATGCCTGGAACGGGCAAGATAAAATTTATAAAGGGTTGGGTGGAAGAGATTGCCTAAGGCAATAACCCCGCCGTTTAGTTAGGACATTATATTATGTATATATTTATTTGTTTTTCTTTATTTTTTTTCTCTTATATTGCATATTAAATTGTAATTATCTGTGTTGTAATAAATATGTCCAATTAATAAAGTTTCAATAAATAAATATGATTAATTGTACCAATATTATTCATGATGGCATGATAATCGAAACTACTGCGCACTACTTTTTTTAAAATTATTACTATTTTTTCAAGATAAGTTTTTCACAGCCTTTTTATTTTAAAGCCAGAAAATAGCATCTCGTGTAGACGCTTGTGGTCTGTGTTGCGGCTTGCCATCTACCATCTGATAGTATGCCTCTATCTGATAGCCAAGAAGTGACACAGTAATTAGCATTTAGGTGCTAAGTCAACTTCACGAGTACACCGAAAAGTATACCTTTAGAAACAACCGTCAGCAAATTTTGAATATATTTCTTTCGTCAGCCCTCTGGATCAAACCCTAACTTTTTCTACATTAAAAGTAGTTTGTGTGCTCCAGAAGGTTTAAGCTCACCAATAATATCAGCTATGTTGCTATTTAATCAACACTCATGTAAATTAGATTTAAGTTTGCATTTGGAAAAATTTAAAGTTACTTGTAAAGATATATTAAACCTTCATATGTAATTACCTTTAACCCTCAAATCTAAGTTCATGTAATTGCAACAATACTAGTTGCGTTTGAACATAATTAAAAAAAAAAAAAAAAAACCCCGGGACCTTCCGCAGGGCAAGCGAGTGTTTTACCACTGAGCTAATGAGTGCTGATTAGCTTATAACAGCTGGCAGTTTGAAGCAGGTAATTATATTCATACATAATTATATAACTATGTACATAATTATGTATGTCTAATACACTGTACATATGTATGTAGATGTAGAGTTTGTATACTCAGACTTGTAGAGTAAAAACGTATCCAATTTGTCTCTGAGATCTTTCATAGGTACTTACATTTGTTTTTTTTTATTTTACTTCCAAGAGTATCTAATATATATTTATATAAATAAACTCTCTCTCTCTCTATTACTCAAATCCTAACAAAGACTCTCCACTTCTGTATCTTCTTCTTGTCCCTCGTACACACACATGCTCGTCGCTCTTACAATGCTTATTCCAACTCTTGTTCTCAAGTATCCCACCATTCTTCCCTATTCCATTCTCATCTGTTCAGTCAACTTTTCCGCTAGAACTTTGATGAAAGAAATGAACTGTGCAAATAATGATCCATTCCAATAAATAAAACAAATATCTTAGAAGCCAAATAAAAATGGCTTAGGATGGGTCCTCTGTATAAAAAAAAAATATGAAAAATAAAACAAATGAAAAGTTTAAAGTTCTTTTTTAAAGTTATCATATTTGTGTTAATCACTTACGTGATAATTCACAACTACTCAAACTCGCTTTACTAAATCTACGCTGAAACCGGGACTTGAACCACCGACCTCCGGGTTACAAGTCCGCCGCCTTATCAATCAAACTACTGAGGTCGGTAAGTCGGTTAATTTGTAACTTACGTTTTCGTACATGAAATTTATGGGAACTAGCTTTACCGTTACGATTACAGCACCAACATGAGAAATATTGCACTACAAACCTCTCATACATACACTTTCAATGTTGATCTAGTAAAGTTAAACTTGTTGTTGGTCTGGTAAAATCAAATGATGTCGAATCCCACTTCCACACAAAATGTTGCGAAGCAAAATGTTGCAACCAGTGATTGCACCGTTTTGTCTCGCAACGTTTCCTGCTCCACTTCTCCTTACTTATCAATTGAGATCCAACCCCTCAGACTTCGCAACGCTTTGCAAAATTGCAACACTTCCCAATTACTAGTGGTTCTGTGAACTGTAAACCTCACAAAAATTCAACTATCGCATTATAAATGTTCAATTAAGCATGAGGACATCGAGCCCTTTCATTCAATACCCCACTCGATAGGTTTTAATTAAAAAATATCAACTGGCCCTTTTTCGATTTTTTACCACACTGCGGCCCCCTCAGCTTTCACTATCACAAAATTTCACTACTGAACTCAAATATATTTTCTAAACAACTCTACAAAATTTCAAGAGCCTTGCTTTATTCAATAAAAATAGACAAATCAATTTCAATTTTCACCAAACCGGCCACCATTTGGCCCCGAGAGGCCTGATTCAGCCCAAAAACTATAGATAAAATTCTAGGACCTCAATGAACATTGAACATGTATACAAAATTTCGTTAATTTTGAAGAGTCCGTTCGAGGGTTATCGCGGAACAGGTACACAGATAGACAAACGAAAGCCAAATCGTCCAGTACCCAAGTTAAAACAGAACAACTGTGTTCGGTTAAAAATTGGTAAAAAACGCTTGCATACGAGTCTGCAACCATTGGGACATTTTCATCTTTACTATTCAAGGTCCAAAACCCAACTGACCAAATTTCGTATTGTGCGCATGACACATACCTTCTCTCTTCTCTCCCTCTACAATTCAATATTTCGTTACATAATATCGTTACATAATATCGTTACATAATATCGTTACATAATATCGTTACACAATATCGTTACATAATTTCGTTACATAATTTCGTCACATAATTTTGGTTATGTGCCAGAGCAAAGACATGAAAATGTCAAAAAAATGTTGCACATCGTTGCAAAGACAAAATGTTAGACTCAGTGGCATCCCGGCTTGAGAGCTTAACATCCCTTGGTCAAATATTCAAGTCTCGTTTTCAGCATACATTCAAATCGTACCGACCTCCAGGTTACAAGTCCGCCGCCTTACCGATCAAGCTACGGAGGTCGGCTGTGTTAAGGGATAGTGTAGGATAAGCTAATCTAATCCTGTTTCATATTCGGAGCTTCATGTTGATCTGGGAGACCTCTCATACGTACATTTTTTTTTATTTTACTTCCAAGAGTATCTAATATATATTTATAGTCTCTCTCTGTATTACTCAAATCCTAACAAAGACTTTCCACTTCTGTATCTTCTTCTTGTCCCTCGTACACACATGCTCGTCGCTCTTACAATGCTTAATCCAACTCTTGATCTCAAGTATCCCACCAATCTTCCCTATTCCATTCTCATCTGTTCAGTCAACTTTTTTGCAAGAACTTTGATGAAAGAAATGAACTGTGGTGCAAATGATCCATCCCAATAAATAAAACATTTTTTTTTTATCTAAGAGGTTAGAAATCTTCGATAAGACCCCGAAAGCGAGTATTTTTTTGGGGAGTGTGGGATTGATATCATGGCACGCGGATATCCAAACCCACTAAATATTTTTTTTTTTTAACTCTTAAATTTTATTGTACATTATAAATGAGGTACAACACAACTCACAACAAATAGGGTAATAGTACCTCATAAACTCACTATATATTTAATGTATATTATGTAAAATTAAAATAAATAAAGAGTATTATGTTAAAAAAAAAACTAAAACCCTTCCTCTTACACCTCATATTTATGACTTTGGGGTCAAAGTACGTAAAATAAAACAAATACGTACATTTGTTGTTGATCTGGGACCCTCGGTAGCTGGCGAGCTGACGGTACACCTGTTTGATCCGCTCAATGTTGATCTTGCTCACGACAGGGTGGTTTACCATGGGCAGGGGGTAGTCGAGGCCGACGACACACTTGCTGGCTTTCTGCACGGCGTGGGGGGCGACCCACGGCTCGTGAATGTAGCGCGTGGGCACGTTCTTCAGGACGGGCAGATAGCGGCTGAGGAGAAACCAGAGAGGGGTGGGGTTGAAAAAAAAAACTGATTAAAAGTTTATACTGATTAAAATAGAGAGGTTAGTTGATGGCATGGATGTTCAGACTATTACCTGCTGATGAGAGCAAATAAGCTCGAAACAGCTGTCCAGGTATGTTCTGATATTCATGTACATCTAGTACAACTTCTCACTTTTCTGTTAATACTGATTTATACTGAATTTCATTTCTAATTGATTCAGAGGGGGAGGGGGGGTGTCGTGAAATCTTGTAAACATTCACGAAATTGTAAAGCCGGCCTATTTGTACCACAAGAACACTGGCCATCCGAAGATCTCTTCAGTGGCCAGTGCTAATGGTATAAATAGCCGTGCTATCGAAATTCGCAACTCAGTCCAACTAAACATTCTCAACACACTCCTTCATAAAATTAATATTCATTCACCAATAAAAGAAATATACACTATTTATTATTTTCGACAAAACCATATACATTATTCTTTATTGATCCAACGAAGAAAGGAATTTACTTAAAGTCTTCCACTGTGCTCCCTCGACCCCTGTGTCCACGACACAGGGGACTTTCTTCGTTGCTGATTTTGGTAGCAGAGCGTGGTTTGCAGAGCCTGGGCCCCCCATAACTCATAACCCAGAGTCCGTCCAACAATGTCAGAGAAAATTTTGAAAAGAGAGAAAAAGAAACTTTTTCAGCTTTGTATATCCTTGAAAAAGGACTACCGTGATATACAAGTGGACGAGGCGAACTTACATATTATAAATCAAGTTTCCGCAGAAGTACAAGCTGCAGTAAACAGATACGACGAGGCATTTGACAATTTTGACAACGAAAATGAAAGTGAAATATCCATTTCCGAAGAAGATGAGGCAAACTTATCATCCTGCCGGAGATTCTTGCGGAACCTTCAGGCAAAATTATCAAAATTCGTGGAAGATCGAGAGTTGGCAAGGAAGCAGAGGGAGTACGAATTAAAATTTAAGGCAGATGAAGAACGACGAGAGCGAGAAAGTAGAGAGAGGATGGAGATAGAGCGGGAGCAAGCAGCGGCGGAAGAAGAAAGGAGACGGCAATACATGAATCTGGAAATTGAGAGAGCTGCGCAGGCACAACCGGAGGCAGCACGACCGACAGCGACCATCAGTACGACAAATCTCCCCAAGATAAACCTGCCGACCTTCTCCGGAGACGTTTCCCTCTTCCAGGAGTTCTGGGACTCTTTCAAGGCAGCAGTGGATAACAGGTCAGACTTATCCGGCTCTGTCAAGTTAGCGTATCTAAAGGGAATTCTTAGGGGGGAGGCAGCAAATTTAATTTTTGGGCTTAGAGTTACCGATGAAAATTATAATCTCGCTAAAAATGTACTACTAGAAAGATACAATGTTCCGGAAATCGTGATCTCTAAGCTTTTTAATGAAATAATGAAACTTAAACCGATTTCAATGAAAACAAATGACATATATAACTATTATTCAGAGGTTGAAGTAAAATTAAAATTATTGGAAAATCACAACTGTAATTTAGATCACAACATTTTGCGTGATCATTTGTTTAGTCTATTGTCAACGGAAACAAAAAAGAAACTGGTCGAGACCCACAATGTCAATCTTACAGTAAAAAATATTCGTGAGGGAATGAAAAACGAGATTAACTTATCCCGTATTGTTAAATCTTTTGATCATAACGATTCAGGGAGAGAAAATTTTCCAACAAATAGATCAACTGAAGTAAGTACAACAGGGAATAGGTACACTAGGGAGACGTACCAAAATCAACCTAACTATCGTAACAAACAGTTCGTTCCCACAACTTCGGCACTATTATCCAATAATTCACTTGGAGACGGACGTACGGTATTACGTCGGTGTATTTTTTGTGATAGTGATGGTCATAAAAATTACGATTGCAGTAAGTATGTAACGTTTCAAGAGCGTAGGTCCCGGATGTTTGATCGTTGCTACGTGTGTCTGAGTAAGTCTCATGTTTATAGCCAATGTCCAGTGAAACAAAAAATTAAATGTTATTATTGTAAACAAATGGGTCACCATAATAGCGCTATCTGCCCAGTTCGATTCCAAGGTATGACAAATAATAATTTTACTTTTAATAAAAGCCCAATTCAAGACTCGAACCCTGCTTATGTGAGTACACATGAAACATCTCGATCCTCACCGCCTGCTGATATAAACCGTAATCGTAACGTACAGAGGAAGTCTATGGTAGCTATTAAAAACGAGCAGAGTACTATAAATGAGAAAAGTTGTATAGGTAATACCGATGATAAGACAAACCTCTGTGTTAATTCTGGGATTCAAACCCGTGTCTACTTACAAACAGCTACTGTAAAAATTGTAAACCCTCGAACCAACGAGTTTAAAAATGTACGCGCGGTGTTAGACAGCGGGGCGACGAGTAGTTATATTTCTCAAGAATTATTCGATTCTCTTGGGCTTAAGAAGGACTACACTCAACATGTAAATGTTTATACTTTTGGTCAAAGTGCATCTAAGAGTATGATCGTTCAAGGAGCGAAAGTATCTATGCAGGATAGAGCTGGTAAATCTTACAATCTTGAGGTAAGTGTTGTACCTACGATAGTGGGTCACAAAAAATCGGAACTGTGCGAGAAAGATTGGCTGCGATATTTACATCTAAAATATGGATTGGCTGACGAGCATTACGTAGCAGGTAATGATGAACCATTCGATTTATTACTGGGTAACGATTATTACTCTAGTCTCATGCTTGATGAACATAAAATCAAAATCTTTGACAATTTGTACCTAATTAACACAGTGTTTGGTTACGTTTTAAGCGGAAGAATGCATTTCGAGCGTAATGGTAACTACTTGGAAATTAGTGAGACAAACTTATTTGTCCAAATGGATACGTCTTTACATTATTTACAAAATATTCGAAACTTTTGGGATCTAGACGTGATTGGAGTACGTGACGATCCTCGCGTGACAGATGACGACATGGCGTTACGTCACTTTGAAAAAAATGTTTCCTATGATGACCAGCGATATCACGTAAGTTTGCCGTGGAAAGATAGTGAGGATAAACATGAGATACAATCAAATTTCGGTCTAGCTCTTGGTCGTTTAACTTCTCTCATTAAGCGTCATCGTTCGGATGGCATATTGAAGATATGTGAAGAAACGCTAGAAAAACAAATACAGTCAGGTATACTAGAAAAGGTAGACGACGTTCAAAAGTTTAGAGACTGTCATTACTTACCATATCATGCTGTTGTTAAATTGGATAGTGAAACAACGAAGGTAAGATTCGTTATGGACGCATCAGCAAAGCAGATAAAAAGTAAACCGTCTCTGAACGAATTACTATATCGAGGGCCAGTTTTACTTGAGAACCTTTGTAGCATTCTCCTTCGATTTCGATTGTATAAGTATGGTTTGATAGCTGATATAGAGAAAGCGTTTTTAAACGTTGGATTGAAACTAGAAGATAGAGACTATACTAGGATACTGTGGGTAAAAGATTCCAACTTACCGGTTACAAATGATAATTTGATAGCTTATCGCCATACTAGAATTCCCTTCGGTGTTTCTTCTTCGCCATTTTTGTTGGCTGGAGTGTTGGATACTCACTTATCCAAATACGAGCAAAAATTCAAAAAAATTACTCCTTTGTTAAAACAAGATATTTATGTAGACAATGTTATAACTGGAATAAATGACTCGAAAGCTATCGTGGATTTTATTGGTAAGTCCCGTAGTATATTCAAGGAAGCGTCATTCAACCTTCGCTGCTGGGCATCTAATTATAAAGGTAAAGATTTCCTAGACTTGCCTTGTGAATTGAAAAGTGAAAATGTAACACAGAATGTTCTCGGTTTAGTTTGGAATACAAGTACTGATTGTTTATCTATAAAACATAATTTTGGAGCTTTCCCCTCTGGTAAGATTACTAAACGAGTCCTATTGAGTTACTATGGGTCAGTGTATGATGTATTGGGTTTCTGGAGTCCTGCTCTTGTATCGCTTAAAATTTTAATACAGAAAAATTGGAACGAAACTAAAGATTGGGACACGGAAGTCAGTGAATCAGACAAGAAGTTGTTTTCCGATATAGTAAGTGATATTCAACTTATCCCTACTTTTCCCATTCCTAGACTTGTTGGTAATGTATATGACGAAACACGATTCGAACTACACGCATTTTCTGATGCGTCTATAAGCGCATATTCCGCCGTCATATATTTAAGATGTATAAATCCTGATAACGTCACATCGAGTTTAGTTTTCTCTAAGGTACGTATTGCGCCTAAAGAAAAGATATCCCTTCCGAGGCTCGAACTGCTCGGAGTTCTGATAGCGTATCGCAGCTTGGTATTTGTAAGCAAATCTTTAGGAATACAATTCAGTGACTATTTTCTCTGGTGTGATAGCCAGTGCGTTCTGTATTGGATTCAATCCAATAAGGTTTTACCAACATTTGTCAAAAACAGAGTGAACGAAATTCGTTCAAATAGTTTGAATATTCGGTTTCAGTACGTTCCTACCTTGGAAAACAGTGCTGACATTTTATGTCGAGGTATGAGTGCGTGTAAGTTGCGTAATAATAAAAAATGGTGGAACGGGCCACATTGGTTAAGTTTACCCCCAGACAGCTGGCCCAATATTAAACTTGAATATCCCATCATTGAAACGCTAGAAGAACAAGGAACCACAGAGCTAGAGTTAATTGTGACTAAGAGTACGAAAACAGTAAGTAAACCATTTCCCGACATAGACGAAACTCAATATTCATCTTTTATAAAACTAGTAAATGACACATGCCTTGCAAAACGAGAGGTTAAAGATTCGAGTTCTATTTCACTCGCAGAATTCACAGTCACTCGGAACGAATGGTTAAAATACCTTCAAGGTAAGTATTTTCATGACACAATAATTAGTCTTTCGAAGGGGAAGAAAGATTCATTAAGTATTAATCTGGGTTTAGAATTAAATAATTATGGTATTCTTATTTGTAAAGGGAGGTTTGTTGAATTAAAAACTGAGGGTGAAAATCCTTTTCCAGTACTTCTTCCAAAAAACGATCACTTGACACGAATTATTGTTCTCGACACTCATGTGAAGTGTTGTCATCTAGGAACTAACCAAACTTTGGCCACGCTGAGGAATGACTATTGGTTACCAAAGGGGAGATCAGAAGTTAAAAAAGTAATCCGATCTTGTGATACTTGCAAGATATTTAATTCAAAGCCATATGAAACCCCGGAATTTTCTTCTTACCCCAACTATCGACTCCAAAAGAATTTAGCATTCACTTATAGTGCGGTTGATTACTTTGGCCCTCTTCACGTGAAAGAAGGTAAGTCCCAATCCCGTGCAGTATGGTGTTTGCTATTCACCTGTTTGACGACCAGAGCAGTTCATTTTGAGCTTGTTGACTCTGAAAGTTCTACGGATACATTGTTAGCATTCAGGCGATTTATCGCTCGTACAGGTGGGTGTAAAAATCTCTTAAGTGATAACGCAGCTCAGTTTCAATTATTGAAAAAATCTTTTGAGCATGTGTATGAAGACAATGATAATCAAGATATTTTAAATGAAAACAAAATTGATTTTCGCTTTACACCAGCTCTTAGCCCCTGGGCTGGCGGTTGTTTTGAGAGGTTGATCTCCATAACGAAACAATGTCTACGTAAGACCATTGGTATTTTGACTTTGACATGGTGTCAGTTGAACACGTTACTTGTGGAAATCGAGCATGTCATAAACTCCCGACCTCTTGGTTATTTCGGTGAGGAAGATTTCATCATAACTCCTAATCATTTTTTGGGTATTAAACGAGACAATTTCCTACCTGATGTAAGTTCATGTAATCTTCCTAAAATCCAAGGAACTCTTGACACTCTGATCCGTGACTGGAAAAAGGGTAACCAGTACTTGGAGATTTTTTGGTCAAAATGGAATTCTCAGTACATCCAATCGTTACGAGAGAGAAGCGACGTGAGATGGAAACCAGGTAATGTCGATCACCGTGTACCCCAAGTAGGTGATGTCACTTTGGTTAGACAACCAAAGAAAAAGAATCGTGAGATGTGGCCTCACGGAGTAGTAGTAAAATTACATTTAGGACGTGATCAAAAGATAAGACATGTTGATGTAAAATTACCTTCAGGGGTTGTGATTTCTCGTCCAGTTTCTTGGTTATACCCTTTTGAGTGCCAAAATTCATCCAGCCTTACTTGAATATTTAGGCTAAGTTTTATTGTTATTATTCACTTCAGATATTGAGAGTTTGCTTTTGCATGGTTGGTCATCGCCGCCAGTCTTATTGTTTTGAGTTTGTTTTGATTTAACCTCTGAACAATTTTTTAATTTTTCTTTTCTTTTTTTTTTTGTCACCATTTATTTGTTGTGGCAATTAATTGATTTAAACTTGTAAGATCGTTTTTAAAATTTCTTTATGTAAATAATTTTGTAGGACGAAATTTTTTTCTTGTATGAATAATAGGAACATTTCCACTGTCAAGATTTTTTCTAGCAGGCATTTTCTTTTGTGAAACTAATTGTTTTTGCTGTAACAAATTGTTTACCTGTTTTTTTTCATTGTACATAATTTTTCAAACTTTTCTATACGATTGTACCGTTTTGTTTTTTTTTTTTTTTTTTTTTGTGTTGGGAGTGTCGTGAAATCTTGTAAACATTCACGAAATTGTAAAGCCGGCCTATTTGTACCACAAGAACACTGGCCATCCGAAGATCTCTTCAGTGGCCAGTGCTAATGGTATAAATAGCCGTGCTATCGAAATTCGCAACTCAGTCCAACTAAACATTCTCAACACACTCCTTCATAAAATTAATATTCATTCACCAATAAAAGAAATATACACTATTTATTATTTTCGACAAAACCATATACATTATTCTTTATTGATCCAACGAAGAAAGGAATTTACTTAAAGTCTTCCACTGTGCTCCCTCGACCCCTGTGTCCACGACAGGGGGGGGCTCAGTGCTACGCCGACCTCCGTGGCTCAGTGGTTAAGAGCATTGGTTGCTGACCCGGACGGAGGTTGCGGGTTCGAATTCCGGCCAGAGCGCGGAAATTTTCGATCGAAATTTTCCGTTTCTGGAATGGTGGCACGGATGTAAAGGTAAAGTGCCCTGAAGTAATGCGAAAGCGGTTCCGGGGCACACTTACCTTTAAAAAAAAAAAAAAAAAAAAAAAACGAGGGGGGGGGGGAACAATTAATATATTTTATTAAGCTACTACTCACTATGTGAGTTGCCAAAAGAACACAGTATACAAATCAAACTAGTTAGTCATGCCATCTTTTTTTGTTGTTGTTGTTTTTTCTATTTTTTTTTTTTTTTTTTTTTTTTTTGCCTTCATTCTTCATATATTAGGTGTATAGATGTTTGTTTATAATATGAAGTGTGTCTTTCAATACTGCCCGGCACATATCATTCAGCGTCTTTTTCTTGATGTTGTGTGTAGATAGTTATATTTTCACAATATATAAAACACTTCTCGAAGGACATCTTCCCGAGGCAGTGTTCTCAGCACTGAGGCAACATTAATTTTTAATTAAATTTGATTCCCCGTCTTTTTCACAGTTTTTAACTTTGAAGACAGGTATACCTTCCAATTATTTTTTATTGTAATAATCGTGTCTTATACAAATAAATGGGAATATTGAGAGAAAAAAAATTGACGTATATATTTTCTACATTTTAAACTCTTTTTTGCCTTTCAAAGAGGCAACATCAAATTTCAGATTTTTTCACAAAGTTTTAAATGCACAATTAAGGGCGAGATTAATAGACAAAATCGTGTTTCTGTCTTTTAAAACAAATTATTACACAAAAGCGAGACAAGTTTGGACTTCAACATTGGTTGTTTTTATTTGTTATCAGGTTCATATTAGAAATCCAAGTAATGTTAGGTATATGTAATATCTTTTTTAAAAGCTTGTCTATTATCGTGCCCCAATCTGTATATGTAGTTCAATTTCCTCCATCACTTGTACTTTTTCTCCTACAACTACACGAAATGTGCTACTTATGCTGTCGCGTATAGTATACTCTTGGTAGCGCGCGAACTATTTCGATTGACTTGGCGGGTCGGAGCGCTACCGCGCTCCTTAATTAATATAAAACTATGGATTCCATAGTTTTATATTAATATTACATATACCTAAATTTGTTTTTTTTTTCCTTTTAGGCGCTTTAACTCTGCTAGAGCAGGTCGTTCGCGCCGCTATCCTGTTTCTAAACATTGGTATCAGTATAATCAGTATAAACAGAAAAGTGAGAAGTTGTGTTAGATGTACAGGTAAATCAAACACGTCAATGAAATCCGCCCCTATTGTCATATTTCTATGCACTTAGGGCCGAAATTATAATGAGATGAATTCCTTACATGAGCGGTATGAAATTAACGGTCGAAATAAATTGAATTTCAATCTCATCACATTTATATTTATTTGTTATATGTATTTCATCCAACTTTGTACTACAAATTGAACAATATTTATAAATATACAAATAAAGTATCTATCATATATATTTGTTTCACAACTACATAAATATCAACAAAAAAAAAAAATTAAAACTGTTTGTAAAATATAAAAAATGCTCTCCAAGTCTGAGGAACGAAGCACTGTGACCATCACAGCTGCCGCATTTCCTCTCTGGATACACAGAGAAATCCTCTGCTTCAAAAGGGAGGTTGACCTTTTCTATCTAATGTAATTGAGGAATAGACTTTAATTTTTTTGGGTGATTCCATTTCTTTCCCTTCTATAGAACAAGGAAACAGAAAAGGGAGAAAAAAATTCAAATTAAAAACATAATAAATACCTGTCATACACTGTAAAATCACCAAGATTGGTGCTTTGTCAAACACGCTTATTACTATATCTTATACATAATGACGTATGGATGGTGTATGTTACGGTACTGTTAATAACCACTTGCTAGATTGGCTTTACCGAAGAAGGTAATATATTTTTTTACAAGATGATTTTTAATAATTTTATGGGAAAATATAGTCTCCTTGAAAGAAAACAATCGTTCAATCTTCAAAACAAAATGGCGAATAATGTTTTGGTGATTTTCAAAATTTCGGCTGCATGGTTCATTCTCACGCTTTTTATACAATCCACTGAAGTAAGTATCTACGAGAACATAAAATATTCTTTAATGTATTTTCGATAGGGTGACTTTGCCCGATTTATTTATTTATTTACACTTTATTGATAGGACATCTTAATATATAAATGTCAAAGTCACTGACTGACTGATCATCGCTCTACAGCCCGAACCGTAATACCTAGCGAGCTGAAATTGGGTAGGTAGCTTTGTCTCATAGTCTAGATGTGCAATAAGACGGTATTTTTCGAAATTCCCACTACAAACACCTGCCATTGGCGAAAAAAGATTTTTTGCTTTGCGGGCCATACCCTCGGCCCGCAAAGCGGGCGACAGCCCGCTAGTATTATATACAATACAAATAATTACAAATTAAAATACAATATAATAGAAGAAAAAAAAATATACTAACTAAAGGGCGGGGTTATTGCCTTAGACAATCTCTTCCACCCAACCCGATGCGTTGTGAGACGCAAGCTTTGTCCTCAGATGCAGCAGCGAAACGCGTGAGGGGAAAATTTCAGGGTGTTATCCGGCTGGTGCTATTTTTTACTTCCGAGAAATTTTTAATATTAGAAATCGGAAGTATTATGTTCGTTTTTGTAAAAAAAAATATTTTTTTGCTCCGATCATGTAATTTAATAATTATCTGTCACGGAGGTTGGTGACAGATAATTACTAAATTACATGATTGAAATGATGCTCAGTACGAACAAAGTTATAATTATATTTCTTTGATGTTATTCAGAGGTTTGAATATAAGTAATAATGATAATTGATAACTTCCTTGCAGGCTGATGTTCTTTTTGCGACTCAGAAATCGAATTCAAAGAAGAGCTGGCTAGACTTTTTACTCAGCATAGTGGGTGCCTCGCACTGAGGACCAAATTATGAAACAGGTTATATACAACATTCTGGTGTATATAACTATAAAGTTGAAAAACACCACTTTAATACAATAGAAAATAGATGGATAGAAGAAACAAGATTTCAACTTCGGAGTTTCAACCAATCACAGCGCACCATGGCCCGATTTGAGGGACAGTCTAACCTTATTTTAATACTGTTTTAATTTTTTAAATATTCAAGACGGACGACCGCTCCTTCATTCATTTTGAAAAGTACACAAAAAACTAGTAGTTCTGTGAACTGTAAACCTCACACAATTTATCAAATCGAATTATAAATGTCATATCAAGCATGAGGACATCGAGACCTTTCATTCAATACCCCACTTGATGGGTTTTAATTTTTTTTATATATGAACCAGCCCATTTTTGTGGCTCTCCAGTCAAGAGTAATCGCGGAACAGACAAACAGACAGACGGACAAAAAGACAAACAAAAGCCAAATCGTCCAGTACCCAAGTTAAAATAGAACCTCACAAATCGTTCGGTTAATGAAATAGGCGATGCTGGAGAACCTATGGAGAGCCCAGAAAAAGAAAAATAATTAAATTGAATAAGAGTCAGTTCAATAAGTTGGAAATGAAAATGATATATATATTTTTTTTTTTTTTAAAGATGAGTGTTTCACAGCCTTTTTTATTTCGTAGCCATGAAACAGGAGCTACTGTAGACGCTTGTGGTCTGTGTTGTAGCCTGCCCATCCCGTAGCATGCCTCCCCTCTGATGGGAGAGAAGTTGAATTGAACTTAACGAACGTCTAGAAAGACATTCTGATGTTAGATACGTAAAAAAAAGTTAATAAATCCAGTCATTTATAATGTATGTACCTAGATATTGAAATTTTATTTTCCACTGTCTTTGATTATTTTCATAACAATAAACAATTTAATAGTGTCAGCTTTTGTAAAAAAAATTTCTTTCTCATTTTCTCAAAATTAATATAAATCTACTTGGTAAATTTATTAAAGACCATTTAATTATTTTCATGTGACTTTATTTTTATTGATTTCGTAGCAATGGAAGTTGGGATGGTCTCAAGAGCTCATGACACTCATGACAGTCATGACCATCCCTACGCTACCTGGATTACCAGACTAGCACGTTAACCACTTGACTACCATGGGTACAGCCATCAGTGAATCAGCAATTGCAGGAGTCACTGATATTTTTTTCAGACTTTTACTTAAGCACCAGAAGTTTTTGTACAATATGTACGTGATTGAGCTAGTAGCAATATTACTATTAACCAAGCGCGGCCGATGGGAAATTGTTTTGGGGTTGAAGCCACATAAACCGGACTAAAATGGGTCACTCACTATATCTTAGTACATAAAAAGTTTGACCTTGTTAACCATGCCAAACATAATAATAAATTAAAACATATTATAGAAATGTGTTATATGATCTTCACTGTATAGAATTTTTTTATTAACAAAATAAATTTAAAGTTATCATATTTGTGTTAATCATTTTCATGATATCGCAACTACTCAAACTCGCTTTACTAAATCCACGCTGAAACCGGGACTTGAACCACCGACCTCCAGGTTACAAGTCCGCCGCCTTATTGATCAAGCTACAATTACAATTCGTATACGAGTTATTAGGACTTGAAATCCCTCTTTCGTTCTTTTGGTCTGGGGGTGCTGCAGTTCCCTAGCTCCTTAGCACCGACCGCGCCTGTTATAATTATTATAAACGTCACACAGACTTGGAAATATGTTCAACAAACCATGCCCTTGTGAGTTTTTTATCCTGCTAATGATGGCAAATAAATAATTATCTACAATATTATGTATACTGTCATGCACAGCTATTTTTTTTTTTTTAATGAGTGTTTTACCTTTTATTTTTTTAATTGGTGTTTTACCAGCTTTTATTGTTTTGTAGACATTCGTAGCCATGAAACAGCACCTTTTATATACGCGTGTACACAGTATAGTCTATGTTGTAGTTAGACCATTGTAGTATGCCTCCCCTCTGATGGGAGACAAGTGACACAATAGTTCCCATTTAGGTGCTGGGTCAACACGAGAGAACCGGAGGTTGTCACACACGCACGCACGCACACACACACACACACACACACACACACTCACACACACACACACACACTCACACACACTCACACACACTCACACACACTCACACACACTCTCACACACTCACACACACTCACACACACTCTCACACACACACTCTCACACACACACACTCTCACTCACACACATACACATGCAGATTTTCCACAGCTTGTTTTTACACGCTAAGATCTCATAAGGAAAAAAAAATAGTCTGACTGGAACAGATAGATTGTTTCTTTGTTAAAACACCATAACGAATGAAAATAAGTAATAAAAAAGTTTAAAAAATCGTTTTGAACCAAGTTTTAAAGGAAAATGGCCGCCAATTTATTGCTTTTCAAATTGTCGACTATCTGGTTCATCATATCAATTTTCATATTCGTAAGTACCTACATGATGTTATGATTTATTTTTTAACTGATTCATAAGTTCGGAAAAAGTTGCAAATAAAAATAATTGAAAAGTCTCGAAAAACGATTTAGGTATGTTACAAATTTTAGAAATGAAAATTTATTTGAGAGGGGTTTAGAATACATAATATATTCAATTTTTTCGAATTTTTTCTTGAAAACATTTTTACAAACAAAAATTTGAAGCTAAGTTTTCTAAACACATTTCAGATCATTATTTTCAAAGGAAATGGTTTCCATGCATTCAATTATTTTCATTTTTTTTTCTTCTTGATTAGGGTTTCTATCTAACCCAGGTCACCTTGCGTGCAATGCCTGGCTCACCCACTCACTCGGCAACGGTGACTATTATTATTATTATTAAACTCTTTATGAGAAGAACATAATTATATAAGCAAACATATAATGGTAAAAAATAGAATACAAAATTGACAATATAAATATAAACAGGAAAAAATAACAAAAAATACACATATGTCCTAACTAAAGAGCGGGGTTATTGCCAATGGCAATCTCTTCCTCCCAACTATTTTTTTTTTTTTTTTTAATGGCTTTGTCGTGGCAGGATTCTCCCAAGGGAGCTCTTCCTACAATTTTTTACTATTTTTTTATTAGATCTGGTTGCAGGGTTTTCAGTGAAACCCTAACAATTAACATTGCGAGTACTGCGACCTAATGAGATCTATTGTGACCAAGGCAATCTCTTCCACCCAACCACTAAGATGTGTGTGTTTTTGTTACAGAGTATTTCTGGTGTTACACCTGACGATGAAGACGTTGTGTTCGGAATAGACCCCCCTACAGGCTCCAAACCAAAAGATGTGGTCTTCAATTACGGTGCTGCAATCTTCAACCAAAGGGCTATGGTTCCCTTCCAAATCAGAGATGCGGATATAATACATAAACAACCCCAAATGTTGGCGATGACTGCTTGAAAATATTCACACAAAAATAATGTTTCATTCTATTTTTATTTTTTTCTGTAAAAAAAAAAGATTAGTGTTTACAGCTTTCTTTATTTCGTAGCCATGAAACAGGAGCTACTGTAGACGCGTGTGGTATGTATTGCAGACTGCCCATTCTGTAGTATGCCTTCCCTCTGATGGGCGAGATAAATTTATGATTATCTTTCTGGTAAATCTATTTTAGAAGTGATAAATTTTACTTAGAATGAATAATAAATTATAATAAAGAAGATAAAAAATAAAGAAAATGATAGTAAAAAAATAACATAAACAATGCAGGAAATGTGAAACATTAGATATAAGACCCATTAAAGTAACAGTTTAGGATAGTAAAATATTTTTTTACAAACTTATAATAAATTCATAAAATAAATAAATAATAAAAAATAGAATAAATAAATAAACAAACAAATAAAAATGAATTTCATTATTTATCTACAATGTTCCTTCTTCTTCTTTTACTCTGTCTTATCCCGCTTAAGCAAGGTCGACGTTGTTCAACCTCATGGTTGAGGTTGGTTTGTTTTCAACGGCTGGAAACCCTTCCTAACGCCAACGATTCTATTTGATTTAACGTCCTGGATTAGGACGGGGGTTTTACAATCCATTCGCTGGGAATCGTACCAGCTACCCACATTAACCTCACCCAGCCTGGGTAGAATCGGAAATGCCAGCCTCACAAGTACAGCGAACAGAATTTTCTATGTGAAAAATCTGCTCCGACCGGGGATCGAACTCGGGATCTCTAAACTACGGACTCCATTACGCTACGGAGGCTGACTTTAATTACATTTAAATATCCCTCTATGTATACTATGTGTAATAGTGTATTATGTACTATGTGTAATCTTTAAAAATTATCCAATTTAATTTAACTTGTATTAAATTTCATTGTTGTTCTTCAAGTAAAATATTTGCATTTCTTTCTGCATTGCTTTCTAAATTTCTGTAATGGTCATTGAATATCATAGGGTGGCGTCATCGTGATCGATGGTAGCCAGACAGTGGAGGAATGACTTAGAAATTCTGCCACTGTCTTTACAAGGAGGCTAATAATTGACAAGGGCCCCCAGAATCAAGCCAATGCTGGTCTACTACTTGTTAATAGTTCCCCAGCCAGGGGATCTTTAATAATAACACTCTTTAGTGGAAGGTAACCACCAAGCGAGGTTAATGCTTAAAGCATTTTCTACCAACTAACCCTCAGAGTCTTATTATTATGTGGTCACAAACTCAAAAAAATGAGGAAAAATTCATGCACTGGGTGGGATTCGAACCAACGCGCAACGGAGCTCCACGCTACCTGGATTACCAGACTAGCGCGTTAAACACATGACTACCAGTGCACAAGTGTGAGTCTCGAATAAAATAATATTTTTTTTTTTATCACATACTATTATTATTTTTTATGGTAGTTGTGCCCCGGAACCGCTTTCACACATTACTTCGGGTCACTTTTACCATTACATGCCATTCCGGAAACAAAACTCGGTCAGAATTTTCTGCTCTGGCCAGGATTTGAACCCGCAACCTCCGGGTCAGCAACCAATGCTCTTAACCACTGAGCCATGGAGTACGGATTTCATTTACCTAAAACGGAGGGAAAAAAGTATCCGTGATGAACTGATGACTCATCAGCATATTTTTCCTCTTCGTATTTTCCACCATCTTGTTTCAGCACGCTATCGCTAATTAGGCTTTATTGTAATTTATGGTTTATTTAATTACGTTTATTTTTATTTTTTAAAAATATGGTCTGCGTGAAATATAGTCTGACTTTCTACGTTTAAAAAAATATAATAAGTGTATAAATTTAATGAACAGACATATATTCGATAGACCTCTACCCGATATCATCATTGCTGCAGCTCGAAAAATTACCAACAGTTTCTTTGTACAAATATTGAAAAACAAAATGGCCGAGATATTTTTGGCACTCATCAAAATGTTAATCTTCTGTCTCATCGTCGCTACGCTTTTCATAGAATTCGCGCAGGTGAGAAGTTAATTATTCATTACTTACTAAACCCACCTCAGTGGCTTGATCGATAAAGCGGCGGACTCGTAACCCGAGGTCGGTGGTTCAAGTCCCGTTTCAGCGTAGTTTTTGTAATGTGAGTTGGAGTAGTTGTGACATCACGAAAGTGATTAACACAAATATGATATTTTTTTTTTTTTCATTACTTGCAAAATCCTTACTAAATTGGTTCACAGAACCAATAATTATTTACTCTAAAGTGTTGTCGTTCTGTTTTTTCAGGCCCTTCCATTACCAGAAGTGGTGTTCAGTGTGCTCAATTTGCCAGAAGTGGTTGTAAATTTGGAAGACAACAAGCTTAAGTTTTCTTGGCTTCATGATGATTGATCTGAGCTAGGTCTACAGTTCACAAAACAACTATTTATTTATTTAAACCTTAACTTAAAAATCAAAAAAGTATATAGGTAATTACTTATTATCAATATATTATTGAGATATATTTTTTCAATTATTTAGTACGTATAGCACTATAGCATCTTAAGTATTGGCTTTCTTGTTTTTTTTTTTTTTTTTTCAGGCACTTTCGGCTTTTCCTCCATACCAGTTGTGCCTTCCATTACCAGAGAATCTGTTGATCAACCTGATCAATCCGCATAGACCTGAAAAATCTCCTAAAAAGGAATCGTATATATAAAAAAAATAATACATAGTAGAATATATTTTTTAGAAATAAATGTATTTTTTTTCTCTCTTAAAAATGGTATAAAAAATATGAGATAAATTAATAATGATAAAAGAACAAGAGGGTTTACAGGAAAAGGTGAAAAAACCTCTAAAGAACTAAAAGATTAAATTGATAAGAGGGGATTTTTTGGAAATAATGGGATTTTTTTCCACTAAGATAGAATCACTGAATTTAAAAAGGGGATTTGTGACACTTTTTTCGAAAATCACTTTTTTACATTTTTTTATTCCCTAGGGATAGACGATCATTCCAAGTGTAAAAAGAAGACTAGTCTAATAACCATATTATATTTGAAGAATAAGAATTATATTTTAACATATTATTATATTTGTCGACCCCGATTGAGCGGGATTAAAGACAAAGTAAAGAAGCTGTTATGATTGAAGAAAAAGTTTTAATTGAATGATTAAACTGAAACCTATTTATTGTTCAAGAATTTTTATTGAACAAAAAATTCAGTCCCATTTCCTCTTGCCTGTTTGTTTAGGTTTTTTTTTTGAGAAAAATAAAGAAAATTTGAACCTACCTCTATTGTTTATTTTTCTATTTTTATTATTTATTTCCTAAAGTTACTATCTTTCATTATTCCTAAAGCATTAGCTGGTAATAACATAGTCAGTCAGTATTACAGGCAATATAAGTACACACAAAGATTGTGATAATTCAATTATGTGGAAAAAGGGATTAGTCCACTTTCTATAAAGAGCTCTCAAGATTTACTTTCTAATCAAAGATGTTTTGTTTGAAAAAAAAAATCACAAAAAGTCCTAAAAATGAATATTTTCCATTTTCTTCTGCTTAACTTGTTTCCTAAAACAGTTTTTTATCTCTCCTGAAAACTTCATTCTTGGAGTAATCCTCTTTTACATTCAATGATTATAAATTATAAGAAAAGAATTATTAGGTATAAGAATTATAACTACAAGATGAATATATTTATCTTGTAAAAGTGCTCTTAAATATGATAGACCTACAAGATAAATGTGATATGAATGATACTTTATTATAACTAGAGCTTCAGAAAGAAGGGTTTTTTTTCTTCTATAAATTATGTAAAATATTTAAGACCTATAAAATAAAACAGAGAAATTTTTATAAATACGGATGATTTCTTTTTCTTTTTTCTTCTTAAAAAATTATTCAAGAACTACAATAAAAAAGAGGTTCCCTTTCTCTCGAATTCGTTTCCCTCGATCGAAATTCGAAGTCATTGCCACATCAGTCATTCAAGTAAGAAAATGCATTATTTTGCTCTTTTTCCTAAAACACGCCGTATAGTTCACGCAAGAAAATTGATTGAGACATTTGTCACTCATAATTATTCAAATGGCACTGACATA
The DNA here is from genome assembly GCA_024516035.1 of Bactericera cockerelli. Classification (NCBI taxonomy): domain Eukaryota; kingdom Metazoa; phylum Arthropoda; class Insecta; order Hemiptera; family Triozidae; genus Bactericera; species Bactericera cockerelli. The sequence continues at coordinate 3,255,999 of CM044964.1, read as the reverse complement.
TAATTACCATTACCCCAGCCTCCGTGACGTAATGGTTGTGACTACTGCCCGTAGTCCAGAGATCCCGAGTTCGATTTCCGGTTGGAGCAGACTTTTCGAAGACAATTCTGTCACTCCAAACACGTGAGGCTGGCATTTTCGGCCCTACCCAGCTGGGTGAGGTTAATATGGTAGCTAGTACGATTTCCTATGAATGGAGGGTAACACCCCCCTCCAGATCAGGACGTTAAAACCAAATAGAATCGTTGGCGTTAGGAAGGGCATCAAGCCATAAAAAACGTACTCCACCCTACCAACCTCAACCATGAGGTTGAAAATGCCGACCCCAAAAGCAACATAAGCTAATATGGGAGAAAGGCAAGGGAGATATATATATATAATAGCATAACGGTTCCGTGTGCGTGAGATAGGGTTCGGTGGAAGAGAAAGCCACAGGCTTTAACCTCTACCCTTGGTTCACTACATATTCTATTGTGTTCTTTTTATTTCATGTCCTCTGTATGTATCATGTGGTTTACCAATAAAGTGTTAAATAATAATAATACCTATATCACGGTGGCGAGAGAATTATATGGACGCCCAGATCCAATGTCTAGCATAATGTTGGTTTCATTATGCAGACACAATAAAAACGGAATGCCTAATTGTTGTACAAAGCTGTAGTGACTAATAATAATAATAATACTCTTTAGTGGAATGTAACCACCAGGTGAGGTTAATGCTCAAAGCATTTTCTACCACCTAACCCTCACTGTCTTATTATCATGTGATCACAATCTCACACTAATGAGGAATAATTCATGCACTGGGTGGGCTTCGAACCAACAGATCCCTACGCTACCTGGATTACCAGATTAGCGCGTTAACCAATGGACTACCAGTGCACTACTAATACAATCTAATGGACTGAAATTTTTACCTTACCTTAAAATGAAAGAGAAAAGTATCCATTAGACGAGATAACAATAATTAAATAACTCCGTGAGATAGGTATTGATACCTAAATCACGGTGGTGAGAGGATTATATGGACGCCCAGATCCAATGTCTAGGCTCCTTTCATGTCCATTAATTCTATTTGGTTTTAACGTCCTGACTTGAGGTAGACAAGACGAGGGTTTTATGCTTCATTCGCTGAGAATCCTACCAGCTACCCACATTAACCTCACCCAGCCTGGGTAGGGCCGGAATTGCCAGCCTCACATGTTTGGAGGGAACAGAATTTTCTGTGCAAAAAGTCTGCTCTAACCGGGAATCGAACTCAGGATCTCTGAACTACGGGCAGTAGTCACAACAGTTACGCCACGGAGGCTGGTTTAGACAAGATGACTCATCAGCATTCAGACAGGGTGACTCATCTCTCCTTCGTGTTTTCTACCATCTTGTTTCAGTACACTATCGCTAATTAGCAGTAAAATATGGACTGACTTTAACCCTTTGTCAGCCATAATTCGAAATCTGCTAATTAAAGAAAAAAAAAATGTTGAAAATATACTTCTAACGACATTTGAAAATGATACCTTCTCAGAAGCTTTTATCATTAGCTTAGGAAAAGAACCTTTGTAAAAATCCAAAATTGTTAGTAAATAAATAAAATGTTAAAAAAATTACCTGCCTCCTTTTCAAAATTTCGCCAATTACTGACAGAACAAAACAAGGCCTGGAGAAAAAACGGAGCGCATGCGTGTAACAAAAAAAAATAGTTATAAGCGAAGAATTTTACATAATGAAGCTACCTATGAAGTGGTATAACACTAAAACCAGAGATCCTGAGTTCGATTCCCGGTTGAAGCTGACTTTTCGCACAGGAAATTCTGTTGCCTCCGAACAAGCGAGGCTGGGTGAGGTTAATGTGGGTAGCTCGTACGATTCCCAGAGAATGGAGGGTAAAACCCCCTATCCTGACTATCTCAAGTCAGGACGTTAAAACCAAATAGAATCAATGGACATGAAAGGAGCCTAGGACATGCGCATCCATATAATGCTCTCACCACCGTGATGTATAGGTATCTGTCCCTATCTCACGGACACGGAAAAATTAACCGAACACAGTGCGAGGTTCTGTTTTGGCTATTGCATACTAGACTAACTAGACGATTTGGCTTTCGTTTGTCTGTCTGTCTGTTCCGCGATTACTCTCAAACGGATTTTTCAAAATAGATAAAATTTTGTATACATGTTCAATTGTTCATTGAGGTCCTAGAATTTTATCTTTAATTTTTGTGCCAATTAGAGTCACTCGGGCCGAATAGGGGCCGTTTTGGTGAAAATTGAAAACGTATTTTCTATTTTTATTTAATGAAGAAAGGCTCTTAAAATTTTGTAGAGTCGTTGAGAAAATATATTTAAGTAAAGTATTAAAATTATTGTGATCGTGAAAGCTAAGGGGGCCACACTGTGGTAAAAAAATCAAAAAAGGTAAAAAAAAGGGGAGGTGGATATTTTTAACCGAACACAGTGAGGGAGCGAAGCGAAAAGAGGTTCTGTTTTAACTTGGGTACTGGACGATTTGGTTTTCGTTTGTCTGTCTGTGTGTCTGTTTCGCGATAACTCTCGAACGGATTCTTCAAAATTAACGAAATTTTGTATACATGTTCATTGAGGTCCTATAGTTTTTGTGCCGAATCAGGCCTCTCGGGGCCAAATGGGGGCCGGTTTGGTAAAAATTGAAATCGATTTTTCTATTTTTATTTAATAAAGCAAGGCTCTTGAAATTTTGTAGAGTTGTTTAGAAAATAAACTTGAGTTCAGTAGTGAAATTTTGTGATAGTGAAAGCTGAGGGGGCCGCACTGTGGTAAAAAATCGAAAAAGGCCCAGTTGATATTTTTTAATCAAAACCTATCAAGTGGGGTATTGAATGAAAGGTCTCGATGTCTTCATGCTTGATTGGTCATTTAAAATGCGATAGTTGAATCTGTGTGAGGTTTACAGCTCACACAACCACTAGTATACCGCAAACAGACAAAGGGTTAAACTACGTTTTAAGAAATATATACGTGCCTGAAAACAAACACATATTCCCTAGAACTCTATCCTATAACATCATTGCTACACTGCTACAGTTCGAAAACTAACTAACAGTTTCTTTGCAAAAATATTGAAAAACAAAATGGCACAGACATTTTTTGCACTCATTAAAATGTTGATCTTTTGGCTCGTCATCGCCATGATTTTCATAGAATTCGCACAGGTCAGTAACGAATCAATTTTTACTTATTGGAATAAACTTTTTGGGATTATTTTTTAATTTAAAAAAAGGTAGAATCTAAACTGTTTTCGTTTTGTTTTTTCAGGCCCTTCCTATACCAGAGGTGTTGTTCAAGAAACCCAAGGGCAGTGGAGAAGATGTTTTCAATACAGATACAAAATACACAGGAGTAATGTAGGTAGTAGGTAGTAAACATTAGAAATTAAAACTACAAGATAGGTATGTTTTTTATCTCTTAAACACGATAAGAAAAATGAGATAAATTAATAATGATATAAGAATTATCTCCTAAACACGATAAAAAAATGAGATAAATTTTCAATGATATAAGAATAAGAGGATTTTTAGAAAGAAGGAGACTTTTTTTCTTAAATAATATTTAATTTAAAATCTACAAGATAAATATGATATAAAGGGGGTTGTGACTACTGCCCGTAAGTCCAGAGATTCTGAGTTTGATCCCCGGTCGGAGCAGATTTTTCATACAGAAAATTCTGTTCCCTCCGTAAGGCTGGCATTTCCGGCCTTACCAGGCTGGGTGAGGTTAATGTGGGTAGCTGGTACGATTCCCAGCGAATGGAGGCTAAAACCCCCGTCCTAATCCAGGACGTTAAATCAAATAGAATCGTTGGCGTTAGGAAGGCCATCTAGCCGTAAAAATGTGCCAAAACCAACCAACCTCAACCATGAGGTTGAACAACGTCAACCTTGCTTAAGCGTGATAAGAGAGAGTAAAAGAAGAAGAAGAAGACAATGTAATACTGTACTATGAGAGGACCTTCAGAAAGAAGGGTATTTTTCCTTCTACATATATAATTATGTAATATTTTTTAATTGTATTAATTAGAATTCCAAGAGGAAAGTTTACAATAATTTTTAAACAGTGATTAACTGATTATAATATAAAATAGACACTAAAATAAAACATGAGATTGAAATTACCTAAACAAAGACATTACATAAAGTAACACGGTTTTCTGTGTGAAATGTTAAAATATGATGTGTCAATTGGAGAGAAAAAAAAAAACAGCTTAAATAAACGAGAGAATTTTTATAAATAGGGTGATTTTCTCCTTCTTTTTTTTTTCTTCTTAAAAATATAATTTAAGAACTACAAAGAAAAGATAGGTTCCACCTTTCTCTCTCGAAAGTATGATACAATCGAGTAATCGACTATCGATAGTTAATTTCTCTCGAGCGATAAATCGAATTTATAGATTTATCGATCACTTTGCTAATTCGAGTTAAAAATTCCATCTTTTTTCTCTTTTTTTGAAACACCCTGTATTAAATGCAAGAAAATTAATTCGGACATTTGTCACTTATAATTATAAAATTGCAACGAAAAATAATAGCAAAATAATTCCGTGTCTGTGATACAGGCACAGATACCTACATAGTCAAGCGGCAAACGCGCAAGTCTGGTAATCCAGGTAGTGTAGGGATCCGTTGGTTCGAATCCCACCCAGTGCCAACATAAATTTTTCCTCATTAATTTGAGCGTGTGACCACATAGTAATAACACTCTGAGGGTTAGGTGGTAGCAAATGCTTTGGGCACTAACCTCGCCTGGTGGTTACCTTCCACTAAAGAGTTATAATATTCAGTCAGTGACTCAGTGTAAACAGATCAGTATAAACAGAAAAGTGAGAAGCTGTACCTACTAGATGTACATAAATATCAGAACATACCTGGACAGCAGTTTCGAGCTTATTTGCTCTCATCAGCAGGTAACCTCTCTATTTATATCAGTTTATTGTTGTTGTTGTAGCAGTGGCAGCGGATCAGCATTCTTCTCCATACTCTCTTTCAATTTGGTATCCTAGGAAGTTAGCCACCTGGACTGGGTTGCTCCATAGATCTATAGGAGTCAGTGTGGTGGGATTGGCTGGACAGTTGAACAGGTGTTTTGTGGTATGAGGACTTCCCTGGCAGATTGGGCATTCATCACGAATGTTGGGGTAAAGTCTGGACTGATAGGAGTTAAGGCTTTTTGAGAACCCTGATCTTAGTTGGGCTAATTTTGTCCTGGTTTCCCTGTTTATTAACCGATCGATAACCTCGCATGGTGATTGGTTAGATTCCCCTAAAGAGTGTTATTATACTTATTATTATTATATCACAGTGGTGAGATGATTATATGGACGCCCAGATGTAATGTCGAGGCGTAGCGTGATGCTTATTAATGCGGATAAAAAATTAATAATTATTAAATTAATAATTTATTATAAATAATTTATAAAAAATATATATACACAAAAGGATAAATACACATAATAAGAACGAACTGTCTAATCGTTGCAGGTGTAATGATAATTAGACAGTCCGTTCTTATTATGTGTATTTATCATTTTGTGTATATATATTTTTTATAATTATTTATAGTAAATTATTGTAATCTAATGGATTGTAATTGTCTGTCATTGGATTTGAAGAGTTTAATACTTTTTTCTGTGTTCAAATAGTTACGTAGGTACTTTTCTAATATCACTTAACTTGTCAAACAATGTCATATCTTTTTTTATGACAAGATTATTAGAGAACTCGTGTGTGTAATGGTATGTATATTAGAAATGTTTTTATTGTACAATAATATTAATGTTTTTTTTTAATGTATTCAAATTAAAATTTAATTGAAAATAAAATAAATGAAAATAATCGTGTTCTGATGTGTGTATAAATTGCGTTTTTCGTTTTCCAAGCTCATTATCTTCATGCATATTGAAGATTTCACTTCGTTCGTTGTTTGTTATCGCGTCAAATTGAGTTAAAAAACAGCCCGTCTCGTCGCTTTCAACTGCATGGATATATCACGACGGGGGTTTTACATTCCCTTCGCTGTAAACTCAGAAACCAGCTACTCAAACTAACCTCACACGGCCTGAGTGGGTTCTAGAATAACCAGCATGCTGGAAACACACAAACCAGCTACACACAGTATGTGTGTGTGTGTGCGCCTTTGCGTGCGTGGTTATACGAGTGTATGTAAGTGTGGTGTGTGTTTGCATTTGTGTGTGTGGTTGTACGAGAATTGTAACTGTGGTGTGTGTTTTTGTGTGTGGTCAGAAGAAGAATAATATTTATTTTTTAACAAATATTCATGCTGCCCACCATATGGTGGGTTGCTAACAATCAGAAAAGTGAGAAATTGTACTAGATGTACATGAATATCAGAACATACCTGGACAGCTGTTTCGAGCTTATTTGCTCTCATCAGCAGGTGATAGTTCTGAAAATCGATGCCATCAACTAACCTCCCTATTTTAATCAGTATAAACAGAAAAGTGAGAAGTTGTACAAGATGTACATGTTGTACTGAGTGTTTGTGAGTGTGTGTGGTTGTATGAGTGTTTGTGAGTGTGTGTGGTTGTATGAGTGTTTGTGAGTGTGGTGTGTGTGATGGTCTGGCGGGGCGGTTGCTGCCAGCTAGTAACAAAGAATTACAACAGGGCCAAGAGAAGACCAGCACTAAACTCTCCGGAATACCGGAGGTCGGTGGTTCGAGTCTCAAACCAAGCAAAAATTTAGTAAAGCGAGTTTGAGTAATTGTGATAAACAGACGGTTGATCATTTTTTCAACTTTCTAGCGAAAAATATTTATTTCACTTTTTTCTACGCTCTGAATTGACATTTTATTAGACTTGGAGAAATGCTTTTGTTCAGAGGATTTAGTGGCTGTTGTCCATTATTGTCCCTGATGTGGCTTCTGCTCATTATATCAGCGCTCACAACAATAGTAAGTATTTTTTTTTTTTTTAATTTAAAAGTAAATTTAAAAAAAAAATGAGAGTTTCGCAGTTTTTTTTACTGGGGATCAGCGGGGCGGTGGTCGCGTTCTGAATGGAGTGAATATTGATTCATTAAATCATCTTTTTATTTTTCAAACGTCTACACTAATATATGGGTTGGGTGGAGGAGATTGACTTAGGCAACAAACTCGCCCTTTAGTTCGGACACGTGTTTATATGTATTTTTCTATTATTTTTCCTTTTTATTTTTCTATTGTTTCCATTTTTTCATTGTTATAATAGTTATTTGTAATATACATACATATGACTTTTTATTTCTAATAAAGTGATTAATAATAATAATGATTCAAAACGGACAAACAGGCAAGATGTATGTATGTATGTATGTCTATTGTCTATATGTTTGGATCCCAGCAGAAGCATTAACAAACGTGATGTCTAATACCTACCTAAAATTTAACTTTTTTTAATTTATACTTTTTCTTACAATTAAAAAATCATAGGGGTTTCCACCGATTATTTATTTGATATCTTGAACTTTTTGAACTTAATTTACCAGTATTTTTGGGGGGACCTGCTTTGACTAACTTTTTTATTATACAATATACATCCTAGATGGGGGTTGTGACACATCAACTCCAATGATTTTGGAGTGCTGATTACAAATTTGGCATTGATTTTTATCTATCTGTTACCGTTGAGTCACCAGTGGCGGAATTCGACTTCTTTTTTTGGGATAAGGAAAGTTGTGTCATGTTTACACCAGATTTTTTAAATTTACTTCATCACGAACTTTTATTTTATTTATCTTTGATTGTATATTAATATCTTGACGGACTTAAGAGTAATATATGGTCGTCTCTTCTCAGTCACAGTAGGAGTAGGAAACAGTGAGACCTATACAAGGTACCACCAGATAGTTCTCACTATCTAAATTCTTACTCCGACACCATAATTATATTACTACTGGACTTGTAATCTGGAGGTCGGTGGTTCAAATCTCGGATTCAGCGTGGATTTAGTAAAACGAGGTTGAATAGTTGTGGCATCACGACAGGGATTTTTTTTTCTCTCCATAATACTCAATCATAATTTATTTACATCAAAATTATATGTACAAAAAACAACAACATATTAAAAGTTATTGTAAAAAATTGAAAAAAGAAAATGAGTTACTGTGATGCCTGTGACCTCTAAGTATGAGGTTCTGCTGTGTACGATTAACAAAAAAAATATGATAACTTTTTATAATAATGTATTTTTTTTTTTTTTTTGGAATTGGTAGGCAAGGCTATTCCATACAGCCAATAATGTATTTTAATCCGTTGTTAATTTATATCTCGATTACAGAGAGGCACAGAGCTGGAAGAAGTTGACGACTTTATAAAAGCTGGTACTGAACTGAAAGGAAGGAAGAACATCACACAATCGGCCAGCAAAAAACATCATTTTCAGAGTAGCAGTGTTGTTTTTTGAAGAGTTACTGGACAACAACAAAAATAATGTATTTTAATCCGTTGTTATTTTTTATATCTCGATTACAGAGAGGCATAGAGCAGCCTGAAAAGGACATTAAACAACCTGTTGCTGATCTGAAAGGAAGGGAGAACATCACACAATCGGTCAACAAAAACCGTATCATTCATACTAGCACTGTTGTTTTTTGAAGAGATACTAGACAACAACAAAAATACACTGCTAATTATGGACACAATACTTCCTCGTGATTGGTTCACATTGTATGTACTTGGCAACTTTAAGATTTTATACTAAATCACTTGTATCTCCAAAACTATTCAACCGATTCTCTTCAAATTTATTTTAAATGTTCGTACACTGTTTTTTCTACATTCTGGATTCCAAAAAAAATTCTGTAAGTGGTAGTATACTGTTTTTTTTTCTACTTTCTAGATTCCGACAAAATTTTGTATCGCCAATTTGTACGTCTTATTTTCGCACTTTTGGTGCAAAATTTTGGATTTTCTTAAATATCATACCAATATCATATTTTATTTAAAAAATAATTGTTTTCAAAATGCATTATCTAAAACACTAATACGCAATACGCATAAACATGCAAAATTTCATCAAAATCGCGTGTGGTTTAAGTAAAGAGTAATTTAAAAGTAAAAGGTTAGTGGTCAGGCGCATGGTCTCTATCACCAAGAACCGCTAGTGCGAAGTTGATTATTTATAATCGTCTCTTATATGTGTACAAAATTCCGTCGCAATACGTTGAGTAGTTTCTGAGATTTGCGCGTTACAAGGAATATTTTTACAGACAGACAGACACAAAACTAAAGTTCCTCAGGAGGTTATGAAACGCCCAGAAATATGAAAAAAAGCAAAAAAGTATTTATTTATTTTTACAAAAACGAACACAATACTTCGTTATGTAATGTTAGAATATTAGAAAATTTCCGGAAGTAAAATATTAAAACATGTTTGGAACTTTTATTTAACAAGTACCTATCGTATATTTTTGCAGAAGGGATACTTTGTCAAGTAACGTCATAATTATTTCTGTCGAGTGAAGACCAGTGTTTATCTTTTTCTCAATTAAGTACCTATCGGGTTGATGGGAGAGATAATCACGATGGGTTTGATGGGAGAGAGTCAGCCAATAATCACGCCCTTTTTCGATATTATTCTTGTCAATAAAGAGTTGTTCTTGTTATTAGTCTGTTGTTGTTTTTATAATCTACCTCAGTAGCTTGATCGATAAGGCGGTGGACTTGTAACCAGGAGGTCGGTGGTTCAAGTCCCGGTTTCAACAAAGATTTAGTAAAGCTAGTTTGAGAAGATGTGACATCGCACAGAAACTTCTGTTCCCTCCGAACATGTGAGGCTGGCAAATTCCGGCCCTACCCAGGCTGGGTGAGGTTAATGTGGGTAGCTGGTACGATTCCCAGCGAATGGAGGGTAAAACCCCCGTCCTGTCTACCTCAAGTCAGGACGTTAAAACCAAATATAAATCAATGGACATGAAAGGAGCCTAGACATTGGATCTGGGCGTCCATATAATCATCTTACCACCGTGATTTAGGTATCAATACCTATCTCACGGACACGGAATTATTATCGCGAAAGTGATTAACACACTTCTTTTTTTTTTTCTTTTACTCTGTCTTATCCCGCTCAAGCAGGGTCGACGTTGTTCAACCTCATGGTTGAGGTTGATTGGTTTTGGCACATTTTTTTACGGCTGGATGCCCTTCCTAACGCCAACGATTCTATTTGATTTAACGTCCTGGGATAGGACGGGGGTTTTACCCTCCATTCGCTGGGAATCGTACCAGCTACCCACATTAACCTCACCCAGCCTGGGTAGGGCCGGAAAGTGATTAACACACAACTAACTATAACCTGCATGGCTACGGGAGAACTTAAGACTTTTTCTATGCATACATACACGCTATTGAACCCTTGGAAACCTGCAAGCTGGCTCACTAGAGTTGACACTGTGGCCAAAAAGATTAAAAAAAGGGCCACAAAAGGGGGCCGGATGAATTTTTCAAAATTAAAACCCATCGAGTTGGGTATTGAATGAATGGTCTCGATGTCCTGAAGTTAGATATGACAATTATAATGCGATAAGAGAATCTGGGTGAGGTTTACAGTTCACAGAACTACTAGTACCTACCCTTAATTTTAGGTTAGTATTCATTACTCCGGTAGCTCAGTGGTAAAGGCGGCACTGTGTGAATCTAGAGGTTCCAGAGGTTGCGGGTTCGAAACTCAGCCGGGACATGACAAGATATCCTCTCATTTGTGATTTTTTACCACTTAATAATATGTCTTGGGCTTACTGTTGGACTAATTGGACTTAACAGTCCTAATCGAGCAGTCTAAATTAGGCGATAGTACTATCTAACATAGTATTATTTACAATTTTAAAGGTAAACATTTCTTCAAACTTACTACCGAGAGGAAGCATGCTTTACTTATAATAAGATGATTTACTTATAATAAGATAAGGAAAGTGAAAAAAAAAAAAAAAAAAATGCAGACGAATATAGCCGTATTTTTCTTTCTAACTAAAGTTAACCAAACGGGAATAAAATGAACCAAACTGGAAGCAAGTCATTTTTCTTTTGGAAGAGGAAAATTTTACTCTTCCAAAGTTAACCAAAATGGAAGTAGAAAATTCTTGTTTCCAGTTCTTTTGTAGGTTAAGTCCATTGTTTATCTTTGAAAGTACCGAAACGCATTTTTCTCTTACGAATGTGGTGAAGTTGACCTTGGAATAAAATGGAAATATTTGGAAATATCGAACCAGGAATTTTTTTTTAATCCAAAAGAAAAAAAAACTGCCAATTATGGACACAATACTTCCTCGTGATTGTTTCACATTGTAAACACGTGCCAATTTTGAGATTTTATACAAATAACTTGTGTCTCCAAAACGACTGAACTGATTTTCTTCAAATTTGTTTTATATGGTAGAATACTGTTTTTTCTACATTCTAGATTCCACAAAAAATTCTGTATCGGCAAGTCGTGGTCCTTATTTTTTGACTTTTTTGTCCAAAATTTTGGATTTTCTTGAACATCAAAATATTTTTTTTTACAAAAACGAACACAATACTTCCGATTTCTAATATTAGAAATTTCTCGCAAGTAATAGGCCTTGAGATAACAACGTGCTTTCACTCACCGAATGAAGTCTCCATTCGGGTCAGCTTTCCGGCCGAACTTCACCGGGCAGTAGCAGTGGAAGAACTGTTGAAAGAAGGAAGAGCAGGACAGCCACATCCACATGCCAGCATTCACGGACCAGTCGGCATCCAGAAGTAGCTCATCGAATATCTGGAATATATTTATTTATTTTTAATTTTTGAAATTAATAATAATAATAATAAATGCCCGCAGCACGGGTGTATACTGTATATTTACGAGCCTAGCTCTATTTACAAACAGAAAACAAATAACATGAATACGAGTATATCACATAAGAAAGGTTTAAAAACAATCGTATCAAAAAAAAAAAAAAAAAAAAAAAAAAAAATAGGTGAAGTTAAAATAAATAAAAAAAATCAAGTGAAAAGTTAAAATAATAAAAAAAAAATATTTCCTTAGAAGAATTCCTTAGGGAGAGAGCCACAAAAATTGTGAAGAAAAACTAAAATAAATATACCGGTAAAAAAATGTTCAAGAAATACCGGTAAAAAAATCACCTGGTACCGATGGATTACCACCAATTCTGTTCAAAAAATGCTTAGATACCCTTTTAAACCCCCTAACTAACTTAATTAATCAATCATTACGAGAAGCAGTATATCCAGACAAATTAAAAGAATCTATTATAAAACCGATCCCCAAAAAAGGTAATAATGTGGAAATTAACAACCACCGACCCATTTCAACCCTTAATACACTGGCAAAAATCTATGAATGTGCTCTGTACAATAAAATCTCAAATTTCATCTTCAGTAACGTATCTCCTAATCAACACGGCTTCGTAAAACAAAAATCCACACTCAGTAACCTTACTGAATTCTGCGACTACGTCGCTCGTGTCATATCTGAAAAAGCTCAAATTGATGTAATTTACAGCGATATATCTAAATGTTTCGACTCTATTTCACACGCAGCCATAATACACAAACTACAATCAATAGGGTTCTCTACCCCTCTTGTCCAACTAATGAAGAGCTATCTATGTCAGAGAAAAAATCAAGTTTTGTTCGAAAACCACCTTTCTAAACCCTTCTATCCACCATCAGGAGTAGGGCAAGGTTCAAAACTTAGTAGCCTTTTATTTATTCTAACATTTGATGACATCAGAAAGCACATAAAAAACTCTCAGTTTCAATTATACGCAGACGACTTAAAAATATACAAGAAAATAACATCTTATAACGACTGTATTTTATTGCAGGAAGATTTAAACTCCTCCCAAAAGTGGCTTGCATCGGTTGGTCTACACTTTCACCCCAACAAATGCTTCAAAATGACATTAACCACTAAAAAAAACACCATACAAAATCCATATGAAGTCAATAAAACTCCCCTACAAAACGTAGAAACATTTACAGATCTTGGTGTCACATTTAGCTCAAATTTGAACTGGGATGCACACATAGATAAAACAATAGGTGCGGCCAACCGGAGACTAGGGATGGTCATAAGATGCTGCACCCCCATTAGTGATATAGACACTATTACACTCTTATACAAAAGTATAGTGCGTTCGAAATTAGAATATTGTTCTGCTCTATGGACTCCACAAACAAAAACCCAAATTATGAAACTTGAAAAAGTACAAGCTAATTTCGTACGATACCTTTTTCAAAAAATCAATGGTTTTTACCCTAAATACCCCTCCAACATAAGCTACAAATTACTGATTGAACATCTAGTCATTGACTCTATTGAATCCAGATTTAGGGACAATCAAATTAAATTTCTCAAAAATTTACTAACAAACAAAATTAATAGCATATATCTCACATCCAAAATTGATATTAAGGTCCCTAATCCAAGACTCCGTACTGACCCAACCACACTATTCGCTGTTCATCCAAATTTATTTAAATCTCCAATAATAGCTGCAATGAATGTCTATAATAACATCGAAAACAAACCAGACCTGTTTTATCCATACGAGTAGTAATCAACACAAAAATAAACAACACTTGAACATCAAACATAAGTAACTCTATATCTCTGTAATCTGACTCATCAGATTAAGACATTGACAGCATGATAATATTGTTTACTATATGTAGATTGTTTACTATAGATATGCACATTCCACTCGTACAATTCATTATCATTCAGCAATCATAATAGAATCAACCAGATAGTGCCCAGATTAATATTAGACCTTGTTGGTTGGCTGTACTGCATTTGGTTAGAGAAGTCAGTGATTCGTCGCTCTCCATTAATTAATTGATTAAAATAGTTTTTAGATCTTTTTCGTGTGTAAAAACTTTATTAAAATGTTAAGTTTAATGTGAATTTAAAGTTGTGCTTGTTTTTTAGTGTGTACCTAAAGGATCACCTACGTAAGTTGTGATTAAGTGTCAAAGCACATAGTAGCAGTAAATTTTCAAGATGGCTAAATTCCCGTTTACAACAGAAATCTCATTTTTGTAGAAATTAGTACCTAAATAATTTACAAGATTTTCACCCCGTGCGCATGATCCAATTAAAGTTATTGGAACTTTTAAAAGTTCTCAATAGAGTGCATTCAAACGGAAATTGATAGGTCTACCAACCGTGGAATATTTAAAAGCTGACCAAAACTACTGATGCGCACCATGGTAGGCGGAGTATAGTAATCAAATTTACAAACCGAGTAGACATCTGACAAGTCTAAATACTATTAGTTTTACTATAGATACTATTATGCGGATACAGATCACATAATTACTACCTGAGGATGACCCAATGACCCAACAATCAATTGGTTTACATAAAAGAACATTCCTATCCCTACCTACACAGCACTTAATAGTTATACTATAGAGTAGCGGTCACTAAGCACTGAGCAAGAGGGTCGTGACGTCATCATCTCATCACCGCAGCAGAGATAACTCGGAGTAGGTATTGACTAATTATACCTGTGCTTAGCCCAGCACCAAGACGGTTAGTTTAAGAAAATTAGTTCTGTAGTACGAGCATAAAAGACGAAAGCTTACTGAGATATGGAAGGCGTCATAGAAGAATTGAGGAAGCTGAGGGAGGATTTCAATGCAGAACAACAAGTGACAAGGAAATTAATAGAAGAGAAATTTTCCACCGATACTGCTGAGAAAGCAATAATAAACGAAAATATTGCGAAGAACGAAGGTCGAATAAGAAAATTGGAAAATGTCAACAGGAAAAGGAATGTTATAATATATGGCATCCGAGAAGATGTCGATGAGAGTTTCCAAGACTTGAAGAATAAAATATTTTGGCTTTTCAACACCAAAATGGGCCTAGAAATAAAACGGGAAGAAATAGATGAATTTTTTAGACTTGGAAAAAAGAATGCTGAAAGAAGAAATAGACCAATAATTGTGAAGATGACCAGCAGCTGGAGAAAAACTGAAATCATGACGAACAAGAGAAAGCTGAAAGGTAGCAAGATATACATTGAAAATGATATGAGCGAAGAAGAAATCATAGAAAAGAAGAACATGATCGCGGAAATGAAAGAAATGAAATCAAAAGGACACGAAGCATACATCAAGGGAAAGTTGTTGATCGTGAAGAAGAAGGATGAAACTGCCATTGCTGGCTCTTCATCCGCAGCCAACGAGATGGAAACAGAACAAAACAACACTATATACCAAACACCCCTCCATACACCAGGGAAAAGAAACCTCTCACAACGATCCCCGGAGGACAACAAACTAGGGCAAGATAGAAGACTAGACAAGGTGAATTTAACAAAGAAGCTAAAAATACAAGAACGACGCAGAGCAAATAGTGACGGCCAACTAACTCTTGAAACAATGATGACCAGAATGAACGACAAGAACTCGGTGAGAAATAATGAGGAAATAACCAAGGACAATGAAAACAAAAATATTGGATACGTCAGCATAGTATACGACACATTAGATATAGACCCAGAAAATAATAAAGAGCCAAATCCAAATATTACTAACGAAAGAGCAAGCCTAATATAGCAATCAACAGAATTAACAGCAGAGCAATCTTGGATTAATGCACAGAATAATTGTAAACAGACGAAAGAAACCACAGGAAATAAAAAATTGTTGAAAGAAACGACCAAAAAAGAAATTAGGATAGTGACATGGAACTCCCAAGGCATTAAAAATTGGTTCGATTTAGAGGAACACGAACAATTTTTCCAAGGAGCCCAAATCATTACACTTATAGAAACATGGATGGTAACAGAATTTTCTTTATGTAACAAAACCAACGCGGCCAAATATAATGTCCATCAAAGTTTAGCCAAGAAAGACAAATCAAGAGGACATGCTAGTGGAGGAATTATAATGTTGATACATAAAAAGTTCAACACAACAATAATTGAGATAGGCAACCTATGGATCATAATAAGGATAGACAATGTCGAACCAAAACTGATTCTCGTTGCATCATATTTAAATCCCAAACTCAATAATAAAATCTGCCTAGAGGAACTGGAAGACACCATCAACAAAATTCAAAACGAAAACCAAGAAAGCAACTTAATATTATACGGCGACCTAAATGCACGCACGGGAACAAATGAAGAGCTAGTGGAAGAAGAGGATGAAATCCTGTTCCAGAATACAAATCTAAGACCAAAAAGAATATCACTAGATACGAATAACAATGACAGAGGTAAACTACTCAACTTAAAACTAGAACAACAGGGTCTATACATCCTAAACGGCCGAACACCTGGAGACATACCTGGATGCCACACTTTCATCAGAGAACAATCGAAGACCGTAATAGATTACTTTTGTACAAATGCTGGAAACCTAGATCAAATAAACAAACTTAAAGTTCTCGATTCAACGGCTGGAGCAGATCACTTCCCAATAGAGCTAACAATGACAGTAAAAGGAGATCTACACAACATTCCAGAAAGAAAAACAATTCAGAAAACTTCAGGTTTAAAATGGAAAGAAGACGAGAAAGAAAACTATCAACATGAAATAATAGATTGGACACAAAATATTGCCACCACAAATGAAAACGGAAACGAACTAAGTAGAAAACTCCAAAAGAAAATAAAACACACAGCAGTCCTACTAAAAATGAGATACTTTGCAAAACATAAAAAAGAGAACCAGAAAAATAAATGGTTTGACAAAACATGTAAGAACAAGAAAAGAGAATTACGACAGTTCCTTCGACACTGCAAAGCAAGACAGTTTGAAGAGAACCTAGCAGCAGAGTATACCAAAAAACGAAAAGAGTATAGAGAAGAAATAAAAAGTGCGAAAAAACGGACAAATGACTTACTCAAACAAAAATTGGTTTACTGTCATGATAACCAGACCCTTTGGTCTACGATTAATAGATTTAAACCTAGAAAAGAAATTGTTAACGAAGTATCAGCACACAAATGGACGATATACCTCAAAGAAATAAATCCGGCAAAAGAGATTTCTAAAATTAACATTTTAGATGCAAGAAACCCTCAATTAGACACAGAAATTTGCGAAAAAGAAGTAGAGAAAATTCTGAAAAAAGCGAAAAAGAACAAAGCTCCCGGTTGCGACGAAATACCTTATGAGTTCTACAAAAACCTACCCTCTGAAGGACTAAAACACCTGTGCTTAATTTTCAACAAAGTTTTTGAGAAGGAAGATGTACCGGAAGAATGGGCTGAGGCATACATACATATGGTACATAAGAAAGGAGACAAATCCGTACCAAGTAATTACCGCGGATTAGCGCTGCTGAACACTATCGCAAAAACATTTACTAATGTGCTGCAGCAAAGAATATACTGCTGGGCAGAAAATCTGAATATGATAGATGAAGGCCAGGCCGGCTTCAGACAAGGGAGAAGTTGCACAGACAATTTATTCACGCTCTATGCAATACTATGCATAAATACAAGGCAACCCAAATCAAAAGTTTTTACCTGCTTCGTAGATTTTCGGCGCTGCTTTGACTCTGTGTCACACACATTACTTTGGACTCACTTGCATAACATAGGACTATCTGGAAAAATGATACGCACGATAAAATCACTGTATGACAAGGCAAAATTATGTGTTAGAAAACATACAGAAGAAGAACAGCACCGAGACAACAATACAAGTGAAATGGGCAAGAATAGTTCTGAAGAGAAGGTGAAACTGACCATCGGACTTATGCAGGGTGACGGGCTAAGCCCGTTACTGTACATTCTATTCATATCAGACCTTATTGATTACTTTAAAGAACACGGGATTGAAGGTGTAAGAATCAATGCGACCAACAGAGTCATCGCACTCATGTACGCCGATGATCTTGTCCTTCTTGCTGAATCTGAGACCACTCTACAGAAAATGCTTGACATATTCAGCAGATACTGTAAAATGAAAGAGTTAACAGTAAACACAGAAAAAACCAATATTATGGTATTCAGAAGAAAGGGCAGGATAAGTAATAAATACAACTTCAAATTCGGCACAGACAAAATAAATATTGTTAACACTTACCAATACCTCGGCGTGCTCTTCACCCCGCAAATATGTTTCTTTGAGCAAGCAAAAAGATCCGTCACTAAAGCTGCTAAAGCCAGTGCAGTAACAAATAATTTGTGGGCGCGAACCGGAGTTCACAGCTGGGAGAACAAGATGACACTGTATCAAGCTATAGTCAAGTCTACACTAATGTATGCCGCAGAAATATGGGCGCCGCGCTACCAAGAAAATATAGAAAAAGCACAGATGAATTATTTTAAGAGTTACTTATACTGGGCAAGAAACACACCTAACTATATCGTAAGGACAGAAGCTGGAGTGGACAAACTAAACACAAATGTTATCGAAAAAATGTTTAAATGGTGGATGAAAGTTCTCCAAATGCCAGACAGTAGATACCCTAAGCTTTGCTTCCGCGAGCTCCAACGATTGGAATACTACGAACCCCTTTCAACATCACACAACTGGGCGGCGCAGCTACGGGAGATACTGGTGGACCTGGAAAAAGAAGAATTGTATAGGTGTGAAAATCCAGACGAAATCAGGCAAGAACTGGAATGTATCCTGAAAAAACAAAAAGAGAAAAACCAGGAAGAAGACAGGAGAAGAATCACAGAATCATCTTTTAGTGACATGTACAAGAACATCTCAGAGAGCCCCGAGACAGAAGCCTATCTGACGTTCGACCTGAGGATGGACCAGATTCGAGCAGTAAGCCACTTGAGAACAGCATCAAGGAAATGCATTAGAATATACGCCAACAGATGTAGCTACATAGTAAATACTGAAGAAACATGTTCCATCTGTAATCTGAAACAGCAAGAGGACCTGCATCACATCCTGCTGAGATGTCCAATGTATGCGGAAACCAGAGCAGGGATCATGCAATACATAGACATGCAGAATCCCGAGAGTTCGATCAAGAACCTCCTGACGTTTGACACTGCAGACAAGGTCAACAAAGTTTTTAACTTCATAACTATTGCAATGAGGATTAGATCATTCATCAGATTGGATTAAGCCAACCTTAGTAATCTGAAGAAACACCGACTCATGATACAAAGGTTTCTGGTTCGAATCCAGGCTATGGCATAGACAACTTTCTGTCGTAAAGATTAAAACATAAATAAGTTGTACATGAGGAACAAAGTGCAACATGTTTTTTTTTTAAAGATAAAATGATATTTGTAAAATTGACAATTAACAAATATTATAAACAATGAAGGTGCCCCGAGGATAAAGGGTTCGATTCCCATCATGATATTAAATACATAAAAAATTGTATGATGGTGGGTTCAAACCCCACCATGAATGTATAATAAGTAACCACAATAAACCCTGTTTAACTTTTTCAGAAGAGTACTTAAGTACATATTAACGTTGCTAAGTTATAATGAGTATTAAAATGTATCATAATTTTAAAAATGTTTTGTCAGCTGACCTCCAACTGTGTATATTTGTAAAATATTTATTAAACAAATAAAACACATTTTGAATTGAATTGAATTGAATTGAATTGAATATTAGACCTTGTTTATTTCTTCTATGTTATGTTTTATTATATTCACCTTAATTTTAAGCTATCAGTATGTATTGTATACCTATATATTATATATGATTGTACATAAACACACAATAAATATATTCGCATCTGTAATTGCTTGTCTAGCCCTAAAAAGCTGGCAAGTGTTGATGTTGTATTAAAAAAAAAAAAAAAAAAAAAAATATACATTATTTCATTTTTTTTTTTTTTTTTTAATCAACAAGATGATAACATTTTTTATAAATAAAAAAATTCCTTCATCTGACCAGCATCTGGTAATGAGCCAAGGATGCTGGCCGCATTACCCCTCTGTATGTCTATGGAGAAAACTTGTCTTATAAGTATAAGTATATTTTATTTAGAGTGCATTACAATACAGGTGTTGGCTTTACAAAAGTTAGCCAGCACCCAATTACATAGTATACACTATTATACACTTATGAAGTTTGGTGTGCGGGTTTTCTTCCCTACTTCTTGCATGAACATTTTCTTTTCCTTGCACCAAGTTCCTCTTGTTTCTGTGCTGAGTCTAATTCAGTCAAACTGGCTGTATTAGAGACCTTAATTTTTGAAATTCATATTATTATTATCATTATTACACACTTTATTAGATAAAAAGACGTACGTACAGTACAAATAAATATTTTAACAATGAAAAAAATGGAAACAATATATTATAGAACAACAACAAAAATGAAAAAGAATAGAAAAATATATAGAAACATAATATGTCCTACCTAAAGGGTGGGGTTATTGCTCTGTGGTAATCTCTTCCACCCAACCCTTATAGAATACAATATGAATTAGTGAGAAAAATTAGTGCACTCGGTGGGATTCGAACCAACGGAATCCTAAGCTTCTAGACCAGACCTAGTTTAGCAGACTAGGGCACTAGTTAGACTTACCTTATGGGAGATGTATTGTTTGTAATATCAGTTAGTAACAGAAAAAAAATGCCTCAAAAAAAAAAAAGTTACGTCTGTACACGCGTGATGAAAAAAAATCTCACATTTCAGACCGATCTGAACTTTTCGCCACGTCACGGGCAACAGAAATTGAAAATAGCTCAAGGGACTGTGGATACATCTAGATAAACATATTATCAACAGCTATTCCAGGTCCCTACAGGTTAGGACCAATATTGATCAAGTTCTAGCGTTTTTGCCGAGCGTGTGAGAATTTTTCCCTATGTGCGTGTACTCACGGGTTAACCACTGAGCTAATCGTATTCATATTGTATACCTTCATGCCTTCCTCCCAGGAGACCCACAGATCTCCCCGGGTGAGAAAGCAGGCGACGGCATGTCTGGCGAGGTGGTGAATCCAGCCCTCTTCTCTGAGCTGCGTCATGATGGCGTCTATCCACGGGAACCCGGTCTGTGCCTGAAAGGGTTAAGAGAAAAACTTAGTTATCAGAATATTATTTCAATGTAAATAAAACAATAATAAAATTAGAGATCTATACTTCTACAAACTCAGCTGAGGGAAGAGCCGAAAGCATACTTGCTTAGTTATCATATTTGCATAGCGTGTAGAATTAAGAAGTGTGGAAACCACCCCCCGCCGGCCTACATCGTGGCGTCCTCAGCGCTAGTATCGCAAAGGAGTCTCCTCTCCTCGTCCCTCACTCATTCGGTCGAAGTTAGGATTCCCTGAGTATTTATTTTATAAATTATACTCATACTACAAATGTATTTACACTTTACAAAGACTCGCTATGGCCGTCCAAAGAGCCAATGCGGCGGCCATACTTGGTACGTTGCCTGTCAACCAAGGGCTCGATGAGGCTTTTGTACTATGATTTAATTTAATAAATATATAGTTTAAAATTCTGCAGAGATTTAAAAAAAAAAAAAAAAATACACTTACATTGGCCCACTTAGCCAGAGCTTCCACGTTGGTGTCCCAGGGTATCTGCACACAGATAGGATTGCCTATCATTCGGTCGAAGTTGGAATCCCTTGAGTATTTATCATATAAATTATACTCACACTACAAATGTATTTACACTTACATTGGCCCACTTAGCCAGAGCTTCCACGTTGGTGTCCCAGGGTATCTGCACACAGATAGGGTTGCCTATCATTCGGTCGAAGTTGGGATTCCGTGTCGCGGCGCAGTAGAAGAATTCGCGCCACAACAGCTGGCCGTGTAGCGACAGGGGAGGCGGCGCCTTCTTTATCTGGAATAAAAATTGAGGCGCTTATTTAGGCGTATTTTTCTTTTGGATAATTTTTTTTTTTTCAGGTTCGGTACTTCCAAAAATTTCCATTTTACAGAGAAAAAAGCTCTTAAAAACTGGAAGAAAGGGACCATTCAAATTCGACCCTGGCTATTCTTGGTCGTACTCAGGCTGGGTAAGGTTAATTTGAGTGGCTGGTGAATTTCCAGCGACTGGCGGATGAAACCTCCGTCGTGATATTACCATGAAGTTGAAAGCGACGTTAAGCCCCAAAAAAAAAAAAAAAAAAACTCAAAGTCTCCCTATCTCCCTTTCAATAAAAATAATAATAATAACACCTTATTTAAACTGCCCGATCAGGACTATTAAAGTCTCATTATTCCAGCAGTAAGCCCAAGACATTATTATGTGGTAAAAATCCCAAATGGGAGGATAACTTGTCATGTCCCGGCTGGGTTTCGAACCTACGACCTCTGGAATCTTTGGATTCACAGAGTGCCGCCTTTACCACTGAGCTACCGGGACAGACTGTTTGTCTACACCAATAACTCAATCAGAGGGCAGTTGAAAGGCAGATTAGGGGAATATGAGAGTGAGGAAGCTCTCTGGAACGACGATAAGCTTTGTCAGACCATAAGCCTCCGTGGCGTAATGGTTGTGACCACTGCCCGTAGTCCAGAGTTTCCAAGTTCGATCCCCGGTTGGAGCAAACTTTTCGCAGACAATTCTGTTCCCTCCAAACACGTGAGGCTGGCATTTCCGGCCCTACCCAAGCTGGGTGAGGTTAATGTGGGTAGCTGGTACGATTCCCAGCGAATGGAAGGTAAAACCCCCGTCCTGACAACTTCCAATCAGGACGTTAAACGAAATAGAATCAACTGGTCACAATTGATCTAAATAGAGGTCGGTATGATAATTGGTGGTTCTCTTATGGAATTCCAACCAGTCTACGACTTTACGAGTATATGTCCTAACTAAAGGGCGAGGTACTTACTCTTTATGTAGGTACTTACTCCTCTTCTTTATTACTTTCCTTATCCTATAATAAGGAAAGTATTGTATTCGTCGAAAATTTGACCTACCCAGTTTTTCACATTTCTGGACGAATCATAGCCTCAGGATACCAAAAAAGTTGTTTTCAGCCATTGGTCCGTGCGTCTGTCTGTCTGTCTGTCTGTGAACAGGATATCTCAAGAACGGTAAGAGCTAGAGACTTGAAATTTGGTATGCAAATTATTATTATACACCAGACGAACCACGAAACTTTTGGTTGGAATCGACCGCAGAATGCGGCCGCAGGGCCGCAAATATTGACCGCAAGCGCCGTTTCTATGAATTGGTTAAAGATACAAAAAAAGTTAGAGAACAACATTTTCTTAAATTAAAAAAATAATAGGGGTCTCCTCTAATCATTTTTTTGATATCTTGAACTTTTTGGACCTCGGCCCCTATTTACCGGTATTTTGGGGGGGACCCGCTTTGACTAACTTTTTTATTATTCATCCTAGATAGGGATTGTGACATATCAAATCCAATGATTTTGAGGTGCTGATTACGAATTTGGCTTTTATTTTTAGCTAACTGTTACATTTGAGTCACCAGTGGCTTTTGGTCCTGTCCCCATTCCTAATATGATAAGGAAAGTCGTGTGATGTTTACACCAGATTTTTTTTCCTTCCAATTTATTTGTTCATTTTTAATTGAATTTTAATGAAAAAAAAAAAAAAAAAAAAAAAAATGTGTAAGACGTACAATGTATAATTATTACACAATAAAATATTTGATTGATTGATTGATAGGTACTCACTCGTTTGTACAGCTTGTTCAGGTCATGATAGAAGAGTATAGGCCATCTCTTCCACCCAACCCTTATTATCTTGTACTCACTCGTTTGTAAAGCTTGTTCAGGTCATGATAGAAGAGCCTCGTACTCAAGTTTTTTTCTTATCCAATTATACTTATTTACTATAATTTATAATAAAAATTGTTATATTTTTTATCTATTTCCAAAGGTCTACATTGTAATAGAGTACCAATAAACTTGTTGTGTAAACCTTGTAAAAATAAATAAATAAAAAATAAATAAGTTATGTACTCACTCGTTTGTACAGCTTGTTCAGGTCATGATAGAAGAGCCGCGTGCTCAGACACCCGAACCGGAGGAAGGGAGAGAGGCCGGTGGGCGAGGCCAGGAGAGACTGGGGCGTCATCTTCGGCCGGCCGAACGAGGCCACCCAGGCCTTGCGCTCCAGGTGTCTCTCTAGGCGGCGCATGGCCTCTGTTTCCCCGCCCTTCCACGTGAGGGGGAGGAGACCTTCGATGTCGAAACCTGGGGGGAGGGGGAGAGACAATAAAATAAATATATTTTACAGGACTGCTCTCATAATTGAGAGTTGCCAACAGACACAGTGTATCCATCAATAATCTAGATTACATATTTTTTTTTTTTTAAAGATGAGTGTTTCACAGCCTTTTTTGTTTCGTAGCCATGAAACAGGAGCTATACTGTAGACGCTTGTGGTCTGTGTTGTAGCCTGCCCATCCCGTAGTATGCCTCCCCTCTGATGGGCGAGAAGTGACACAATACTTCCCATTTAGGTGCTGGGTCAACACGATATTTTCTTCTTATTGATATTTTTTTCCCCCCTTTCTTTTCTTCATTTTTTTCTTTGATGATGTTGTTAGGATCTACGTTGGGAGTAAATGTGATAGTGTATGATTTTAGAACTATCTTTGATAATTGATGATGATATATCGTGAAACAGTGACTTGTGGCAGTTCAATGATTTTAGAAATTGCACTGCATTCTTACTGATAGAGCCTCTACTCTCAAACCAAAAACCGTTGACCTTGTATTCACGCATACCGAAGACTTGGTTGAACTTTTCTTGCAGGTCGGGAATGCAACTTTCATAAATATCGCACTTTTATTTATGTACTAAATTACCCTGGTCTTCCCTATTCTGTTCAAATAGAATTGAAAAAAAAAAAAAAAATAATAAAAAAAATATGTATGTATGATTTTCTTTGTGGTGAAGCACAAGGCCTCGTCACAATTTTTGTGGGTAGCGCAGCATTACTAAGAGCCTCCTTTACATTTCGAATTATTCTATTACATTAATTTCTTTTTACTCTGGTAATGCCGCCACTGGTCGTTACTCATACAAGTAACTACTCATTTTTTCTCACGAGGTATGAGTGGACCCCGAACATCCAAGTACAGAGCAGAAAAATTCCTGCCCCGCTGGGGATCGAACCCAGGTCACCGTGCGTGCAATGCCTAGCGCGCTAACTCACTCTACTACGATCGGATGGCTGTGAAAAAAAAAAAAAATATAATAATAATAATTCAGTCGCGCCTTGATATTCTTTTTTGTCTCTTCAAGATGAGTATTTCACAGGCTTTTTTTACTTTCCATCGCATTGGTTATATTTGTAATTTGTAATAATAGGCAATGTATTTGACATCAAAAATATATACAAGGTGAACAAAAGTACATACAATAATAAATAATACATTTAAAAAAAAATGAATGTTAAGTAGTTAGGTTAGGTAACAAATATCCTTGCCTTTATCCCATATTAGCTTATATGTTGCTTTTAGGGTCGGCATTGTTAAACCTCATGGTTAGGTAACAAATATAAAAGGTAAAAATTGAATACTGAGTTAGTAAGAAAACTGATATGTTATATTCGCTTACCATCTATGTACCTTCCTAATAAGATTTCTATCATTATGCATTATGTATGTTATAGGAAGTATTTTTTTCGGTCGCTTCTTTCGAAATTGAGCTGTATTTATTTTGTACAATGAAGCAGCAGCTATTGTAGACTTTTTTTTTCTATGTTGGCTGTCCAGGTAGCTTAGTGGTAAAGGTACATATATATGTTGGGAAATCTATCAGTATTACCTAGCTCCTCAGTGTAGGCACCCCGTACTTCTACCTCACCAGCCTGAGTAGGGCCGGAAATCAATCAGTATTACCTAGCTCCTCCAGGGTGGGCACCCCGTACTTCTACCTACCTCACCCAGCCTAGTTAGAGCCAGAAATCTATCAGTATTATCTAGCTCCTCCAGGGTGGGCACCCCGTACTTCTACCTACCTCACCCAGCCTGAGTAGGGCCGGAAATCTATCAGTATTACCTAACTCCTCCCGGGTGGGCACCCCGTACTTCTACCTCACCCAGCCTGAGTAGGGCCGGAAATCTATCAGTATTACCTAACTCTTCCAGGGTGGGCACCCCGTACTTCTACCTCACCTAGCCTGAGTAGGGCCGGAAATCTATCAGTATTACCTAAATCCTCCAGGGTAAGCACCCCGTACTTCTACCTCACCCAGCCTGAGTAGGGCCGGAAATAAGGTGATACTATCATTATTACAGTCTGTCCCGGTAGCTTAGTGGTAAAGGCGGCCCTCTGTGAATCCAAAGATTCCAGAGGTACTGGGTTCGAAACCCAGTCCGGGGCATGACAAGTTATCCTCCCATTAGGGATTTTTACCACATAATAATATGTCTTGGGCTTACTGCTGGAATAATGGGACTTAAAATAGTCCTAATCGGGCAGTATAAATAAGGTGATATTATTTCGAGGTAAATACATTTTTTTTTCTTCTAAGTTAATAGTGAGGAGACATTTCAGTCTATTACACCAAAACTATAACTAGTATGTTAAAATTAATTGTTTAAAAAATATTATTATTATTACCTAACTCCTCCAGGGTGGGCACCCCGTACTTCTACCTCACCCAGCCTGAGTAGGGCCGGGGAAATCAGGTGATACTCATGCGCGGATATAGGGGGGGGCACGGGAAGCACGTGCCCCCCCAGATTTTTTCGGCAAGCGGTATTTCTCAAATTTCATTATACCTAATCCCGTAAAAAAAAAGATCTCAATGAGTTAGGGGGGCACGGGACCCAAAATAATTCCCAATTCTAAGACTAATCCCGTAAAAAATAATCTTAATAAGTTAGGGGGGCACGGGACCCAAAGTAATTCCCAATTCTAAGACTAATCCCGTAAACAAAAGATCTCAATAAGTTAGGGGGGCACGGGACCCAAAATAATTCCCAATTCTAAGACTAATACCGTAAAAAAAGATCTCGATAAGTTAGGGGGGCACGGGACCCAAAATAATTCCCAATTCTAAGACTAATCCCGTGAAAAAAAAGATCTCAATAAGTGAGGGGGGCACGTGACCCAAAATAATTGCCAATTCTAAGACTAATCCCGTAAAAAAAAAGATCTCAATAAGTTAGGGGGACACGGGACCCAAAACAATTCCAAATTCTAAGACTAATCCCGTAAAAAAAGATCTCAATAGTTTAGGGGGGCACGGGACCTAAAATAATTCCCAATTCTAAGACCAATAAGAAATAACTTAATAATAAAGTTGTCAAATCCACACAGATTGTCCGAGAAACCTGAAACTTTACCTATAGGCCCATTTGGATCAGGGAATATATCTCTAGGGTTCAGCCATGGGCGTAGCCAGGGGGGGGCAGGGGGGGCAGCTGCCCCCCCTAGAGAAACCTCAATAGTATGCAACATGGAAGGGGCAACTTAAATTTACATATGATATTTTTGAAAAATATTTTTCGAGAAAAAAAAAACATTGAAAAACCTTAAAATCAAAGGATTTTTAAAAGGGTAAAAATATCAAGTAGACCCTAAAAAAAATATCAAAGCTCTCCCTGGCTATACGAGGCGCTCCAATGGAAAATCGGGGCGAGCAAATGGCCTTTTGGTGCCGATCAGGTTCAAACTGGGTTTCACCGACAGGTATAAATGGCCGCTATCTAGGGTTAGTGTTAGGGTCTTTCTTCACCTACTAGGGCCATATCAGGGCCTTTTTGGAAAACCATATATGCCGCTCTAACTTCTTCTGTGTTGCAGATGAAGCAAACATGTATAGAATATGAAATGTGTAGGCGCACCTTTTAGTGGTACCAAAATTTGGTAGCGCGCGCCGTTCACGAGTTATGCGCAGGACAGAGATTTTTTTTGTGCCAGTTTTGCCCTGCCACTTTGGTAGCCTCTGGACGCCATTTGGTCATCTAAATATCTTTTCCCATACAAGATAAACATTTTTTGTCAGGAAATAAACGCTTCATCTGGTGGCGCCAGCGGCGCAGAGGCGCTTGAATCTTTTGCGTTTTTTCGCCATAACTCTGGCTGTGTTAATGAGGAAAGGCTGAAATTTGTTGCGTTAGCTTTGTACAGACGAAGGCTACAAGAATATGACAGCTTAAAGTTTAAACTGATATGTCAAAAGTTTGACATATGTCAAAAAATGGCTGCTTTTTTTTCAATCGGTGATTATGCACCGATAAAGTGTCGCAAGCACATGATGTTACATATCGTTCGATTTGCCTTGACGACGCAAATCCAAAAAGATATAACATTACCGCCTTAAGCCTTAAAATCGTATAATTTCAAGGCGACGATTAAAACGGTTTTTTTCAAACGCCGTTTTAAGGCAGAAGGAGACGTTTTTTCGGCTTTTTGAAAAAGGGGTGAGGGGTTGGGCAGGATGGGTGATTCTCCATGTGATTTCCTACATTTTTACCCAAAAAAATTGAAAATTTTATACGTTAAACATGTTTTTTTTTTTAATTCATTTGAAAATATTTTAATTATTTGAAAAATTAAAATGTTTTAGTGATTTTTCCGGGCCGTTTTCCGGGGCTATTATAAACGTTAACAGGGCATATTGCATATCGATCAAACCGGAAAATTGTCAGCTACAAGAATTTTTTAAAAGAAAAGCTTCATATATAACCCAGTCCATGTGGGCGGGGCCGGTTCATTGATTAAAATTTTCGGAAAATTTTAATTTGCCCAAAGTGACTGTAAAATTTTATCAAAACTAGATTTATTATACAGGGTGTCCCACCAAACTTGGACACCTCAAATTACTCGGCCCCTGAAAGAGTTTTTGAAAAATAAAAAAATCTAGGGTACATGTCCTAATTATGCGGTTTCAGTTATGAAATTTTTTTTATACAGGGTGGTTCAAAAGTCAGAAATTGAGGTGTCAACTTTCGATTTTTAAATGGATCGACCTGAATTTTATTTGATAATTTTACTTCTAAATGATTCCTGAGTACTTTTTTAAACAAAAATATTACATACAGGGTGGTTTTTTTTCGACCAATTTTTTTTCTAAATCTTGAATAACTCAAGTTCGGTTAATTTTTTAGATAACAAGAAGAGATTGTGTTTGTGTAATGAAAACACGCACTTTCAATTGGCATCAAAAAAATTTATACAGGGTGGTTCACAAGTGAAATAATGACTTGATTTTTTTTAAAACCGAGTTTTTTTATTTTTTTATTTAGGATTAATAATTCTCGTCTAATTTTACACATTTTTCGTTAGTCATATCGAAAAACAAAACTAAAGTGTTGTACAGGGTGAGACATAATTTTTTTGTAACACCCTGTATATGGGCAGTCAAAGAGACGCAAAATTAAATATAAAGACTAAATGTGCAAGAAAAACTTTGATTTTTAATTAAACTAAAAAGTTATGGTGTTTTAACTAATATTGTCGCATGGACCACCCTGTAGATATTTTCTTAAACCATCATATGGGTAGTCGAAACTGTCTAAAATTCAACGAGGAGTCCAAATCTGAAAGAAAAAAAATGAATTCAAAAAGCCATGCTCAATTTTGTGTCTACACCTACCTACTTTTTATTTCAAGTTTTAAAATCATTCAGTGTGGACACCAAATTGAAAATGGCTTCAAATTCGTGTTTTTTACTTGTTTTCCCCACATGATTCGAAGTGTTCGTTGAATTTTATACAACTTAGAGTACCTACATGATGGTTTAAGAAAATATCTACAGGGTGGTCCATGCGACAATATTAGTTAAAACACCATAACTTTTTAGTTTAATTAAAAATCAAAGTTTTTCTTGCACATTTAGTCTTTATATTTAATTTTGCGTCTCTTTGACTGCCCATATACAGGGTGTTACAAAAAAATTATGTCTCACCCTGTACAACACTTCAGTTTTGTTTTTCGATATGACTAACGAAAAATGTGTAAAATTAGACGAGAATTATTAATCCTAAATAAAAAAATAAAAAAACTCGGTTTTAAAAAAAATCAAGTCATTATTTCACTTGTGAACCACCCTGTATAAATTTTTTTGATGCCAATTGAAAGTGCGTGTTTTCATTACACAAACACAATCTCTTCTTGTTATCTAAAAAATTAACCGAACTTGAGTTATTCAAGATTTAGAAAAAAAATTGGTCGAAAAAAAACCACCCTGTATGTAATATTTTTGTTTAAAAAAGTACTCAGGAATCATTTAGAAGTAAAATTATCAAATAAAATTCAGGTCGATCCATTTAAAAATCGAAAGTTGACACCTCAATTTCTGACTTTTGAACCACCCTGTATAAAAAAAATTTCATAACTGAAACCGCATAATTAGCACATGTACCCTAGATTTTTTTATTTTTCAAAAACTCTTTCAGGGGCCGAGTAATTTGAGGTGTCCAAGTTTGGTGGGACACCCTGTATATCATTCGATGCGCATTGACCTGTAAAATTCAAAAATGCCATAAACGATGTAGGTCAAAGCGACTAATCTCGAGTTAAGGCCAAAAAACTTGGCAAATTTAGGTCAAATTTGTTGCGTCAGACCTGTTTTTGCCGGCTTATTTGGGGGCGTTAACTTTATAGTAACAAGATAATTTTTTTTGTAAAACCACACAAATGTCTTTTTTTTTGCCATTAAAATTTCAAATTTTTTTTAAAGGGCAAATATGATGGGTGACACAAAAAAATCACATTTTTCGACCAAAATGACATTTTTTTTCTCAAAATTTGTCATGACGGCGCCACGGCGGCGGCGTATCAACTCAAAAAGAGAAAGTTTTAAGCAAGGGTTCAAGTTTTCATTTGAGATATCAATCACGAAATTCTGATGAGCCGTTTTTGAGCTACGTTGAGTAAGGACATAAAATGGATGGGTAAACAAGTATTTACGTTTTTTGACCTAAATGACATTTTTTCTCGAAATATGTCGTGACGAACTATCAACTCAAAGCGAGAGTGTTTTTGCAAGGGTTGGAGTCTTCATTTGACATATTGATGGCGAAGTTCTGATGAGCCATTCTTGAGATCCAGTAAGGAGAAATGGATGGGTGATACAAAAAATATTGACATTTGTGTGTGTGTGGGGGGGGGGGGTGCAACCCGGTAGTTAGGTAGATTGTGCGATTGTGCCCCCCCAGTACAAGAGGGCTATATCCGCGCATGGTGATACTTACCTAACTCCTCCAGGGTAGGTACCCCGTACTTCTACCTCACCCAGCCTGAGTAGGGCCGGAAATAAGGTGATACTTACCTAGCTCCTCCAGGGTGGGCACCCCGTACTTCTACCTCACCCAGCCTGAGTAGGGCCGGAAATAAGGTGATACTTACCTAGCCCTCCAGGGTGTGCACCTCGTACTTCTACCTCACCCAGCTTGAGTAGGGCCGGAAATCTATCAGTATTACCGAACTCCTCCAGGGTGGACACCCCGTACTTCTACCTCACCCAGCCTGAGTAGGGCCGGAAATAAGGTGATACTATCATTATTACAGTCTGTCTCGGTAGCTTAGTGGTAAAGGCGGCACTCTGTGAATCCAAAGATTCCAGAGGTCGTGGGTTCGAAACCCAGCCAGGACATGACAAGTTATCCTCCCATTTTTACTGGTTTTTACCATATAATAATATGTCTTGGGTTTACTGCTGGAATAATGGGACTTAAAGTCCTAATTGGGCATTATAAATAAGGCGATATCGTTATTATTATTATTATTATTATTACCTAACTCCTCCAGTGTGGGCACCCCGTACTTCTCGTCGTGATCCTCCCTCAGGGGGGTGCTCGCCCCCCTCACCACCAGGGGGGTGACTGTGGCCTCCGCCGGGGAGGGGGACTCGAGCTTGGCTACGATGGACTGGAACTGGTGATAGGTGAGAGGAGTTTTACCGCCGTTCTTCTCGATGATTCTGTTGGGTGGAAAAAGTTATGTAAGTACTCCTGAAAAGTACACCCCGTACTTATAAAGAAACACGATAATACACGAAGTTATCATATTTGTGTTAATCATTTTCGTGATATCACAACTACTCAAACTCGCTTTACTAAATCTACGCTAAAAGTACACCCCGTACTTATAAAGAAACACGATAATGCACGATAATTCATAATTAATGCATAATAAACATTAATTATTATTATAATTCTAAAAAGTACAACAGTACTTATAAAGGAACACGCAAAAGAAAGAAACATGTATTTATAATAAACGTTATTATTATTATGTTGGCTACGATTGACTGGAACTGGTGATAGGTGAGAGGAGTTTTACTGCCATTCTTCTCGATGATTCTGTTGGGTGGAAAAAGTTATTATAACTCCTGGCCATTCAGAGGGGGAATGAAGCCAGCATTGCGGGCTCATTTCCCTTCACAAATTCACTGAATGAAGTGTTTGTGTTATAGTTTCAAAAGTTTATCCTTCAAGGACTTATAGCTCCTATCCTAAAAAGTAGATCAGTATTTATAAAGGAACAAGCAAAAGAAAGAAACAAGTAACTATAATAAACGTTGTTATTATTATGTTTGATTTAATTCTCAGGTTTTTTCCGGACTTGTAACCTGGAGGTCGGTGGTTCAAGTCACGGTTTCAGCGTAGATAAAGCGAGTTGTGACATCACGAAAGTGATTAACACAAATATGATAATTTTACTTTACTTTTTTTACCTACTTATAGTCACTTTTCAAGACTTTCAACTTACCAACCTACATTTTATTCTCAAGAGAAGACAAAACTCAACAAACAAAAAAGTTATCATATTTGTGTTAATCACTTTCGCGGTATCACAACTACTCAAACACGCTTTACAAAATCTACGCTAAAGCCAGGACTTGAACCACCGACCTCCAGGTTACAAGTCCGCCGCTTTTTGATCAAGCTACTGAGGTCGGTTACTGTGAGGATATACAAGCCATGTATCAAACATCTCACAGAAAATCCTATGGAACGACAAGAAAGCAGAACCCTTTTATAGTCTATTCTATTGAAGTTCTATTAGCCAACGTCGATGGCGCGTTGAATGCATTTTGATTGTATATACTGTTTTCTTCATTTTTTCACTGTTAAAATTATTATTTATATGTACATAATGTCCTTTTGTATCTAATAAAGAATTATATAATAATAATAATAATGCATCTGAGCTACTGAGGTCGGAAAAAACTTACAGGTCCAAATCATACAGGGTGTGCGAGACGCGAGAGATGACCTCAATGCTCAGTTCCTTGCACAGGGTCATGATGTTCTGATCCCGAACTTTGCCGAAGGGTTCAGGGTCCTCCTCGAATGTGAGACAAGGGTTTTCCATTCCTGGTAAATGTAGAGTACTTTGTAAATTTATATTGATTTTTTACACATAGATCATATCATAATAACTTCATCAAATTTGAAAAAGTACAATGAATTTTAAAATTCCTATCAAATTTTAAGAAATATTTTTTAAACTGTCAGTTTTAAGTGCATAATTTCAACAAACTACACATACACCATACACTTCACTCTGGACACGGAAGGACCCCAGAACACTGGTTCTGGGCATCCAAAGGGTTCACTCATATCAATCCTTCCACCACCATGACATCACACATGGACTCGGAAAACAGAAACAAACAAATATCTTATCTAATGAGACAGGTGGTTTTCCATTCCTGGCAAATGTAAAGTACTTTGTAAATTTATATTATTTTTTTTACACATAAATCATATCTTATCTAATGAGACAGGTGGTTTTCCATTCCTGGTAAATGTAAAGAACTTTGTAAAATTATAAGTATAAGTAGTGCTTTATTTAGACTGTCAGCGCAAGACAGGTAGTCCCATTATGCCAACAGTTTATATTGATTGACCTGCATTGTAACAATTATATTGTTTTTTTACACATAAATCATATCTTATCTAACGAGACAGGTGGTTTTCCATTCCTGGTAAATGTAGAGTACTTTGTAAAATTATATTGATTTTTTACACATA
This sequence comes from Bactericera cockerelli, assembly GCA_024516035.1. Lineage (NCBI taxonomy): Eukaryota > Metazoa > Arthropoda > Insecta > Hemiptera > Triozidae > Bactericera > Bactericera cockerelli. The sequence goes on along the minus strand of CM044964.1, from coordinate 3,222,145 downwards.
AATCAGAACATAAGTCAAAATTTATGTGAGAAAGACATGTACACACACCCACACCTCCACATATAACACTTACTTAAATCACACTCACGCACCACAGTCATCTCTATAATATATATAGAAATGAGAATTAAAATATAAATCACAAAAATACATTCCGCCCATTTTTTTTTATTTTTTATTATTATTTTTTTTTCTTAGTCATAAGTTAGATAGGGTGACTATGTTTTATACATTTTTCAATGTCTAATAAACAATAAATATACTATACTATACTATGAATATACTCCTCACATAATAAACAAAGAAAAACTGTTAATAAAAGTACAAGTTCATGGTTCATAATAGTGATGAAAAAAAAATCATATACGTTATGTGAAGCAGCCAAACAAGCAAAACATGAAATACAAAGACCTGCAAAATCTTTATGATTTCATTCCCTTCGCCGTTGAAACCTTTTGATCTTCTGGGCCAAGTGCTTTGGAAATGTTTAATAGCATATCCAAAACTTGGTCCTTGAGACAAAGGACAGACGCGCCGGGGAATATTTCAGGCAAAGGCTTAGTTTCGCTGTTCAAAGAGGTAATGTTGCATCAGTGCTGAGCACACTGCCTCGGGAAGATGTCCTTGGAGAAGTGTTTTATGTGTTATAAAAAAAACGCTCGCTTACTTAAAGTTTTATTTACCTTGAACAATTTGGGAAGAATATCAGCGGGTTGTCCTCGGATGACAAAGAGTCGAGAGTTCAGCTTCCTAAGATTCAGGTCCAGATCTTCCAAACATTGGAGCAGGAATCTGAATAAACATGGACATAAAACTATATAAATGGCTCTTTTTTAATATTACTTTACGCCCCAACAATAAAGGCAATTAAAAAGTAGAATGATAAGAAAATACTCTAAATTACAAGTTTTACAATACAATTATTTAAAAATAAACAATAGATCAAAATCATGGGTAATCCAAAACCATTTTTATCTTTTCTTTAAAATCTATGTGCGACGCCGAGATATCAATTTGTGTTTTTAATATTGCATTTTGAAAAAAAAATATTGATTTTTAAGGTACTTTATGTGTATTTTTTTTTTATATAAAGAACATTATTATAAAAAACAAAATGAAAAAAATATTTAAAATTGAGTTTGATTAAAATGTGACAAGTGCACTTCTTAATGTATGTACCTATTGGCCTTACCCTGGCTGGGTGAGGTTAATGTGGGTAGCTGGTACGATTCCCAGAGAATGGAGGCTAAAACTCTCGTCCTGACTATCTATCTCAATCAGGACGTTATAATTACCAAACCAAGTGGTCACATCAGATCTAATTAGATCGCAGTGTTAATTATAAGGTTTTCATGGAAAACCCTGCAACCAGGTCAGATAAAAAATAAATAAAAAAAATCTACCTACTGTCAATTTGGTTGTAAACAGTCTTCTTTTTTTTTAATTTGACAATAACTTTTCAGTTTAAGGATAAGACCTTCATTTAAATGGGCAGTTTCTCATAATATATTTGGTCTAGGAATTAATTAGTGTCGTTTTAGAAGAGAGTGCATAAAATAGCTTATTATACCATCGTTTTGTTTATCCAAACATGGGTTTGAAAGCTACTGTCCTTGCACATCTTTTTCAGTATAATGTCATTCGGTTGAAGCATAAACAACAACATTTTTTATAAAACTCGAAATGTAGAATTTCGTGTCTGACAAAGTGTTTTTGCGGGTAGTTCTTCTTCATTACTTTAACAAGAAGAAAAGTGCTACCGAAAGTCATCATATTTAAGTGGAAGTTTATTTTTGATAATTTATTATTTCACATTTTTAAAAAATGAATGTAATGTATTGTAATGTAAATAACCTTTATTTATACAATCAAATTTACACATTTTAACATAAATACATAAAACACAATAAAGTTGTACAAAATCAGATTGGTATCTGAGGCCTCTCCTTATAAGGAGGCATGTGAATGTGACCAATCAGTCCAAACTCGGGCTACAGATTAAAATAAAATTACTTTAATTTAGATTTAAATTAAATTAAAATGAATATACCTGGTGTAATTTTCTTTAGTAAAATATTTCCAGGACTCACCTCCACTTGTTGATGCCTACATTGGAGGATCCAGCAAACCATGGGTCCAGAATGAACACACAGCGGAATGTTGTGCAGCCTTTGAGTCCTTCCCGGAGACTAGGGTTATCATGCATCCGTAATCCTATGGGAAAGTTGAGAAAAAATTGTGCAATGTGAAAGCATATTATCTGATACTAAAAATGCATCGCATTAGCACCGCCCTTGATCAAGTTTTGTTCTATTAATCTCATTTTCTATGTATTGTATATATTCTATGTAAATAAAACTTGATCCAATATATTTAATAATAGAAGCCAATATAAAAAACAAAGTTCTTTTACCTTGTTTAGGTGCCAAACCCGAGACTGTACCTAGTGTTGAACCAACTGAATTTTCAAGTTGCTCTACCTCTATAAATTAGAATAAAAAATTGGTAGAACTCTCAACTTTACAGGTTCAACTACTGTATTTAAAAATGTATTCCTTCCACGTCTGAAGAATGCTGCTGTGCCCATCACAGCTGTTGGGTGCCCTCTCTGAATAAACAGATATTCTCTGTTTCTTCAGTGGTTAAGCACTCGCTTGCCATGTGGAAGGTCCCGGTAATTTCAACAGTGTTTCGACCTAAAATGGTTCAAAACACAGCAATAGCTGAAATGTTTTTACTAAATTTACGAAACAATTAGGTACATTATTTCTAACATTATATTAAAATATCACAGGTTCAGAATTTAATTTATTATTATTTTGCAAATATATTAAAAAAGTTGTACAAAAAATAAAAATAGCATACCTTTGCGGAACCAGTGCACCATATGCTTCTCTTGTGTGGCAGTTGCCATGGTTACTGGCTGTGACGCAGGGATTGGGGACATGGACACATCCTGGTTGTTGCTCAATGGCCTTGATGGAGGTGGTAGGTTGGAGAGAGTAGCCATCAGAAACAACTTTTTGTCAGAGATGAAAATACTTCTTAACAGTTTTTATCTATGGATGACTCATAGCATTATTTTCTGATGCATTTGGCTTTCTGTTCAATACTACTGATGGACACCAATGAGATTACTTCCGGATGTATTTGGCTAGCACTTTTATGCCAGTAAAAGATACCCATGATATTTTACTATCATAAATTCATATCAACCGCTAATGGTGCTGTTTAGGGAATCATAGTGGTTCAGGAAACCTACAACTTTAATTAGAGTTTGCCTTTATGATCCAATTTGGCATCAGTATTTTTTTCTATCACTCTCTCTCTCTCTCTTTGATGGGTACTATTTTGATGACATGTTAGGGTAGGTAATTAGATTGGACTTCACCATATTTTTTTTTTTTTTTTTTTTTTTTTTTCTGGGATTACTGCCGGAATAATGGGACTTTATGGTCCTGATTAGGCACTATATAATTATAAGACAAATATTGTTATCATTTTACCATGTTCAATGATATTATTTTCATGAATCTTCAACACAGTAGCATTGACTTGTAATGTTGATTTTAAGATGTTGGCCAGATAGAAAACCATCAATGTACTTGTAGGCCACAGTATGATATGATGTTTTATTTTGATGCCATACTGTTTCTCTATTTTAAGAAATGCATAATCTGAAAAAAATAAATGGAAATTAATATTGACTCAAAGAACATCATCAGTATAAATAATAAAAGATAGTTAACCGAACACAGTGAGGGAGCTAAACAACCTCACTAAGTGACGTTTAGTTTCAACTTGAATATTGAACAATTTGGCTTTCATTTGTCTGTCTATGTGTCTGTTTCTCTCAACCGGATTCTTCAAAATTGTTGAAATTTTGTATACACATGTTCATTGTGGTCCTAAAATTTTACCTATAGTTTTAAGGCCAATTTGGGCCACATGGCCATTTTTGTAAAAAATTAAAATGATTTTTCTAATTTTATTGAAACAAGCAAGGCTCTTAAAGTTTGTAGAGTTGTTGAGAAAATATATTTGAGTTTAGAAGTGAAATTTGGTGATTGTGTAAGCTAAGGGGTCCGCACTGTGGTAAAAATTTGAAAAGAGCCGGTTGATATTTTTTAATTAGAACCTATCAAGTGGGGTATTGAATGAAAGGTCTCAATGTCCTCATGCTTGATTGAACAGTTTATAATGTGATAGTTAAATCTATGTGAGGTTTACAGTTCACAGAACCACTAGTTACATAACCTCAGCATTAGATGAGGTCTTATTTTTCTGCTTGAGTTAAAGTTTTTGTGTCTAACATAACCTTAGAAGAATGATAATAGGGCAACAGCTACCTATAATATGTTTTATTTACCTCTCTTTTTCTTGTCTTTATTATTAATGCTGTTATATAAAATATTGAATCCTTTTCACATACCTAATTCTTTTCATTTACCCACCTTTGTCCCAAAAGACATTTCTCTTGACCAAGTCATGAATGTTAACAGTTATTGTCAAAGATTCAAAATTTATTTCTAGATTGAATTTACAACTCTTTCAGTATGCACAGTAAAATGTCTCCTGCATTTTACTGAATTACTCAAAAATGGTCTTACCTTGGTCTTAGGCATTACTATGAATTGCATAAGATCTTGAGTTCTCTAAAAAATTCCTGTTAAACTGAAAGTTTATAAAAGGCTATGAAAGATGTGGGCTTTTGTTACAGAAGTACTCGTGTATGATTCACATGAAATTCTAGAAACAATTTTGAACACTAACACAATATTGTCATGATTGCATTTGAATGGATTCCACAAGAAAAAGTGTTTCTAATGACCAACATTTTCAATTCAAACAACCTTTATAAGAAAAGTGCTGGGGTTTTTACTGAGAAAATGTTTTTTCCAAAATACTGACAGCAAACACAGAAATAGCCTTTGATTTTATCAGTGCCCTGAAAAAAAAAGTAATACAAAATGTCTAGATTCTGTTCAAATCTGGAAGAATCTACATAACAATGAACTATTAAGGGGTAATTACTGATAAGATGCTACTAGATAAGATCAAGATTCAAAACAAGTACATATTAGGTATTACTTTTCTTATCATATTTTTTTTTTTAATTTGTCAACGATTAATCGAATTAACAAATGTGATAAGAGCGAAATCGTAAAAACCGTGTTTTTCTTTTGGATAATTTTTTTCCAGGTTCGGTATTTCCATTTTTTTCCAAGTTTAGCTTCCCCACTATTCGTGAAAGAAGAAAGCGTTTCGGTACTTTTAAAGATAAACAATGGACTTCATTTTTTCTCTTAAACAAATCCACTTTAGCTGTATTTTTCTTTCTAACCAAAGTAAATTCAAATGGAATAGAATGGACAAACTGGAAGAAAGTTATTTTTCTTTTGGAAGAGGAAAAATGTTCTTCCAGTTTGTTTAACCAAATTGGATTAATAAAAATTTTGCTTCCTTTTTTTATGGCTTAAGTCCATTGTTTATCTTTAAAATTACCGAAACGCATTTTTCTTTCACGATTAGTGGGGAAGCTAAACTTGGAAGAAAATGGAAATACTTGGAAATACCGAACTTGGAAAAAAATTATCAAAAGAAAAACACGGCTTTTGGTTAGAAAGAAGAATACGGCTGAAGTTCAAGGCGAAAGGGGCCGTTTACATAATGCCGGTTTGTTTTTTTTTTTTTTCAAATTTTCATATTCAATTTTTATTTAATTTCAAAGGAATACCTGGCTTTCAGGAATCAGGAAGTGGAATTAGGTGCTTATCTTTACTAGTAATTTAGAATACATATATTATATTCCATATTGACAGTTCCAATTCATCATCAAAATGTCAGGAGGCTTCAAAATGGCACCAAAGGTGCAAAAAGTAATGGTACAGCCTATCAACCTCATATTCAGGTTCCTTCAGAACAGATCTCGAGTTCAAGTCTGGCTCTTTGAGAATGTAAACTTGAGAATTGAAGGCCATATTCTGGGTAAGTAACAGTACATTGATTGATTTCACTATTGCTGAATGTAGGGGTACTCCGCCAGACACAAGGTTGGGGACCAAGGCAAAATATCCCGGGACTGAGATCCTCAAAGCATGATGGATCAGAATAGTAGCCAACCATGAGAATAGTTAAGGCCCCCAAAGCCCTGGCTGAGTGGTATGTATATTCACAAACAGAAGTTTGAAAATACTCTAATGTTGAACAGTTCCACAAAGTTGTACACAGCCCTGGCTCAGTAGCAAATTTAATAGAAGGCTTAAGTTGGAAATACTCTTTATGTTAACCACTTTCTTATTGAAAGATGCCAATGTTGAAAAATCTACATGCACAAAGTATTCTGGCTATTTGTGAAACATGGAGAAAAAACAGAGTGTAATACTGAACTGAGGTGTAACTCAACTTATAGGGGAAGGTTTGCTAAAACCGGGTAGTCTGCTAATACCGGGTACCACTGTTTCCGACGATACCGTTAATGCCATCAATGAACTGATTACAGAAACTAAAATCTCTTCCTAGCAGAGCGTAACTTTTGTAAACAAACCAATTTCATTTCGAGTCATTTTCGCTCTGATTTGAGGTTCAAGTTTTGCTCGTGTTATTTCCTTATTTTCGAACCCACAGTTATCGAGTGACTTTTAACAGCTATTTGTGCTGAAAATTCATGGTAAGTGTGTAAAGCTGTTACTTAAGAAGTGTTATTTCATATCATAATTAAATCTTTTTATTATCGTTTTGCATGTCTTGGTTATTCAATATTTTTTTACAGAAAGTCATGAGTCTGTTCATACCGGGTACTTTGGGGTTGATAAAACCGGGTACAGATCAGTACAGATTTTCAGGTACCCGATTTGAGCAGCCTATTTTTTCCTTATTGTTGTGTGTTTTTTAAGTACTTACATTTTTTTAAGTTGTCTTTGATATGTCTCTGGAGATTTTTTCAGGGAAGGTATTGAAGTTAAGTAGGTGAGCAAGTTGGGACCTGCTACATATTATTTTGTAATGTCATTCAATTATTTTTTATATTTTAATGTAACTCAAGATGATCAATATTCTTTAATGTGTGAAATCACTATTATTTCTCCTTTTTTATTACCTACCTATTGTTTTTTTTAAACAAATATTCTAATATTTTAGTACAATTCCTATTCTAGTTATTTTTTACAATGTCAAGAAAGATAGTTGTAAGTTTTCCTTTATGAATACCTAGAAGTGTGTTTCCTATTTTATTTTTCTAAAATTTAGGTTCAAAATTTGTTTGCCATTCCAAAAATAATTATTTTTTACATTGAAATTACTTGTGCTCATAAATAAAAATAAAAAATGTTAAAATTCGTTTCAATAAACATCATTGAACTTTTTATCAATGTCTTTCACAGGAAATATAGGGGTACCCGGTTCTGTCATACCCAGTACCCGGTTCTGAAAGACCGGGTTGACAGAACCGGGTACTTTGACTTTTTTTGAAAAAAATAAATTTAACAAAAAATGGCAATACATAGTGACGTATCGTTTTCAAATTTAGATAGCCAACAAAGTTGTGAATGTTTTTTCAGTTTAATTTGCTTAGCTGATGATAATGGCTTTTCCGCTAGATGGCCTGGAAAACTAAGTACCCCGGTTTTGGCAGACCTTCCCCTACTGTCTTATGCACAATAGATCCTGTTATGAATGTCCCAACAACTATCTCCACGCACATAATAAATTATTCAATATTTATTTCCTTGGTCTAGGTATGGTCAAATCACTTTTTCCTTTTTGCTTTTAGGATTTGATGAATACATGAATGTTGTGTTGGAGAGTGCAGAAGAATTCAACATCAAAACAAAAACAAGAAGAGCTCTAGGAACCATTATGTTGAAGGGTGATAATATTACACTCATTCAAAACTTAAACCTGATGAAGTCAAATTATAGTTCTTCCAAATGGGCCTTAATTCCAATTGCCAGTTGCATAATGGTCTTACTAATTTCTAATTGATTACATTAATCTTGAACAAATGGTCTTTAACAATATCACAATTTTAGTGTGTAGAGCAGAATTATAGGACTTTTAATATCCCAATGTCTTATTTTTGTCTATAATGCCAACATTGGTCACTGCTAATATTAAAGCACCTACTCATTTTTCCTCACCAGGTATGAGTGGACCCCAAACAACCAAGTACAAAGCAGAAAAAATCCTGTCCCAATGAGGACTACCGTGCATGCAATGTCTAGTGCACTAACTCACTCAGCCACAGTGACTATGATTTCCAATGTTAAAAGACACATTGGGAAACAAAAATAACTTTGTATCAAACTAGTCATGTGATTGATAAAGGGTGGACTTGTAATCAGAGGTTGGTGGTCCCAAATTTTACTAGAATTTAGTAAATGAGTAACTGTGATAAGCTGATAAGACATGAGGATAGATGTGATAGGTAAATTTTACTAAAGTTGTCCATTAAATCATTCATCAAAGTGTTCTTTAATAGTGTCCATTATGCAACTGGTAATTATTTCTGTTTGCAATTATTATTGTCTACAATTATTTGTATGTAAAAACTCAACATAATTTTACATTTGGTCACATATTATTTTTCTACAAAGAAGAATGGTGAGGGTTATAGTGAAACCAATGATGTAAATAAATGATAACACATATTGATTCCGTTCAATTGTATTTATTACACAGTATACACTTTAAAAGCAGAAGATAATGCTTGTACAAAGAGAAACAATAATAAAAAATAAGATATTTGTGAATTACACTGCTGCATCAACTTCATTTACTTTGGTATGTAATGGCCACTGTACTGAAATATTACTAACACTAAAGGTGTTAGTATTACTAACTATTACTAACTTTAACCAGTTTTTTAGTTCACTCTCTCATGTACACTTGCAAAAAAGGGACTGACTGAAAACTTACGTTAAAATGAAATTATTTTGAGTTTTGATGTGCAACTTCTCCCTTTACTTTGCCTTTTCCCAACTTGGGGTTTGGGATGTCAAATTGTAATAAACTTGATCTCAAAATATAATTTAATGATAAGATATACATATATTTGTTCTTCTTTACTTAATTGCAAAGGTATCTTTATAGGGGGCTGGAATGACTTTCATGTGGATAACTGCTGCAATTCATAGCTAGTGGAGGAAAAAACAATCTTTTCAATAAATCTTCTGAGGAAGTTTGAAACCAGAATGAGATGATCAGACATGAACTTTTTTTTTTTTTTTTTTTTAAAAAAAGATGAGTGTTTCACAGCCGTTTTTATTTCGTAGCCATGAAACAGGAGCTACTGTAGACGCTTGTGGTCTGTGTTGTAGCCTGCTCATCCCGTATTATGCCTCCCCTCTGATGGGCGAGAAGTGACACAATACTTCCCAATTAGGTGCTGGGTCAACACGAGCGCACCGGAAGGTATCCCTTACAAACAATTGTAACCAATTAAGAATACAAATTTTTGTCGGCGCGGGGGTTCGAACCCGGGACCTTCCGCATGGCAAGCGAGTGCTTAACCACTGAGCTATTCGCGCGCTCAACTATTGAACTGATCATTGGCAATGGAACTGGGAGACGTTAAACAGGTAGAAGGCCAGTGTCTTGCTAGAGGACTATGAACAGAGAATGGACTAGCCAACCCAACAAGCCAGGCTAGTTTGTAGTTTCCCAAAGGTTCATTGGCTTGAAAAGAAAAACCCCGAATTCTCATGATGTAGTTCAGAACGAGCCAACTTTTCCATATAGGTTGGCTGGAGACCAGCAGTAGCCAAGCTGGTTACGACAACAATGGAACTGGGTGCATATTCAATCTTCGTCCATTTCCAGAACTCTCTTCATGCCGTGTCCTACAGGCAGCATTTCATCCCGCACTATCTCCATGTCTGAGCGCTGCAAAGCCAATGCTTCCACTGCAGCCCACTGGGTGTCAGACCTGGGGTCTCGTATGGTGCCCACCTTGAAGTGAGGGTCAGTGAATGTCTTGATCAGATTCATGGCTGAAAAGATAATGAGACTTTTTGTCACAGAAGTAAACAACACTTTGCTTACTTCTGTGAAGTTTAGGACTTGAATGGTTGAATATTCAAATTTGAACCCTGACCTCGTAATGATTTCTGATTTTTCAAGACTCAAACCACGCGCAGGTAAATTTGAGTATTTGGCTGGTATGTTTACATCAAATGGAGGGTAAAAGCCCCATCCTGATATAGTAGTGCTTTATTTAGACTGTCGGCTCGAGACAGGGAGTCCCACTACGCTAACAGACACAGCTAAAAGATATGACCCGAACATTTGAAAGGGACTAATACCACAATAACAACAAAATAAAATATACAATACGTCAATTGAACTCCTCGGGTCACAAGTCCACAACATTTTTTTTAAAAACAATATCTTACCACTTCGACTTTTTTTCTCAGCTTCTTCTGTCGGGTGGGACGGTACATTGGAAGGACCTGGGTTCGAATCTCATCTGCGTACGGCAAAGGTTTGAGGAAAAAACCCACTGGGATACATTTCGTCTTCAAGATGAGGAATGAGAGCTGCAAGTCTGGGCTTACCTGAGAATAGAGAGATGACATAGTTTGTAATTAAAGTTTGATTAAATTGTTTCATTTACATTTTATTATCTGACCTGATTGCAGGGTTTTCAGTGAAACCCTTACAATTAACACTTCAATCTAATTAGATCTATTGTGACCAGTTGATTCTATTAGGTTTTGACGTCCTGACTGAGATAGTCACGACGGGGGTTTTACCCTCCATTCCCTGGGAATCGTACGAGCTACCCACATTAACCTCACCCAGCCTGGGTTGGGCCGGAATTGCCAGCCTCATATGTTCGGAGGGAACAGAATTTTCTGTGCGAAAAGTTTGCTCCAAACGGGAATTGAACTCAGGATCTTTGGACTACGAGCAGTAGTCACAACCGTTACGCCAAGGAGGCTGGCGTAACGGCTGGGTCAGTGGTTAAGAGCATTGGTTGCTGGTTGCTGACCCGGAGGTTGCGGGTTCGAATCCCGGCCGGAGCGGAAAATTCTGAGTTTTTCCGTTTCCGGAATGGCATGGATGTAAAGGTAAAGTGCCCTGAAGTAATGCGAAAGCGGTCCTGGGGCACAACTACCTTGAAAAAAAAAATGATCAAGTCTATTGCTGTTGCTCTGTTCACAATGTGGGGACTTGGGGAGGGTATTGGTTGGTTGACTTGATTGTTTACCGTTTTTTATTTTATTTATCGTATGGCTTTATTACTAATTTCAAATTGAGAAGACATAATTATGTAATAAACTTGATCGGGAAATCTGATGGAAGTGATTGTCTGATCGCCAAATTTGTCAGTACTTTAGCCGCATGTCAATGCGTTGCCCAGGGTGAACCACGAGGAGGCGTACTAACATGTTTACCGTATTCTCTCCCGTGACTATTCTCCTTGGTGGTTCCATCATTCATTTGAAGGGAAAACACTTTTGGGGACTTGGGATATTTTTTTTTTTTTTTTCAACAAAGTACTATTGAATATATATTTATTTACAAAATTATTCACAAACAATATAAATATAAAATTATAAAAAAACACAGTTTTTTTCATGAAAAAAAAAGGGAAAAAACATGAAAAAAGCTTTTTTCATGTTTTTTCCCCTACATATGTATTTATTATTTTAAAATAATTTTGTATGTTTCTAGCAGTAATATTTTGAGATTTGTGTATATTGGGTTGTTCCCGTTTAGTAAATAAAATATAAATATAATTATGACTCACCCGTGCGACCATACACCACACTGCAGAGCAGCACGCGTGCCATGTGAGCCAGAGTGTTCAGCAGTACGCCACCCAGGCGGTGCCCCTGGGGTTCCGCCGGTGTCAGAAAGGCGCTGTGGCCCGCCTGATGATGCACTTTGAGCAGGCCCGCGGGCACAGCGCCCAACACGTGGATGCCCCGAGTTTGGAACCCCTGGATTCGTGCCCGCTCCTCCGCCGAGAAGTACAAATTCTCGCCTGGAGCAAAAGGAAAAATCATATTATTATTATACAACGCTTTATTAGGTATAAATGGACATTATGTACATACAAATAATTAATTTAACAATGAAAAAAATGGAAACAATATAGGTATACAATGAAAATGAAAAAGAATAGAAAATATATAAAAACATAAGTCCTAACCAAAGGGCGGGGTTATTTGTCATATTTATCGGGCTGGGGGACTTTAAACAGGGAGGAGACCAGCAGTCTAGCTGGGGGACTTCAAACAGGGAGTAGACCAGCAGACTGGCTGGGGGACTTCAAACAGGGAGTAGACCAGCAGTCTGGCTGGAGGACTTCAAACAGGGAGGAGACCAGCAGTCTGGCTGGGGGACTTCAAACAGGGAGGAGACCAGCAGACTGGCTGGGGGACTTCAAACAGGGAGGAGACCAGCAGTCTGGCTGGGGGACTTCAAACAGGGAGGAGACCAGCAGACTGGCTGGGGGACTTCAAACAGGGAGTAGACCAGCAGTCTGACTGGCTGGGGGACTTTATTTGATAATTTAAGTTAAAAAAAAGTTCTCATATTATTTGTGTTAATCACTTTCGTGATATCACAACTACTTAAACTCGCTTTACTAAATCCACGCTGAAACCGGGTCTTGAACCACCGACCTCCAAGTTACAAGTCCGCCGCTTTATCGATCAAGCTACTGAGGTCGGTTGAATATTTTATTTATTGAAAAGGTATAATTAACATGTTGGTACACTATTACAAATTACACCTTATTGTACAAAAAAAAATAATACAACATAAGAATTGTTATGACAAGTCAAGAAGAAGATTTAGGTTTGATTCAAGTCATCTAAACAGGGAATAGACCAGCAGTCTAGCTGGGGGAATTTCAAAGGGAGTAGACCAGCAGTCTAGCTGGGGGACTATGAACAGGGAGTAGACCAGCAATCTAGCTGGGGGACTATAAACAAGGAGTAGACTAGCAGTCTGGCTGGTGGACTTTAAACAGGGAGTCGACCAGCAGTCTGGCTGGGAGACTATAAACAGAGAGTACACCAGCAGTCTGGTTGGGGGACTATAAACAGGGAGTAGACCAGCAGCCTGGCTGGGGGACTATAAACAGAGAGTACACCAGTAGTCTGGCTGGGGAAATATAAACAGGAAGTCGACTTGACATTTGCTTGGTTCTGGGGCCCTTGTCAATTATTAGCCTCCTTGTAAAGACTGTGGTAGAAGTGCTGAGTCATTCCTCCACTGTCTGGCTACCATCATTCACGATGACGCCACCCTATGATATGATGAATAATATGTCTTGGGCTTACGGCTGGAATAATAGGACTTTCATTGTCTTAATTGGGCAGTATAAATAATAATAAAAATAATAATGTCTTATTTTTACTGCCCGATTAGAACTATTAAGTCCCATTATTCCAGCAGTAAGCCCAAGACGAATTATTATGTGGTAAAAATCCCAAATGGGAGGCTATTGTTTTGTCCCGGCTGGGTTTTGCACCCGCGACCTCTGAAATCTCTGGTTTCACACAGTGCCGCCTTTACCACTGATAAGGCGATATTATTATTATGAATTCTTCACCTTGTAGTTTCGTGTAGTAGGATATCTCATTGCGTAGCACCAGATCTCCAGTGGCTCGACTCTGCAGTACAGAACTGGCCTCCACCCGTAGGTTGTCCTCCCGACTCACATAACTAGAGGTAGGACAGAGACTTGCTTTGCTCCGAGTGATGTTGTACAGAGCCACTTTGAGTTCAATGCCATCTAGGGCGGAGAAAAATAAAGTATTTTTTTCATTATATTTGTGTGTGTGTAAGGAAGTATGTTGTTGTAGCCAGCTTGGGTACAGCTGGAGGGGTGAGTGATGGTCTCCAGCCAACTTTCTTTCAATGTTGGCTCGTCTTGAACCACATATTTCTATGTGTGATCAACCATCATGAGGACTTGCACTTTTCTTTATAAGCCACTAGCGGGCTGTCGCCCGCTTTGCGGGCCGAGGCATGGCCGTGAAAGCAAAAAGTCCTTTTTCGCCAATGGCAGGTGTTGTAGTGGGATTTTCGAAAAATCCCGTCTTGTTGCACATCTAGACTATAAGACAAAGCTACCTACCAAATTTCAGCTCGCTAGGTATTACGGTTTGGGCTGTAGAGCGATGATCAGTCAGTGGTCAGTGAGTGACTTTGACATTTATATATTAAGATTAAACCCATAGGAAACTGCAAGCTAGTCTGGCTTGTAAGGGTTGGCTAGTTTGTTCTCCCATTATAGTGCTCTAGCGAGACATTGTAAGGAAGTATTGTGTCACTCCGCGCCCATCAGAGGGAAGGCATACTACTCCCCTGTTATGGGCGAGAAGTGACACAATACTTCACAATTAGGTGCTGTGTCAACACGAGCGCACTGGAAGATATCCCTTACCAACAATTGTAACCAAATTAAGAATACAAATTTTTGTCGGCACGGGGGATCGAACCCGGGACCTTCCGCATGGCAAGCGAGTGCTTTTTTTGTCGGTACGGGGGATCGATGGATCAAAACTCACCTCCCAAGTGCAAGCTGAGCCTCCGGAAGCACCTCAGTGAGCTCCTGTGTGTATTGATAGTGTTGATGATGGAATCCACCGTGTTGAAAACTCCGGGATCCTGCCAATCCTCGTTCCGTACATTGTTGGCTCTCAACAGAACCTCCTTGTAGAAAGGTGGGTACTTGAAGTCACCTGAAATTTATTATTATTTTATTATTATTTAGAATATCTACGGGATCTAACCCATTTTACAATAATTGGCCCTACAAAAAGAAAAATAATAATAATAATAAAAAAAAAGAAAATAGAATCTCTAGTCCTGGCGTAAGGGAGGACGTTCGTATAATTTGGTTTTGATGGAATCAAATGAAATACATTTTAATTTTACATTTAAATACTCTAACATAACGTCTCATCGTCTAACATCTCATTTATCAGAATTAATATTGAAAAAATGCAGGGGGGGGGGAGTCTCCTGAAATACTTGGAAACAAATGAGTAGAAGTGAGAGGGAAAATCATCTGGCAAAACATCCTAAATTTTCAAATGAATCAATTGGTCGAGATAAAACATCAATCAGATAAATATATACTAAAACAATATTTATCTTAATATATAAATGTCAAAGTCACTGACTGACTGACTGATCATCACTCTACAGCCCAAACCGTAATACCTAACGAGCTGAAATTTGGTAGGTAGCTTTGTCTTATAGTCTAGATGTGCAATAAGACGGGATTTTTCGAAATTCCCACTACAACACCTGCCATTGGCGAAAAAAAGATTTTTTGCTTTCACGGCCATGCCTCGTCCCGCAAAGCGAGCGACAGCCACTAGTTATACATATAAAAGTACTCGCAAGCCAAAACTAATTTATTTACTTCATTAGCTAAAAAGATGACAGAGTGGCCATGAAAAGGTAAAAAAAATAATTGCGTATAAAGGTAAAGTGTCCTGAGGTAATGCAACAGTAGTTCCGAGGGACAATTACATTTAAAAAATAATCAACTGAACTATAAAAATTGTCTGTGCGAGGGTCATTGATCTTACCAAGGCCGATGACTGTCAAGCTGGTCTTGTTACTGGTACCCATATCATTTGCTTGTTGTAGCACCAGCTTATAGTCATCCTGTGGGGAGTCTTGGGGAGTGAATAGGACGATGTTATGGTGGCTCACCTGAAGAATAATAAAAATAATATCGCCTTATTTATACTGCCCGATTAGGACTATTAAGTCCCATTATTCCAGAAGTAAGCCCAAGACGTTTTATTATGTGGTAAAAATCCCAAATGGGAGGAAAACTTGTCATGTCCCGGCTGGGTTTCGAACCCGCAACCTCTGGATTCACAGAGTGCCGCCTTTACCACTGAGCTACCGAGAATAATAATAATTCCGTGTCCGTGAAATAGGGACAGATACCTAAATCACGGTAGTGAGAGGATTATTATGGACACCCAGATCCAATGTCTAGGCTCCTTTCATGTCCATTGATTCTATTTGGTTTTAATGTCCTGACTTGAGGTAGACAGTGTTTTACATTATCCACGCCCAGCCTGGGTAGGGCCGGAAATGCCAGCCTCACGTGTTTGGAGGGTACAGAATTTTCTTCGAAAAGTCTGCCCCAACCGGGAGTCGAACTCGGAACCTCTCGACTATGGGCATGAGTCATAACCGTTACGCCACGGAAGCTGGCTAAACATGGATATCATTAATGTAACAAAAAACAAGTCATATTCCAATTTTTAGAAACATTTCTGAAATATGACTGTAATTTATGGCACAGGGGTTATTATGTAAACACTATTGTACATGTACAAAAAAACCATGTGAAAATTCACTTAATTTCTTTCTTTGCTCTATCTTTTTTACAAATCACAATACTTTTTTTACGAGTTACTTCGGAACCGCCGAGGCATTACTTCAAACAAATCACAATAGACTATAAGAAAACAATAGACTTTTGGGGAACTGTCTCACCTTCACACTAACTTTATCCCTCATTGATTGACAATGCCACAGTGTGTTCTTGATGATATTTTTCTTTGCAAGAGTTGCTGCTACACTCGGATTACAGACATACTTTTTCAGGTCAGAAAATTTCCTGGTTTGAACTAGCTTCTCTAACTTCAAAATTTTATCGGCATTCAAATCACCTGAAAATTGAACAGATTATATTGCTATGGTTTCAGTATTTCTGATACTCTTGTTAGTTATTAGTGTACAAACTCAACATTGCCCTAGACCACCTGGTAGCCCCAGTACAATGCAGAATAATCTAATCATGTTATTAAATGTTGTAGTAGCAGCAGCAGTGGACTCAACACTGTCATGCAGACTCATCATCCTTTAATGGAAGCTGAAGGAAGGTTGCCACCTGGATGGGATGAAGCCAAAGGTCCATAGGTGTCAATGGCGTGGGTTTTGATGGACAAGAGAACAAGTGGGATGTGTCATGCAGACTACCTCCACATTCCGGGCATTTGTCTACGATGTTGGGGTCTATGCGGTTCATGTATGCATTGAGCCAAACTCAACATTATTCATGTTATTAAATGTCAGCGGCTTCAATGGAATACCAAAAATCATCTATATCTTGCTGTAGGTATTTGGGTCTAGAATCCTGGAGTAGGGATCACTCACAAGGACACCACCTTGATTTTATTATGGACTTCAAAAGTGGGTAACTAAATTTATAAATGAGTTTTAGTCAGTAGTAAATTCAGAATAATCAAACATAAAAAGCGAAATAAAAGCAACTTTTTTATAATATTTTAGTAGCTATTTAAATCATTCTTTTTCTCACTTTGACTTTTCCAAACTTACTTAGAGTTGGCACCTCATTCTCATAGTTTGGATTGATTGGTTAGGCACTCCTACATTAACTTTTCATGGCTGGACACTCTTTCTAATGCAAACCCTTTGAGATTATGATTTTTAAAATTTGGAATACTCACTTTAAAATGTGACATACCTACTTTCAATGTAGGTAACATATTAATATGGATATTTTTTTTATAATAGAAATGAATAAAATCTTACCAAGTGGAATAAAATTAGTAATGTGTTCAAAATTTGTTGAAGTAATATCATTTGTATTGAAGAGCACAATTGCTAAGAGATCATTTCGACTCTCCCGTACACATTTCATGAGGACATTTCTCATTGCTGTCAGAGCCATTAGCATGAATTTCCCACTATTATCAAACATAGCCTCATCTATGTCAATGACAAATGAGAACATACGTCTCCCGTAGTCAAACATTTCTTTTTTGGAAGATCCTTCATCCTCTTCATCACTTGACAGGTCTTCGACACTCCACAAGGCCTCCATTGTTATACAAATTAGCTGCAAGTAGAGAAAACATTATTTTGTTAAAAGATAAAAAGCCCTTTAGATATAATATTGTTCCAATAGTAAGCCCAAGACATATTATGATGTGGTAAAAATCCCAAATGGGAGGATAACTTGTCATGTCCCAGATGGGTTTCAAACCCACGACCTTTGGAAACTCTGGATTCACAGAGTGCCACCTTTACCAATGAGCTACCGGGACAGCCATTACAAAAACGCCTATTCATTTAGCCCTAAATGTCATAGGATAAAGCATTGTGGTTGATTTTGAACTATGAACCAAGGGTCTGACTGGCTTATGGGTCTGACTTTGTTGTAATGCCACCTATTTTAAAATTGGGCTCAAAGTGATCAGTGACCCCCAAACCTTGCTGAACATAGCTCAACATATTATGTGATATGCATTGAGTAGTACTCTAAAATTGCTTACCTAGTATTTATCCTCCGAAAGGGTTGTAATTGCGTTTTATCTCTGAAAAAGTGGGTAGCAGATTAGATTATAAGAAATTCCTCCAGCTTTAATGTAGCAGTATCTATGTATTATGATTGGGCACCAAGTTCTTCAATTTCTATTTAACTGAAGACAGCTATTTTAGCCTTTATCTTGGTATTATTTGCCCTCTCATTCGCAGGAAACTTACAAACCTGCTACCCAAATTGACGTCACCCAGCCTGGGTTGGTCCGGAATACCAGCATCACGAAGGTTTCACCTCGCTGGACGTTGCTTAAATTCGGTGATCCTAAGAGAATACGAGAACCAATGCATTCAACTTCAACGCGCCATCGACGCTGGCGAGTAGCAGATCAGATTAGAAAAATGAAGAAATTCCTCCACAGTTTTAACAAAAATCAAATTTTGAATTTTGTGTAATTTTGAATTTGAACTACGCGGGAAAATTGTAATCTTGTGTTTGCACAGATCACTACGTCACACTTCTAATTTTTATGACGTCACAAGAAACATGTGTGTTTAAAAATCTGTGGCGACGTTTTTTTTCAAATTTCAAGTGAGGGTAACGGGGTGAAATAATTTTAAACGAAAAAGACGATTTTAACTTTCAGAACATTTTGTGACCCTCAAGTCTTGATTTTGCTTGTTAATTGTTATCTTAATTGACACCTTGTTATTGTTATAACGAGATTGGTTGGCTACAGTTGTGGTAAGTGCTGGTCTCAAATCCATCCAACTTGAGTTGAAATGTTGACTTGCCCTGTATTATTCCTATGTACGTGCGATCAACCATCGTGAGAACTTGCGTGCTTTTTCTTCAATAAATTAAGTTATCATATTTGTGTTAATCACTTTTGTGATATCACAACTAATCAAACTCGCTTTACCAAATAATCTAAGCTGAAAACAGGACTTTAACCACCGACCTCCAGGTTACAAGTCCGCCGCCTTATCGAGGACTGTGGGCGGTTTTCTTCAACAAATTATAAGGCACTAAACCCTTGGAAAACTGCAAGCTAGCCTGGCTAGTTAGGTTTGGCTAGTCTGTTCTCTGTTTATAGTCCTCTGGCAAGACTGCTCTTCTCCCTTTTTAACGACCCCCAGCTTAAAGTGGCATCGATGGCGCGCCTAGAGAACACTTGATTCCAAGCACGCGAGGTCCCCATTCTGGGTGCACCTAGGCTATAAGCCCTTAAAGCTTCGCGTGCTCAGTCCTAAGATGAGCTTGGACTTGGAGTGTTCAGGAGTGGAAATTGGCTTAATTATTAGCGTCCGTTCAACACGGGGGGCATTCTGCCTCACAATCTGGTTAGTTGGGAGACTCTCTCCTGGCGCTTTCTGCGTCCGGGTATTTCGACACCCGTTCTGGGTGTCAGTTTTCGGCTTCCCATTCTGGGCGTCCCTTTTATACACTTAATCGCACACTGAACATTCAAACATTGAACATTCAGACGGAAAGTATATATACAGCACACAAAAACAATTATATCACAGTTCGTTCCATCACGATATCACATGTCCTATAGGGGGACTTCTTCGCCTTGGATGTATACTGCCCTTCGTCAACCCTACTTAATTCAGCCTGACTAGATGGCGCGCCTGCTATCACAGGTAGTAATAGTACCACTACTTATCTTAAAACTCAATATTTTATGTTTTTTTATGGAAGACGTGTGCGTTACGTGCGAACAAATTACTAATTCGTGCACTGGTAGTCCCAAGTGGTTAACGCGCTAGTCTGGTGATCCAGGTAGCGTAGGGATCCATTGGTTCAAATCCCACCCAGTGCATGAATTTTTTCTCATTAATTGGAGTTTGTGACCGCATAATAATTAGACTCTGAGGTTTAGGTTATAAATAATGCTTTGATCATTAACATCGCCTGGTGGTTACCTTCCATTAAAGGTTATTATTATTACTAATGGCCGGGTCGAAACTCGACTGCTGGGGCAATCAATTCCCACCAATTACAGAGTTCCAAATTGATCACGTGACGCTAAATCTACATGAGCTGGGACCCAGCAGTCGAGTCTCAACCACTCGACCAGGCCATAATAAAATTCTGAAAGATAATATTTTCGATAAAAAAAAACATGACAACAAAAAAGTATTTTTTAAAAATATAATTTAATTTATTTACAATGGTTTAAATATCTACCGGGTATGTAAAGTTTCGCAGCTATGTAAACAAAGTGCGTGTACCTACTATAGGTATAATTTTCTAATGCTGTTGCTGTGTCTTAGGACACTGGGAGCAGGGTATACTGCTATAGGATTGCGGCAGAAAGCGGACATACCGTGATCCGAACACTGTTTTAGCGTACTTTTCGCAGTATCCAACTCTTGGAGCATGTTTTGAGAGCCTGCTATTTTTTTTTATATATTTTTTGTACTTGTTTTTTTTTTTTTAGTGTTTTTTTGTTTGGAGAGCTTTTTTTGGTATCGGATATTGCTTTGAGAGTCCAAATTGATATAATTTGTATGACACCCTTTTCTTTGAAAAAAAAACTTGCTAAATATTTACAACGGCAAATAAGTCACACACAAAAGTCCATTCAACAATTTATATTCCTCAAAAATGCAAATTCTGGGTGTTCCGAAGGAGAATCAAAAGCAAGATTATCAAGAGAAATGCAATAATTACTAAAATGTAGGATGTAGTTTTAAGGAGTATGCAAGTATTGCAAGCCTCAGTAGCAATAATATGAGGAGCATACGTGCAAAAGTGAATATCTCCAAAAATACAAAAATGGAGTTAGGAATTGATTCTAACAGTTTATAATGAGCGGAATTCAAAAATTAAACAATAAACAACCTTACTCGATTTCTTTCCATAGTAAATGCGCTTGGGTGATGAGGGATTGGATATATTGTGGGATCTAATGAGAAAAATAATGGAGAGCGAGAGAACACCGAATGCGTGGAGAATGAGTATATTAGTGCCAATTTTCAAAGGAAAGGGAGATATCCAGGAGTGTACAAATTATAGGGGGATTAAATTGATGTCACATACTTTGAAAATTTGGGAGAGAATAGTTGAAAAAAGGTTGAGAGCAGTGACAACAATTAGTGAGGAACAGTTTGGTTTTATGCCTGGGAGGGGGACGACAGATGCTGTATTTGCACTGCGTAGAATTATGGAAAGGTGTCGTGAAATGCAGCGTGATGTCCATGCTGCTTTCATTGACCTAGAGAAAGCGTATGATAGAGTACCGAGAGAGGAAGTGTGGAAATGTATGAATGATAAAGGAGTGCCTGCGAAGTATATCCGGTTAGTGAGAGAAATGTATGAGAGAGTAGAGACAAAAATAAGAAGTAGTGTGGGAATGACTACAGGATTCCTAGTGAGAGTAGGACTGCATCAGGGATCGGTTTTAAGCCCGTACCTTTTTGACATAGTTATGGATGTGATGACAGAGGCAATAAGAGAAGAAGCTCCGTGGAGCATGCTATTTGCAGACGACATTGTTCTCTGCGCGTTCACTCAGGAAGAACTGGAATTGAAGCTAGAAAGCTGGAGGAAAGCCCTAGAACAAAGAGTATTAAGAATAAGCAGAACAAAGACCGAGTATTTTACAACCCAACAGCTAGACGGATTGCATCTTAAACTTCAAGACCAACAGCTACCTGCAGTGGACAAGTTCAAGTATTTAGGGTCAGTTTTGGAAAAGAATGGGGACATAGGATGTGAAGTGAATCATAGAGTGAATTGTGGATGGATGAATTGGAGAAAATTGAGTGGAGTTTTGTGTGATAGAAAAATTAGTGGAAAAATGAAGGGTAAGCTTTATAAAACAGTAGTGAGACCAGCTTTGATGTATAGTGCGGAGACGTGGGCTATAACCAAAGCACAAGAGAGAAAGTTAGAAGTGGCTGAGATGAGGATGCTGAGGTGGATGTGTGGTCTAACAAGGAGAGATAGATTTAGAAATGAGAAAATCAGGGAAACAGTGAAAGTAGGTCCATTGGGAAAGAAAATACAAGAGAGTAGAATGAGATGGTTTGGGCATGTTGAGAGGAGAGATGAGAGTTACGTGGGTAAAAAAGTAGAGGGAATGGATATACAAGGGAAGAGAAAAAGAGGAAGACCAAAGTTGAGATGGAGAGACAAGGTTCAGGAAGATATGAGAGAAAAAGGCTGGAGGCAAGAGGAAGCATTAGACAGAAAGCTGTGGCGGGGTAGAATTAGAGAAGGGAACGCCGACCCCAAATAAAATTGGGAAAAGGTGAGTGAAAGAAGAAGAAGAAGAAGTAAATGCGCTTTCAAAATGACGGTATCAATCAAATCTGAACAGATCCATACTTTTTTCTATATTGTTTTACTTTTTATAATATCAGTTTTTTATTCATACTGAAAATTCATATTTCCGGAGATTTTTGCACATATGCTCCAAATATATCTAAATTTATTTATATTTTCTTAAATAGGTCTTACCCAATACTGCACACACCTCCAATACTGAGGTTGAGGACTCTGAGGAATGCAACAGTATACAAACCTTTCTTGATCAACTCTAAAAATAAAGACTGCTACCAAAGACTTGCAAAATACTTATATTACTTTTGAAGGTACGAATATACAGCCGCATTTTTTAACGAAATATTCTTTTTTCTTCTTCGTTCATACTATAACGTGTTATCTATGCCACCGTATCTCAGTGGTAAAGGCGGCACTCTGTGAATCCAGAGATACCAGAGGTCGCGGGTTCGAAACCCAGCTGGGACATGACACGTTATCCTCCCATTTGGGATTTTTACCACATAATAATATGTCTTACTGCTGGAATAATGTGACTTAATAGTCCTAATCGGGTAGTATAAATAAGACCATATTATTATTTATTATATCTATAAACAGGTGAAAATGTCAGATCAGTAAAAATAATTGATCACCATTTTTTTTTCTTGAGACCAAATTAAAACTCTGTTCTAAAGCCGCAACTATACGGATGAAGTGCAGCTGATGTAGGTAGATAGGAAACTTTAGCTCAGACTCAGTGGTTCTCAAATTAGGACTTCCGTCGCGGGCACGCTCTGTAGTACATGGTTCACGACCTTCTTGATTTGGTTTGAGATTTTGACCTTGAGCTGTGGCATCATGACCTTGAGAACTTCTTGACCGTTCTCCTTCAGGAACAAGTTGGTTGCCTCCACTGGAACAGATCAACGTTGTCATGGTTACTAATTTATTATTTGAGTATTATAATTATTTTTTACTTTATCTCTACCTAACTATGTCTGCCTTTAGTAAATGGTTGAATTCCGC
Source organism: Bactericera cockerelli (assembly GCA_024516035.1). NCBI lineage: Eukaryota > Metazoa > Arthropoda > Insecta > Hemiptera > Triozidae > Bactericera > Bactericera cockerelli. The sequence continues at coordinate 3,198,564 of CM044964.1, read as the reverse complement.
CATCGCGCATCGGTTGTTCCACCTTTTACCTACATTGAATTTCTTGTTTTATAAATACCTCCTTAGAAGTATTCCTTAGGGAGAGAGCCACAAAAATAGTAAAAAAATAAAATAAAATAAATATACCTTATTACCAGGTACCTAGATTTTTTTGTTTTATATCTATTTTTTTTTCTTCTTCTTTTTTTTATCTACTTTATATTTTATATCTACTTTATATTTTTACTCTTCATATTTTACATTTTTTATAATTGATTTTTCACCCGATCTAAATTGTTCACCATTGTTCCTTAACCCTAGCACTCCCAAGGGGGGGGCACAAAGTACCCACACCTAGAAAAAATGCTCGTAACTTTGATAATACAATACCAATTTGGCTGAAATTTCATGTAATTGTCAGAAATATTGTTTTTCATATTCTAGTGTAGTTTTTTTTTCAAACGACAACGTGATTTTTTTCAATGTTTGTCAGAATTGTCCGACCAAATCGCTCCGGCCGGGATTCGAACCAGCAACTCCGCTCCGGCCGGGATTCGAACCCGCAACCTACGAGTCAGTAGTCAAGCATGCTAACCACTAGACCACGGAGGTCGGCTCAAACAATTTACTTACTACAGAGAAATTTACTCAAAGTTTAGAAATAAGTAAATAAGAAGTGTAAAAACCTGATTTCATTTGTTCAGAATTGATAAATTAGGAAAAGCCGTTAAATTGGCCTCAAATTAAGAAAATAGTAAAAGAGAAGTGTAAAAACCTGATTTTATTTTTTCATTATTCATAAATAAAGAGAAACAATTGAAACTTTTAAAAAAATCAAGATTTTTCTTTATTTTTCTATGTGGGTACTTTGTGCCCCCCCCTTGGGAGTATCTGTTACCTAACAAAGCTTGGGAGTGCTAGGGTTAAAATTTAATGTTTTGATGACATAATTATATATAATATATTATTTGTATAAAGGTATTGTACCGTTAATAAATGTACCTTGTACCCGTATACCGGGCATTATTATTATTATTATTAACTAGGTAGGTAGGTACCTACCACCTAGATTTAATATTGTTTTAATTCCAATTTTGTGTTTCTCCTAAATATTTGACCAAAAAAAGTGAGTGTCTTCATTTGAACTAGACAATTTTGTGGATAGTTTGTTTGTCTGATCGTTTGTGCCGCAATCTTAAACGGATTCTTCATGCTTCAATTTTGATGAATTTTAGTTGATTTTGTAATCCAGTCTGGCTGGGGGACTATAAACAGGGAGTAGACCAGCAGTCTGGCTGGGGGACTATAAACAGGGGTAGACCAGCAGTCTGGCTGGGGGACTATAAACAGGGAGTAAACCAGCAGTCTGGCTGGGGGACTATAAACAGGGAGTAGACCAGCAGTCTAGCTGGGGGACTATAAACAGGGAGTAGAACAGCAGTCTAGCTGGGGGACTATAAACAGGGAGTAGACCAGCAGTCTAGCTGGGGGACTATAAACAGGGAGTATACCAGCAGTCTAGCTGGGGGACTATAAACAGGGAGTAGACCAGCAGTCTGGCTGGGGGACTATAAACAGGGAGTAGACCAGCAGTCTGGCTGGGGGACTATAAACAGGGAGTAGAACAGCAGTCTGGCTGGGAGACTTTAAACAGGGAGTAGACCAGAATTGGCTTGGTTCTGGGGGCCCTTATCAATTATTAGCCTCCTTGTAAAGACAGTTGTAGGAGTGCTAAGTCATTCCTCCACTGTCTGGCTACCATCGTTCACGATGACGCCACCCTATGATGATTTGTAATCCTGAAATTTTCAATAGTTTTTGGTCTGCATTAACCAACCCGGATCACTTGACGATTTCAAAAATGAGCCAACCAGCCAGCGCAGCGTCGATGGTGCGTTGAAAGCACCGGTTCTCGTATGACACCGAAGTTAAGCAACGTCCAGCGAGGCGAAGACTTCGTCACGCTGGCATTCCGGCCCAACCCAGGCTGGGTGAGGTTAATGTGGGTAGCAGTAGCAGGTTTGTGAGTTTCCTGCGAATGGAGGGTACCACCCCCCTTTATTTATTTACACTTTATTTTTTTATACAAAACAATGATAATTAACAAGGAAAAAAAAACTTAACAATATTTACAAAATAAAATACAGAAAAACATTATTTAAATTTAAATTGTCTTGTAATCCGGGGTGAAGTTAGGCATTCTCTGCCACTTAACCCGTCTTGATATGACCACATTGACCAATGACCATGCAGTTTTATTTATTTATTTTTATTTATTTATTTAGAAACTCTTTATTAGCAGAACATATATACAGACAAACAATGGTAAAAATTAAATATAAAATTGACAGTATTAATAATATAAACAAGAAAAAAAAAAAAAAAAAAATATATATATACATATGTCCTAACTAAAGGGCGGGGTTATTGCCTTAGGCAATCTCTTCCACCCAACCCTTAAACCGTTAAGACGTTAAACCCAAACTAAAACAAAGGCATCCCCACACTCACGAAGTATCCTGTTGTTGTTGTACGCCTTGGCCACAGACATCTTGGCGCTCTTGATGTTCAGTTCGGTGAGATCGATCTTGTCCAGGTGGTAGTACTTGACGCCATCTTTGTTTTTCTCGGAGAACAGGCCTTTGACGGTCACCATTGTGTCGGCTGTGTGGGGAAAGTAAAGAGGAATGATAAATTTTCATTTTTTTTGTGGGTTTTTCTTACATGATATCTATTTTAACACATTGCGTGCCACGTCACACTCTAGAGTGTGACAATGCATTTGTCATTCTGACCCTGTCACACTGAAGAGTACGACACCATGTTGTTACTTTAAATGTCGGTCGCACTCTAAAGTGTGACTAGAAATACAAACTAATTGCAACGTCACACCGTAGCGTGTGACATGGTGTCTGGAGAAACATGAAATTAAAATTCTTCTGCACTTCTGGCCCTGTCACACTCTACAGTGTGACCAGAGAAATTGACCAAAATTCGGCTGGTCCCTGGGGAAACATTCACAAATAAGGGTTGGCACGCAATGTGTTAAATCTAACCGACTTTAGTAGCTTGATCAATAAGGCGGTGGACTTGTAATCTGGAAGTCTATGGTTTAAAAAAAAAAAAAAAAAAAAAAAAAAAAAAAGATGAGTGTTTCACAGCCTTTTTTATTTCGTAGTCTTGAAACAGGAGCTACTGTAGACGCTTGTGGTCTGTGTTGTAGCCTGTCCATTCCGTAGTGTGCCTCACCTCTGATGGGCGAGAAGTGACACAGTACTTCCCATTTAGGTGCTGGGTCAACACGAGCGCACCGGCAGGTATTCCTTACAAATAACCTGTAACCAGGTTTTGAATACAAATTTTTGTCGGCGCGGTGGTTCAAGTCCCGTTTCATCGTAGATTTTGTAAAGTGAGCTTGAGTAGTTGTGACATCACGAAAGTGATCAATTCAGATATGATAACGTTTTTTTTCTATTTTTAATCTAGAGGCGAAATTAATAGACAAAATCAAGTTCTTAAGTCATGACTTAGCACTGGGCTTCTCCATTTGAGAAAGTACGCAAATCGAGATTTGGCTCCACAGAGGTACAGACGAATCTGAATATACTAGAACCCAAGGGACAGAGCAAAAATTCTATTATAAAGAGGTTTCTAAGATTTTCTCTATTTCTATTAAATCCAAGATACCTATAATAGAGTTTCCTAATAGAGTTTTCTATTATATCCGAGTTCATTCAATTCAAGTTCGACTGTGTTTACAAAAAAGGTCTATTTATTCCACCCTAGGTCATTCAATATGAGAGTTTTTAAATGTGTTTATTTGTGTTATCATATCACACATTTAGTACGTAGCACAGAATTACAGGACTTTTCCGTATCTTTCATATCCCAATATCTTGTCCTATTATTCCGCCACTGGTCGCTGCTCACATCAAAGCAGCTACTCATTTTTCCTCACGAGGTATTAGTGGACCCCGATCATTAGTGGTTTAATGGAGATCTAAAAAAAGAGTAGAAAAAACTCCTGCCCTGTTGGGGATCGAACCCAGGTGACCGTGCGTGCAAGCCTGGTGTGTCTTTAGTTTTTTTACTTTCCTTATCCTATATTAAGGAAAGTATTGTATTCGTCGAAAATTTGACCTACCCAGTTTTTCACATTTCTGGACCAATCTTAGCCTCAGGATACCAAAAAAGTTGTTTTCACAGACACACAGACAGACGCACAGTCTGTCTGTGTGTCTGTGTATCTGTGTGTAAACAGGATATCTCGAGAACGGTAAGAGCTAGAGACTTGAAATTTGGTATGCGAATTAATTTTATACACCAGACGAACCACGAAACTTTTGGTTGAAATCGGCCGCAAGATGCGGCCGCAGGGTCGCAAATATTGGCCGCAACCGCCGCTTTTTTGAATTGGTGAAAGATACAAAAAAAGTTAGAGAACAACATTTTCTGGAAGTAAAAAAAATAATAGGGGTTTATGCTGATCATTTTTTTGATATCTGGAACTTTTTGGAACCCAGCCTCAATTTACCGGTATTTTGGGGGGACCCGCTTGGACTAACTTTTTTATTATTCACCCTAGATGGGGGTTGCGACATATCAAATCCAATGATTTTGAGTTGCTGATTATGAATTAGGCACCGATTTTGAACTCTCTGTTACCTTTGAGTCACCAGTGGCGGAATTCGACTTCTTTTTGGGGGATTAGGAAAGTTGTGTGATGTTTACACCAGATTTTTTTCCTTGAAGTCTCTAAATCTAGATCATTGGTAGTTAACGCGCTAGCCTGGTAATCCATGCAGCGTAGGGATCCGTTGGTTCGAATCCCACCCAGTGCATGAACTTTTCTCCATTAATTTGAAATTGTGAGCACATAATAATAAGACTCTGAGGGTTAGGTGGTAGAAAATGCTTTAAGCATTAACCTCGCACTTCCACTAAGGAGTGTTATTACTAGATCATGCAAGACTGACGACCTCCGAATTATGAGTCTCTAGAGCCGTATTTTTCTTTCTAACCAAAGTTAACCAAACGGGAATAAAATGAACCAAACTGGAAGCAAGTCATTTTTCTTTTGGAAGAGGAAAAATTTCTTCTTCCAAAGTTAACCAAAATGGAAACAGAATATTCTTGCTTCCAGTTTTTTTATGGGTTTTATTTTATTTATTTATTTATTTAGAAACTCTTTATTAGCAGAACATTTATATACGAGCACAGACAAACAATGGTAAAAATTAAATATAAAATTGACAGTATTAATAATATAAACAAGAAAAAAATAAATAAAATATATACCTACATATGTCCTAACTAAAGGGCGGGGTTAAGTCCATTGTTTATCTTTAAAAGTACCAAAACGCTGCATTTTTATTTTACGAATGTGGTGAAGTTGACCTTGGAATAAAATGGAATTTTTTTTGGAAATATCGAACCTGGAATTTTTTTTTTTAAATACAAAAGAAAAATCGGCCTTATGACTCACCCAGATCCGCATGGAAGGTGCCGTTCCCTGTGGCGGGAATCACCAGCAGAACTCCGGAGCTCACATAGAGGGAGTTCATCGCCATCTTGGGTAGATACACTTTTCCCTCGAACGGCTTTCCCGCCGCCTCCCTCAGCCTGAAACCAAAGGTAGAGTCATGGAGGAGTCAGCTACGGAGAATTCTAGCCCGTTCCAGAATTCCAGCCCCTTCCAGAAATACTCTCCACTCTAGCAAGCGTCGCGTCGATGCGATGGAGCGTTGAAGTATTATTATTATAAATCGCTTTATTAGATATAAATGGACATTATGTACATACAAAAATAATTATTTTAACAATAAAAAAATAGGAACAATACATACAATTAAAATGAGAATGAATAGAAAATATATAAAAACATGTTTATACTGATTAAAATAGAGAGGTTAGTTGATGGCATCGAACTATTACCTGCTGATGAGAGCAAATAAGCTCGAAACAGCTGTCCAGGTATGTTCTGATATTCATGTACATCTAGTACAACTTCTCACTTTTCTGTTTATACTGATATGTCCTAACTATACGGGGTTATCCCACCCAACCCCCCCCCCTAACTATACGGGGTTATCCCACTCAACCCTTATGGACTGAATGCAACGTCCAACGTCCACCCTTGATCAGGCTTTGTTTATAATTATTTATTTCACCATGTTACTATGTTCTCTGTATAAAAAAAAAATGTAAATAAAGCTTGGTCCAATTGTTTATAAATAAAATTGTTTATAAAAGACTTCGTGACGCTGACATTCCGGCCCAACCCAGACTGGGTGAGGTTAATGTGGATAGTAGGTTTGTGCGCTTCCTGCGAATGGAGGGTAACACCCACGTCGTAATATGACCAGTATGACCAAATGACCATGCAGTTCAAAACGACATTTTTAAACCCTCAAAAAAAAAAAAACTCTTTACTCTCATAATCTCCTTTTCAACCGTCACACAACGCACTCTGATTGGTTAAGTTGAACGCAATAACATCTAAGTGCGTTGTGTGACGGTTGAAACGGAGATTCGGGGATTTTGAGAGTCTTGAGTGTTTCTGTAATGGGCTACTCGCAACGCCTCAAACCTGTCACATAATAAACTATCCAATATGGCTACCGTTATCACCTTCAAAAGCATGTACAGAAGAAGAAATAATTTGTTATTGTTGTGATTTTCTTTGTGTTCCAACTATCCAAAATGGCCGATATTATGAGACACGCCATTTCGGCGTGTCTCGGTGCGATTTCTTATCTTTAATCGCACCGCACCGCGTCCATAGTCTGTCCCGGTAGCTCAGTGGTAAAGGCGGCACTCTGTGAATCCAGAGTTTCCAGAGGTCGTGGGTTCGAAATCCAGCCGGGACATGACAAGTTATCCTCCCATTTGAGATTTTTACCACATAATAGGTAATATGTCTAGGGCTTACTGTTGGAATAATGGGACTTTAGTAGTCTTAATCGGGCAGTATAAATAAGGCGTTATTATTACTATTTTCTTTATGGAGGGGAAAATTTGCTTGTTCAAACACAGGCTTAGTTTGGCAGTTCAGGAGCCTGTGAAAGGGTTTTCTACCCTCTAAAACCCCCCCCAGAAATTCTCTAGTTCTGATTTTTGCCCCGGAACCGATTTCTCATTACTTCGGGATTATTATTATTACTATTATTATCACTAATTTTGATGTATTGTATTGTATTCACTTGCCACACTTGGTTCTTACTTGAGTTTGGTGATGGTGAAGTTACTCAGCCCGAACATATCTATCTCCCTCAGCGTGATCTTGTACCCGTTGGGTCCGTGGGTGAGAGAGAGGGAGAGAGAGTCCATCTGGAAGGGTTCGACCGATGGGAGGTTGATTTCGGGCAACCCTGAAGAAAAAAAAGAAGGGAAATTTTGTTAGAAAATTGTATTAATTAAGGGCGGAATTAACAGACGTTTTTGTAATACCTCTGTGGCGCTAAGTCACGGATTGCGTATTGTGTAAGATAGGGAAAATCGACACTTACCAACGACTTAAGTTATTGATGTTGTCCATTAATTCCGCCCTTAGCCAGCGTCGATGGCATGTTGAATACACCGGTTCCCTTCAGAACACCGAAGTTAAGCGACATCCAGCGAGGTTAAGACTTGGATGGATGACCATTCAAATTCTAATTCTCGTGACGCTGGCTTTTCCCGGCCCCACTCAGGCTGGGTGAGGTCAATGTGAGTAGCAGGTTTGTGAGTTTCCTGCGAATGGAGGGTAAAACCCCCGTCGTGATATGACCATGGCAGTTGAAAGCGACGTTAAACCCCACTTAAAAAAAAAAAAAGTTAGTCGAACTTAAATGGCTCTACGGATGGTAGATTCGTACGCACTAGTCTGGTAATCCAGGTAGCGTAAGTACACTCTCAAAATCCCCGAATCTGTGATTGGTTATTTAGTTAAAATGAACCAATCAGAGTGCGTTGTGTGACAGTTGAAAGGGAGATTTGAAGATTATGAGAGTGGAGAGTGTTGCTGGAACGGGCGACTAGCATCTAGCATCCTTGTAGAGGAGTATTTGATATATTTGGTGACAACTAGCATCCTGCTAGAGGAGTATTTGATATATTTGATGACAACTAGCATCCTTTTAGAGGAGTATTTGATATATTTGGTGACAACTAGCATCCTTTTAAAGGAGTATTTGATATATTTGGTGACAACTAGCATCCTTTTAGAGGAGTATTTGATATATCTGGTGACATTTGACACGAAATGTGCCAGGGACGATGACGCGTTGAATGCACCGGTTCTCGTAGAATTACCGAAGTTAAGCAACGAAGTTAAGCAGCGCGCGATTAGCTCAGTGGTTAAGCACTCGCTTGCCATGCGGAAGGTCCTGGGTTCGATCCCCCGTGCCGACAAAAATTTGTATTCTTAATTTGGTTACAATTGTTTGTAAGGGATACTTTCCGGTGCGCTTGTGTTGACCCAGCACCTAAATGGGAAGTATTGTGTCACTTCTCGCCCATCAGAGGGGAGGCATACTACGGGATATTGCACATCTAGACCATAAGACAAAGCTACCTACCAAATTTCAGCTTCCTAGGACTTACCAGTTCGGAGAAACAGTGATGATCAGTCAGTCAGTGACTTTGACATTTATATTATATTAAGATTATAAGGTAAATAGATCTGCAGTCAAGTAAAGCCCTCATGCAAAGAGACACAGTGATGCCATTTGAGCCATTCTATGTTAGTGTGCCACCGTCAGGCTATTTCATACTAGTTCTTCTTATTTCAAGCTCAAATTTTTATACACGGTGGTCGTAAATTTCGACCCCGTACGTCAATTAAGGGGTGTTCAAAATGATCTACAATGATCAATCGGAAACACTTCGGCAATCAGCAGACGTTTCTGTACTACTTCTGTGGAGCTAAGTCTGAGGGTGCATTGACAAAAATAAATTGACGTATTTGTAATACCTCTGTCCCGGATTGCGTACTGTAGTTCTGGGCTCAATAGCTTTACTTATAAAGCTTTGCCCTAAAAAGATTTTCTATTATTGTTATTATTATTATTATTAGATGGTTAAAACTGATGCTGAGTCATGACTGAAGTTCTTGATTTTGTCAATTGATTTCGCCTTTTTTTTTTATATAATATTTTTTTAAAGTGGCCGCCAGTTTTTTCCCGTACATAACTATACACCCTTTAGATGCAATTCCTACATAATACACATTACCACATTCTTCACTGTCAGTAAGATCATAAATTCACCACCATTTGTTTGGAGCATTTCTTATGGATTGCATTGAGCGCGCGATTAGCTCAGCAGTCGCTTGCCACGCAAAAGGTTTTGAGTTCGATCCCCCGAGACGACAAAAAAATTGTATGCTAAAAATTTGGCTACATTTGTTTGTAAGGGATACCTTTCGGTGAGCTCGTGTTGACCCAGCACCTAAATGGGAAGTATTGTGCCACTTCTCGCCCATTACAGGGGAGGCATACTACGGGATGGGCAAGCTATAACACAGACGAAGTGTCTACAGTAACTCCTGTTTCATAGCTACGAAATAAAAAAAGGCTGTGAAACACTCAAAAAAAGAAGAAGAAGAAAAAATGTACTAATTTATTCTTGAATTTGATTGGCTTTTATCTATTTGATTATGTTAAAAAATGTTTGTTAAATTCGTGATTAAGTTCGGTCCATAAGCAGTTATAAAATTAGGCTTAAAATTGGATTCCTAGAGTATGTCAATGCAATTTACAGCTTTCGTAAAAACAAGATGCTCTACAAAAAAAAAATGTTTTAATTTTTTTAAGAGTTTTTCCAGAAATTTCTGAAGTTTTCGTCAAAATCAACAAATATCACTTATTATATTTCTTTTCTTTAATTTGGTTTTAACATCGCTTTCAACTGCATGGTCACATATCACGACGGGGTCACAGAGCATTTTCGATAGCAATTCACAGGTAATTTTTGTATTTATTTGTAATCTATACTCTCTTTGTCTTTTGTACCTAATAACGATTTGGCCATTCAGAGAGGGAATGCAGCCAGCATTGCGGGCTCATTCCTTTTCACAAATTCTCTGAATGAAGTGTTTCTACTATAGTTATTTTTTTTTTTTTTTGGCTTTCTTTTATAAGGCTGAATTCTCCCTCAACTTTTCCACCCAACCATAAATACCGATACAGTTTCTCATAGCTGTTTGAAATACTGGACCAATATATTTTTAAAATTCTCAAGCGTTGGAGAATTTCTGGCCGTTTCTGGTATTGAGTTCCATGTTAAAATGTTAAAATAAAATAAAATATTTCTGGCCATTTCTGGTATTGAGTTCCATGTTAAAATAAAATAAAATATTTCTGGCCGTTTCTGGTATTGAGTTCCAGTTAATGTTAAAATAAAATAAAATACACCTACACTGTGTTAGATAACGAGTTGTAAAAATTGAAATACATATACACTAAACAGGTGTAACCAATTTTAGAAGTCCCTGTATATATAATTAGGGGCAGACTATTAGCACTGCATACTCTTGCAGCATGCAATAAACAGCCTTGGACAACATTCTCAGGATCTGAAGTTGCCTGTCTCTTCTGTTGCTCCTAGCGTAAGAGTTGCTGCAATAACGACGGGTACCGACTTACACATTGCATTGGTAGTATGATTCCCTTCCGAGCAACTATACCAAGACTACGGGTGGTATGCAGAGTCCTCACTGTAGGCATGCCTGGGTCATTTGTCCCTTCAGCTGATTTTGTTATTCAGAGACGTTTGTTTAAAGCATCTGTGCGCAAGTGCATTCAGATGTTTCTTTAATAAATAATTGTCAAGGTCGAAGTATACCCTATAGCAAGCTCGGGACCACTCTACAGTGAACCCTATAGGGATTACAAAATCGTCTCTGCATACCAGCCTACATCAACACCCGATGGTCACGTGCACTGGTAGTCATTATTATTATCATTATTATTATACAATTCTCTATTAGATACAAAAGGACATTAAGTACATACAAATAATAATTTTAACAGTGAAAAAATGAAAAAAAAAAAAAACAATATCTATATCTATAAAAGAAAGCTGTCTGTATGTATGTGTGTATGTGTGTATGTATGTTCTTTATACAAATCCACACCGTTTGACCGAGAAACCTGAAATTTTGCACATAGGTCCCTTTGGATCAGGAAATTCTTCTAGGCTAGATTATATCTCCCTGAGGTTAAGCTACAATGAGTAAGGATAAAAATGGATGGGTGACGCAAAAAAAATTCACGTTTTTTGACATAAATGACATTTTTTCTTGAAATTTGTCGCGACGACCTATCAACTCAAAGCGAGAAAGTTTTAGGCAAGGGTTTGAGCTTTCAATTGACATATCGATCGCAAAATTCTGATGAGCCATTCTTGAGCTACGCCGGGTAAGGTAAAAATATGGATGGGTAACATGTAAAATATTCACGTTTTTTGAACTAAATGACATTTTTTCTCGAAATTTGAAGTGACGACCCATCAACTCAAAGCAAGAAAGTTTTAAGCAAGGGTTTAGGCTTTCATTTGACATATTGATCGCGAAATTCTGATGAGCCATTCTTGAGCTACGCTGGGGAAGACCAGAAAATAGATGGGAGACAAAAAAAATTCAGGTTTTTTTTTCAAACCTAAATGACATTTTATGTGTGTGGTGTGGTGTGGTGTGGTGTGCGTGTGGGGTGTGCGTGTGTGCGGGTGTGTGTATGTGGTGTGTGTGGTGTGTGTGTGTATGTGTGTGTGTGGTGTGTGTGTGTGTGTGTGTGGTGTGTGTGTGTGTGGGTGTGTGTGGTGTGTGCGTGTGTGTGGGTGTGGTTGTGTGTGTGGTATGTGGATGTGTGTGTGTTTGGGTGGGTGTGTGTGTGTGTGTGTGCGTTGTGTGTGTTTGATGGGCTGGCGAAGCGGCGGGTGTAACCCGCTAGTGTACAATAAAAATGAAAAAGAATAGAAAATATTTGAAAACATATGTCCTAACTAAAGGGCGGGGTTATTGCCTACGGCAATCTCTTCCACCCAACCCTTGTTGGGTGAGAAGAGAGAAGGTAGTCAAGTGGTTAACGCGCTAGTCTGGTAATCCAGGTAGCGTAGGGATCCGTTGGTTCAAATTCCACCCATTGCACGAATTTTTCTTCATTAATTTGAGTTTGTGACCACATGATATTACCACTCTTGAGGATTAGGTGGTAGAAAATGCTTTGAGCATTTACCTCGGCTGGTGGTTACCTTCCATTAAAAAAGTTATTGTTACACATTGAAGAAGACGTCATTCATAGTGGAATGAGCAATGGAGAACTATATTTATGCTTCTAACCTGTCACACAAACAAACTGATTGCCACAAAAAAAGTCGATGGCGCGTTGAATGCACCGGTTCTCGTAGGATCACCGAAGTTAGGCAATGTCCAGCGAGGTGAAGACTTCGTGATGCTGCCGGCCCAACTCAGGCTGGGTGAGGTAAATTTGGGTAGCAGGTTTGTGAGTTTCATGCGAATAGAGGGTAACCGGTAACACCCCCGTCGTGATATGATCTTGCATTTGAAAGCGACGTTAAACCCAAATTGTAGGAGAGTGCATCACACAACGCACTCTGATTGGTTATTTCGTTCAAATTAACCAAATCAGAGTGCTTCTTGTGACGGTTGAAAAGGAGATTTGGGGATTATGAGAGTGGAAAGTGGTTTCTGGAACAAGGGCCAGTTCTCGATCTCTCACTGAAGTTAACAAATGTCCAGCGGGTTTAGACTTGGATGGGTGACCATTCAAATTCAAACAATCTAGATGTTGACTATTCCCGGCCCCACTCAGGCTGGGTGAGGCTAATTTTTTTTTTTCTGTTCTTGTGTACTTGAAAGTGAGACGAAATTTGATAAAACGAAATTTGTTTGAAATTTAGGTCAAAGCCTCTCCACAATTTTTGTGGGTAGCGCAGCATTACTAAGAGCCTCCTTCACTTTTCGAATTATTCTATTACAGGGGTCTTCAACCTTTTTCAGTCTCTGGGCCATATTTATTTTCCGGAAAAGTCCGCGGGCCACTATTGGAAACATAATAGAAGAAAAAAAAATTGGCATTACACTTGAAGTTTCTACTGGCAAGATGTAGAACGGGAAGAATCTTTCAAAGACAGACAATAGTGGAGAGATTTTATGAATCGACCCGTAATATACCTAGATGGAACGTTTCGAGATATGCATGTAAGAAATACCCCCTCAGTCAACACACCCTCTCAATCAACACAAGTCCCCCTCAGTCAACACAAGTTTTAGACCAGGTGTCTAAAACTTTCGACGAGGGGTATATATGTTAATTTTTTGGGTTAAGTTTAGATATATTGTACAAAATATAGTATATGACATATTGAAAATAAAGAAAGGAGTATGAGGCTAAGATCGATCTGTTAAGAAATAATAAAAACACAAGGATTTCTGTACCTAGGATGTTTTATTTAGTTGACAAATGCCAATTACGAGTCAAAGAATCTGCCGGGATTGGAACTACAGCTCTCAGAAGACTTTGTTTTCAGCAAAGTTTGGATTCTTTGGGCTAGGTACGCCATTATTTTCTTGACTTCACTTTCCATCAGGAAGAGTGGGGTGGGTGGGAATACTGGAAAGGTATGCGTCCAGGAGATTCTAGATTGCTTCCCATCCTTCACCACATTTCCACCAGAAGCAAATGTCGCCATCTGGAATGATGTTTCTGGGTGTTGGGGAACCAGGGGATCTTTGTGGAATCTTCTTTCTCATGAATTTCTTGTTTGCTGTGAATTTTGATACTAGTGTTGTGGTGTTTGGCAAGCAGTGTCATCATAACATCTAATTTTGAAAACTTGGAATTTTGAACATCAGCACGTGGAATTTTGAACTTCAGCAAGTAGAATTTTGAGTATTAGCAAGAAGAATTTTGAACATGAGCAAGTAGAATTTTGAGTATCAGCAAGTAAAATTTTGAGTATCAGCAAGTAGAATTTTGAGCACCAGCACGTTGAATTTTACACATCAGCAAGTAGAATTTTGAACATCAGCACCTAGAATTTTGAGTATCAGCAAGTAGAATTTTGAGCATCAGGACGTAGAATTTCCAGTATCAGCACGTAGAATTTTGAGTATCAGCAAGTAGAATTTTGAACATCAGCACGTAGAATTTTGAGTATCAGCAAGTAGAATTTTGAACATTAGCAAGTAGAATTTTGAACATCAGCAAATAGAATTTCGAACATCTGCACGTAGAATTTTGATCATCAGCAAATAGAATTTTGAACATCTGCACGTAGAATTTTGAACATCAGCACGAAGAATTTTGATCATCAGCAAATAGAATTTTGAACATCAGCACGTGGAATTTTGAACATCAACACGTAGAATTTCGAACATGAGCAAGTAGAATTTTGAGTATCAGCACGTAGCATTTTGAACATCAGCAAGGAAAATTTTGATCAGCAAGTTGAATTTAGAACATCAGCAAGTTGAATTTGGAACATCACAAGAAGAATTTTCATCATCAGCAAATAGAATTTTGAACATCAGCAAGGAAAATTTTGATCAGCAAGTAGAATTTTGAACATCAGCAAGGAAAATTTTGAACAGCAGTGTCAGCAACGAAAATTTTGACAATCAGTGTAACTTATTAATGTAGTTCTTGGGTATACTCTTAATTTTGTTGTGTTGTGATGTTTGTTGGAGTTAAAATAACTTTGAATGAAAAATTTGAATTCTTTATGTGGCCAATTAAAACAACTATACATATAATTTGGCCAACATGAAACGAATCTTTTCTAATAATTCTAATTCAGAAAACTATTTTTAATTTCAGGAACAAGTGTTGGTATTTTTTACAAATAAAATTAAAAAAAAAATTGTTTCACTCATTTTTTTTATACAAAAACTAGAAGAAAAAAAAAATTGCACAGGAGTCTCTGATCAGTTTCTGTTTAGAAAAAAATCAACTCTGTGAGGGATCGAACCTATATCTTCCATGGGATGGTTGGCATTGCATGGCATCCACCGATTTGACAATATTTTGTTGAAATTTTGTTGTAGCAATCCGGAGGGAGTGTTGGTCAATGCATTAGTCTTGTAGGTGGGAAACCTGGGTTCGAATTTCATCGGATTTGTCACTGCTCGTAACTTTTGCATAAAAAAAAAAAAAATCTTGGCCAGCTAGTGCTGGAAGAAATAGGAAATAACATGAATAAGCTCGCGGGCCACCAAAAATGACTCGGCGGGTCACAAGTGGCCCGCGGGACACAGGTTTAAGACCCCTGTTCTATTACATTGATTTCTTTTTACTCTGGTATTGCCGCCACTGGTCGTTAGTCATACAAGTAACTACTCATTTTTCCTCACGAGGTGTGAGTGGACCTAGAACCAAGTACAGAGCAAAAAAATTCCTGCTCCGCTGGGGATCGAACCCAGGTCACCATGCGTGCAATGCCTAGCGCGCTAACTCACTCGGCAACGATGAGATGGTGCATAGATATATTTTTGCTACAAAAGGTTTATGGTGGGTCCACACAGGTGCAACATGCATCACGTTGCTGCAACATGTGTGCGGTAATTGGAACACTGTTGCAGCCACGTGTTGCAGTTTGTGTTCGTCAGTGCTTCATTCTGTTTTAATTCAGTAGGTGCCGTCCACACACGTGCAATATGGTAGCAACAAGGATCAAAGATGTTCGGTAGAAAACCGACAGCCTCATGGATAATTTTTGAACATTCATGTTCGTGTTCAGAACATTCATGTTCGTGTTCAGATTCATGTTCGTGGTCATGTTGCAGCAACATGTTGCATGTTGCACCTGTGTGGACCCAGCATTACATACTAATTCGTCTAGACTCAAGTCCATCAGTAGTTTAGTGCTTGTTCAAGTATTCATTTACCCAACAACACCTCGGTGTTTCACAATAAACTGGTTAAACGATAACTCCCGAGTTACTGGAAAGTTACATACAGATTAGATTCCCACCGGCTATTACCTCAAAGTTACAGATCCTGGTAGACTATTATTGAGAAGAGCCATTGACTTGTGGTAGTCAAGTTGTTCACGCGCTAGTCTGGCAATCCAGGTAGCGTAATAATAATAAATAATAATACCGTCTAATTTATACTGCCCGATTAGGATTATTAAGGTCCCATTATTCCAGAAGTAAGCCCAAGACATATTATTATATGGTAAAAATCCCAAATGGGAGGATGACTTGTCATGTCCCGGTGGGGTTTCGAACCCACGACCTCTGGACTCGTTTAATTCACAGAGTGCCACCTTTACCACTGAACTAGCGAGACAAGAGAGCGTAGTGATCTGTTGGTTTGAATCCCACCCAGTGCATGAATTTTTCCTCATTAATTTGAGTTTGTGACCACATAATAATAAGACCCTGATTGTTAGGTATATAGTAGAAAATTCTTTGAGCATTAACCTCGCTTGGTACATGGAATAACTTATACTAAAGAGTATTATCATAGTTATTATTATTGACTTCTTGCATGTGCGAGCAGTTGAGCACAAAAACAAAAAATCTGGTGTGGTACAACACGACTTTCCTCGTCACTTGAAAAGAAATCAAATTCCACCACTGGTGACCCAACGGTAACAGTTAGCTAAAAATCAATGTCAAATTCGTAATCAACACCTCAAAATCCTTGGATTTTATATGTCACAACCCCCATCTAGGATGAATAATATTTTTATGGGTGATTCCATTACTTTCTAAAGGATAAGGAAAATAAAAAAGTTAGTCAAAGCGGGTCCCTACCAAAATACCGATAAATTGGGGCGAGGTCCAAAAAGTTTGAGATATCAAAAAGAATTGATCAATATGATTAGAGTAGACCCCTATTTTTTTTTTTTGAAAGAACAAGTTGTTCATGTATTTTTTACGTATCTCTTATCGTTTAGCCAGAACCGTCAAACGCCGCCACAAGTGGCGTCCTAAAGGGCGCCTTTGGCAGCTCCGATTTTAGCGAAAAGTTTCGTGTCGTATCCTCTCCATAAATGAAGTCTGCATAGTAAGTTTCAATTCTCTAGCTCTTACTGTTCTTGAGATACGTAACTTGTTTACAGATACACATAGAGACACACTCACATAGGTAATGAAAATGGCTGAAAATTTGAAATTAAGTTCTGGGGACAGTAAAACGTGTTTTGGGCGTTTTGGCACTGAAAATTGACTTTCGAAAATTTTGGGTGATATAGGATAAGGAAAGTAAAAAGGATAATAATTTTCCGTTCATAAATGTTAAAAAGTCATCATTCATCATATTAGCTAATTTGTCTTAATCACGTTCGTGATATTACAACACGATAATTTATTTAGTAGTGTTCTTTTATTAAATTTTATTTCTTCACATTTCATCACTGAATCATCTTGCCCAGTGCCGGATTAAGGCTGCGCGGGGCCCTTGGCATTTTCGAGGCGCGGGGCCCCAAAATTGTACTGAGTTTATTCTAAAATACTATTTTTAGAACCTTGAAATCGAAGCCAAGTGTCCTGGGCACCAATCCATAATAGTATCCAAAACGACGTTTATAACACCGAAGGCAACATTTTTTCCGAAGATCATCGATTACTATGGAGATTTTATTGCTAGGCCAAAATAATTCCAAACTATCAAAAGGCACTTCGAAAATGGCCAAAGATTTTTTATTTTAATGGTACTAGAATTGCACGTCTTGAAATACAATCCAAAACATCAAGATAAGTAAATTTGACGGCACCGCAGGCGAAATTTTTGAAAAGTTATGTGGTAAAGTACACGGAAAATATATACGAAAAGATATCTTCAAAAAAAAACATTAAAAGAGTCGCAGGCGACTATAATGAAGATCATTGGTTAAGATGTCGATAAAGCCGATATCTGAGCACTCAGAAGAAACTTTATGGGTTTGATGACAGATATTACCTAAGGCAATAATCACGTCCTTTGTCAGTATTGTTCTTTTCAAATACGAGTAATTAGATCTAACTATTTTCATATATGTGGTCGATTTTAAGGTGGGCCCCGTCGTTTTTCTTCTAAAACCGACCTAAAGGTCAATCAAAAACACTTATAATTTGTGTAAGCTGCCCGAAACGCGGGGTCCCCAAAACCGCGGGGAACTTGGCATCTACCAAATACGCCATTGGGGTAGGTAATCCGTTAGTGTCCATGTGGTTGATTCGAGGAGTAGATAGTAATTGGGGGCCCCGCGCATTTCTTTCAATTTATGTACTTTGCTGTTAGTGTATTTTTCCCCCTTTTATTTAATAATAATAATAGAAAATCTTGTAAGGGCAAAGTTTTATAAGTAAAGCTATTCTTTTTCTCCTTACACATTATCCAAAAATACCTGGTGTAAGCTTTTAAAAAACTCATGTTACCTACTGCAAGCTTTTTCAAAATCTCATAATATCTAGTGTAAGCTGCTCAAGCGCGGGGCCCTTGGCATCTGCCAAATCCGCCATATGGGTAATCCGGCACTGATCTTGTCCCATCAATATGCACACAGACTATCATTAGCTTCGAGTCATTAGCGTCAAGTGCCAACAGATTTCGACACTTCTGAAATGCATTTGTTAATCAACCAGGTATTTCGTTTGGTGCATAGGTACACACAGACACAGGGCTAGACTTGGATACGATTTTGATTTGGCCCTTAGTCGGGCAGTATAAATAAGGCGATATTATTAACTACTCATTAAAAAAAGACCATTAAGGCGTAGTGTCCCGTTGGTTCGAATCCCGTCCAATGCATGAATTTTTATTCAGACTTGTACTGCTTCGCTTGAAAATCATCATCACAGGATGACGTCATCATGAACGATGGTAGCCAGACAGTGGAGGAATGACTCAGCACTTCGACCACTGTCTTTACAAGGAGGCTAATAATTGACAAGGGCCCCCAGAACCAAGCCAATGCTGGTCTACTCCCTGTTTATAGTCCCCTGGCCAGATTATACAGAAGAAATACTCACCTTTAACAAGAGAAGGCTGAAGTCCGACCAACTGTTTAATGATGCAGTCTCCAAGTTTTGTGTCATTTAGTCTGCAGGGGGTGATGAAATTCACTGGGGAGCCAAAAAAAAAAAAAACAAATTATGAGTGCCTCATTAAAAAACAAAATTGGGTGTACCGTTCACGAGATACAAGCGTATAAGTAAAAAGTTAGTGGTCAGGCGCATGGTCTCTTTCAACTAGAACCGCTACTGAGCAACTGATGAATTTAAAATGGGACCAATTACAGAATATTTTCTTTACATATAGATGCATTTTACAACGAAGGTTCATATTGACATTATTTATTGTTTAGTGACCGCAGTTTATTGTCCATATGATAATATACGTTATGAGTTATCTTCATTATTTTTTCCACCAAAGTACGTACAATATTCAACAGATGGTAAATCCTCCATGGTAAAGCACTTCGGACTACTGATCGTGGTCCAGAGATTCTGAGTTCGATCCTTGGTTTGAGGTGAATTTTTGGAGAAAAAGATCTGGTACTCTGTCCCGGTAGCTCAGTGATAAAGGCGGTACTCCGTAAATCCAGAGATTTCAGAAGTCGTGGGTTTGAAACCCAGCCGGGACATGACAAGTTATTCTCCCATTTGGGGTTTTTACCACATAATAATGCGTCTCGGGCTTAAAACAATGGGACTTATCAGTCTTAGTCGGGTAGTATAAATAATCTGAAATTATTATTATTAGTAGTATTATTATAAGTCATGAATTTTATTATTGAAAACGTGCGTCTGCCAACTGTCTTTTCTAGCCCAACCCATACAGTTTGGGTATATAATTTTCCAGCGATTGGAGGGTAAACCCCCGTTTTGAATATCTCATAACATTATGAAAAATATTAAAGACGTAAAAACCAAAAATAGAGTGATCGGACATAACAAGCCTAGAAAAGTATAGACATTGGATCTGTGGGCGTCACCGCGAAACAGGTATGGTACCCAACTGTGCCCATCTCACGGACATGGAATTATTATTATTATTGATGGTACAAGATTGATTTATGACCAAGGAAATTTTTATGTAAATTAACAGAGGAAATAATATAAATAAGAATGCAAAAATTGATTGTCTAAAAATTAAAAAAAAAAAACATGTTCTAGGCGCACTGGTAGTCAAGTGGTTAACGTGCTAGTCAGGTAATCCTAATGGCGTAGGAGTTGTTTTGAATCCCCGCTAGTGCATGAATTTTTCCTCATTAATTTGAGTTTGTGACGAGCATTAACCTCACCTGGTGTGGTTACCTTCCACTAAAGAGTATTATTATTATTATGTTCTAGGTGTAATGGTAGTCAAGTGGTTAACGCGCTAGTCTGGTAATCCAGGTAGCGTAGGAGTTGGTTTGAATCCCTGCTAGTACATGAATTTTTCCTCATTAATTTGAGTTTGTGACCACATAATAATAGGACTCTGAGGGTCAGGTGGTAGAAAATGCTTTGAGCATTAACCTCACCTGGTGTGGTTACCTTCCACTAAAGAGTATTTTTATTATTATTATGTTCTAAGTGTAATGGTAGTCAAGTGGTTAACGTGCTAGTCTGGTAATCCTGGTGGAGTAGAGTAGGAGTTGGTTCGAATTCCACCCAGTGCATAAATTTTTCTACATTAATTTGAGTTTATGACCACATAATAAGACTCTGAGGGTTAGGTGGTGGAAAATGCTTTGAGCATTAACCTCGCACTTCCACTAAATAGTATTATTATTAGATGGAAGAGAAAGCCACAGGCTTTTTGGTTCACTATATTATAATCTATTGTTTTTTTTTTCATGTCCTATTTTGTTGAATGTATCATGTAGAACTCGCCTGGTGTGGTTACGTTCCACTAAAGAGTGTTATTATTATTGTTCTCATGAGTTCAGATAGCACGTTGGATTGAATTAATACTTACAAATGGTCATACCACGGCTGGGTTTTCACCACCCTCCATTCGCTGGAAACTCTCAAACCAGTTAACCTCACCCTGCCTGAGTGGGAGCGGGAATAGCCAGCATCATGAGAGTTCGAATTTGAATGGCACTGATTAATTCCATATCCGTGAGATAGGGACAGATTTTTTTACTTACATATTTTGTCATTTGTTTGTTTTTCTTAATTTTATACTGTTACTTGTACTTTGTCCTCCTAATAAAGCTTAAAAAAAAAAAACGGTGGTGAGATGATTATATGGACGCCCAGATCCAATGTCTAGGCTCCTTTCATGTCCATTGATTCTATTTGGTTTATTTAACGTCCTGACTTTAGATAGTCATGACGGGGGTTTTACCCTCCATTCGCAGGGAATCGTAGCAGCTACCCACATTAACCTCACCCAGCCTGGGTAGGGCCGGAATTGCCAGCTTCACGTGTTCGGAGGGAACAGAATTTTCTGTGCGCAAATTCTGCTCCAACCGGGAATCGAACGCAGGATCTGTGGACTACGAGCAGCAGTCACAACCGTTACGCCACGGAGACTGGCATTTGAATGGTGAACTTGCAAAAAATAGCTCGCGTGCTCAATTTCCACCACGAAGAGTTTTTTTGGACCCGAATGGCATCACAAAGTCTTCACCTCGCTGGACGTTGCTGAAGTTGAGTGACTGAATGAGAACTGGTGTAGTCAACGTGCCATCGACGCTGGCTGTTTGCCTTCAGTTTCGTCAGTCGCCTGTTCTACTATGTCTTCAATGCCGAGAACTTCCGACGCTCAATGTCACGGCGGGACCCTGTATATATACAGATATACACCGGAACCCATTGAAGCCAACCTTCCACCTTGGCCCTGAATGTTTGGAACTATGGTATTTGAGAACGGATCTGGTCTCTACAAACTGGTCTAAGACATGACATTGTTTTTTTTTTACAAGAATACCTAATAGGTAGGTAAAAATACCTGATAGGTATTCTATGAAAAAACCTTTCATTTACATAGTTTAATTTTTTTTATTTATTTTGTAATTAGACAGATATGAAAAAAAATTTTTACCTCTATAAAAAAATATTTGATCAACATATTTGTACTTCCGAGAAATGTCTAATATTAGAAATCGGAGGTATTTTGTTCATTTTTTTTTCATTTATTTTGTAATAATCATTTATACAAAGGTACTTCTCGTAAGATTTGAAAGGTTTTCATGAGATTTTCTTGGTTTAACGTCACGTCGTCGTTTTCAACTGCATGCTCAATTGGTCATATCACGGACGGATGTTTTACCCTCCATTCGCCGGAAATTCACAAACCAGTTATACAAATTAACCTCACCCAGCCTGATTGGGACCGGTGATAACCAGCATCACGAGGGTACGATGGTCACACATCCAACTCCTAACCTCGCTGAACGTTGCTTAACTTCAGTGACAGCTACAGCATGAGAATTGGTGTGTATTGAACGTGCAATCGACGCACGCCACTTGATTAGACTATCTTTGTGTGATAAAAATACCTGGCTCTTGTTCCAGAAACCACTTTCATAATCCCCAATCTCAATTTCAATCGTCACACAACGCACTCTGATTGGTTAATTTGAACGCAATAACAAATTAGAGTGCGTTGTGTGACGGTTGAAAAGGAGATTTGGGGATTATGAGAGTGAGAGTTCCTTGTAACGCGAAAATCTCGGAAACTAAATTTGAAATTTCATATAAGAGACGAAGCGTAGATGGTCCCATTTTAAATTCATTAACTTCGCACTAGCGGTTCTTGGTTAAAGAGACCATGCGCCTGACCACTAACTTTTTACTTAAACGCTTATACCTCGTGAACGGTACATTCGATTTTGATGAAATGTTGTATGTATATGCAATATGCATATTATTGTTTTACATAAGCTATTTATATTTGTTTTTTAATTAATAATTATAATTTGACTGATATTTAAGAAAATCCGAAATTTTGGACAAAAAAGTCAAAAAAAAACAAGGTCCACCACTTGCCGATACAGAATTTTTTGTAGAATCTAGAATGTAGGAAAAATAGTATAATCGGGTAAGCGGTTTTGGAGATACAAGTGATTTAGAATAAAATATCAAAATTGGCACGTGTATACAATGTCAAACAATCACGAGGAAGTATTGTGTCCCTAATTGGCAGTGTTTTTTTCTTTCCAACCAAAGTGGATGCAACTGGAATAAAATGAAAGAACTGGAAGCAAGTCATTTTTCTTTTGGAAGAGGAAAAATCTTCTTCCAGTTTGGTTAACCAAAATGGTTTATAAAATTCTTGCTTCCAGTTCTTATGGAGGTTAAGTCCATTGTTTATCTTGAAAAGTACTGAAACGCAGTTTTCTTTCACGAATAGTGCAGGGAAATCTAAACTGGAAATATTTGGAAATACAGAACCTGGAAAAAAAAATTATCCAAAAGAAAAATACGCCTTTTGTTGTGTGAGAGAAATCAATTCCTTTTTTTTTCGACGTAGTCCATCTCTGCAATTGAAATGGCAATTTTTGAAATCCATGTTGAACTTTACGTTGGCTGGAAAGTACATGAAATGCATGGCAACTATAGTCGTATTTTTCTTTCTAACTAAAAATTTTTTTCTGGTTAGGTTTTTTCCAAATATTTCCATTTTATTCCAAGGTCATTCGTGATAGAAAAATGCGTTTGGTTACTTTTAAGATGAACAATGACTTAACCTATAAAAGGACTGGAAGCAAGAATTTTCTACTTCACTTTGGTTAACTTTGGAAGTGGAAATTTTTCCTCTTCCAAAAGAAAAATGACTTGCTTCCAGTTTGGTTCATTTTATTCCCGTTTGGTTAACTTTGGTTAGAAAGAAAAATACGGCATATGTTTTCCGTAACCTTACACTCTGCCGGGCTGTCTTTTTTTTTTATAGGCGTTCTTCACACCTCGGCCGAGGTGTTTGATACCTTCTTCTCATGCACCAAATTGTTACTAATTCATTTTTTGGCCCTCTACTGAAGTCATGTATGTACCTGGGACCATGTACCTCCGACCATGTACAAAATTGTATACCATGTAGTTATGTAGGTACACGAACAACACCCATGTACAAAACTATATAATGACCATTATTATTATAAAAACCTGGTTGCAGGGTTTCAGCTGAAACACCATACAATTAACACTGCGACCTAGTAAGATCTATTGTGACCATATAATGACCATCAAAAAATTCGTCAATAACTTAGTATATCAGCCAGATTAGGTTCCCTTGATTGCCAATCGCTAAAAGTGCAACAAAAAATCTTACTAAACCTGAATGAATTTTTTTATGAGAAAAAAAATATAAAGAATTTTTAGCAAGGACGTTGATTGCTATGAAATAAATTTCAACTATTTATTTATTTACTATGGGAGCCAGACCCGTGGCATAACGGTTCGGACTACTGCCTGTAGTCCAGAGATCCTGAGTTCGATTCCCGGTTGGAGCAGACTTTTCGTACAGAAAATTCTGTTCCCTTCAAGCACGTGAGGCTGGCATTTCCGGCCCTACCCAGGCTGGGTGAGGATAATGTGGGTAGCTGGTACGATTCCCAGCGAATGGAGGGTAAAACCCCCGTCCTGACTATTTCAAGTCAGTCCTGATCGTTAAAACTAAAATTAATTTGAGATAGATAGTCAAGACGTTAAAAACCAAATCACATTGTAAGGGTTTCACCGAAATCCCTGCAACCAGATCAGATAATAATAATAATCAAATAATAATAATAGTGTAATTCCTTGTTAATGTTCTTTATCAGGAAATAATAATAATAATAATAGCGAATAGAGGGATGGCGAAATAAATATATTATTTTTTGCGTATGGAGAACTAAATGTCAATTAAAAAAAAGTCAATTGAATATTGCTTGCGAGTGTAAACAAGTCGAGATATTTGGGTCATTATTGAGTCATGTTTGAGAGCTCGGTTACCGAGATATTTCATAAGAACGAGTATTGACGGGGACGGGGCTAGTCCGCCTTGAACCGTGTCATTGCTCTTCATATACTCTTCTGATACATCTCGGTCGTGAGGACCTCGGTGGCGAAGTGGTTAACGAGTTCGCCTCGTGATCCATAGGTTGCGGGTTCGAAACCTGGCCGAGCGAAATTTTCGGTGAGAAAATTTCGCTCTACGTGAATGTAAGATACCCTTAAAGGTAACCATAGCAAGCGTGGTTAACGAGTGGTTAACGAGTTCGCCTCGTGATCCATAGGTTGCGGGTTCGAAACCTGGCCGAGCGAAATTTTCGGTGAGAAAATTTTCTCTACGTGAATGTAAGATACCCTTAAAGGTAACCATAGCAAGCGTGGTTAACGAGTGGTTAACGAGTTCGCCTCGTGACCCATAGGTCGCGAGTTCGAAACCTGGCCGAGTGAAATTTTCGGTGAGAAAATTTTCTCTACGTGAATGTAAGATACCCTGAAAGGTAACCAAAGCAAGGTCGATGGCGCGTTTAATGTACCGGATCTAGTTGGATCACCGAAGTTTAGCAGCGTCTAGCGAGGTGAAGACTTCGTGATGCTGACAATACGGGTTAACGTGGTAGGAGGTTTGTGAGTTTCCTGTGAATGGAGGGTAACTCTCTCGTCGTGATATCACCATGCAGTTGAAAGCGACGTTAAAACCAAATTAAAAAAGATTGACAAACCGCATCAGATTTTGTTGTGTACCTCTACAGATACAATGATAATAATAGTACTTATATTTCACGGTGGTGAGAGGATTATAATTATGGACGCCTAAATCCAATATCTAAGCTCCTTTCATGTCCATCGATTCTATTTGATTTTAACGTCCTGATTTGAGATAGTCAGGACAGAGGTTTCACCCTCCATTTGCTGGGAATCGTACCATATACCCACATTATCCTCACCTAGACTGGGTAGGGCCGGAAATGCAAACCTCACGTGTCCGAACCAACCTCACGTTTCTTAAAGGACAAATTATCAAATAGGATAATAACATAGATGTGAATGCCTAAAACTCTGAACTGAGGGACAATCTGGCTATTTTTTTTTTTTTTGTCTAATCCTAAGTCTGTCCCGGTAGCTCAGTGGTAAAGGCCAAAGGTTCAAGAGGTCGTGGGTTCAAAACCTCCCATTTGGGATTTTTACCACATAATAATAACATAATAATATGTCTTGGGCCTAATAATGCTCGAATAATGGGTCTTAATAGTCCTAATCGGGCCGTATAAATAAGGCGATATTATTATTATTGATATAATTCGGCCCCAGTAAAAGAAGGTCGGGAGTTAATGTTTCAGTAAAAATAGAATAAAACTAAAAGTTGAGACGGTCTGTCTAAGAATAAAATCAAATCACTTACGTGTAGATGAAGAGACGATCCATGCTTGGAGGGAACAGAGCAAAATTGTTTTGTACATTGCGGGACTCGAACAGTTGACTTGAATTTAAAAGATGACAAAGTTCGTTGAAATAATCGCTACAGAGTTACATGTGCTTGAAAGTAACGCTCGAAGGGAAAAGTTTATCTTTAAAAAAAGTTTGATAGAAAATGTCTATAAGATTGAAAAGAAGATTAGTTAGTTAGGTTAAACTGGTTGGAATTCACAAATTTACCGTGCACGGTCTTGAATTAAATGTCAAAAAATCTATTTAAACTTTTCAAATATTCACTCATACCAACAAAATTGACAATCAAACTTTAAAGTGGGTATTTGTAAAGAAAAAAAGTCTTTATCCTTTAATTAGGTATACATTATTATTATTTCTTCATTTAGACAAAATAATTATATTTTTCAGAAAAAAAAAAGAAAATTGTCCAAAGTTCTTAAATTTATTTTGACGTTCAAAGATCGATGCGTCAGTATTTTTTCAGCACTTTATTTTCACTTAATTGTGGTGAAGTTTTCTGGTGAGTTCTGGTGACTGGTATAACTTTGCTGATGGTTCCATGGAGCGATCCGGCGCTAAGCAGTTCAAGGTCATTTGTAAAGGGGAGGATGATGGTGTGTATCTACACTGACTTACCCGACTAAATCGGTTTATAATTATTAGGTACCTATACGTATAAAGTTACCTTCTATCCACGGAATAACAAATAGGTAGGTACCTGTGAAATAGACTTCTTAGAGGAAGGGCGCCAAATATGGACCCTTCATTAGTTATACCGGCCCTACCCAGGCTGGGTGAGGTTAATGTGGGTAGCTTTTACGATTCCCAGCGAATGGAGGGTAAAACCCCCGTCCTAATCCAGGACGTTAAATCAAATAGAATCGTTGGCCTTAGGAAGGGCATCCAGCCGTAAAAATGTGCCAAAACCAACCAACCTCAAACATGAGGTTGAACAACGTCGACCCTGCGTAATCGGGATAAGACAGAGTAAAAGAAGAAGAATTAGTTATATCCAATAAAACTTGGGGGGGGGGGGAAGTTTGTTTATTTGACAAAGAACATGAATGTTTTTTTTTTTTTTATATATTAGTAAAGTTACATCATTACCCCTCTGAACTAAAACAAGTTTATATAATAAAATAAATATTGTATCCAATAGACGTAAAAAAAAGTTTTGTTACGCTT
Source organism: Bactericera cockerelli (assembly GCA_024516035.1). NCBI lineage: Eukaryota > Metazoa > Arthropoda > Insecta > Hemiptera > Triozidae > Bactericera > Bactericera cockerelli. The sequence goes on along the minus strand of CM044964.1, from coordinate 3,171,113 downwards.
GGTAATGTAAGGAAGAAGAAATTATTGTTATTAAATAAATAAAATACATGTTTATTTTAAAAAAAAGTATTCTATTTTATCGTAATGTATACTTAATATTATTTTGGTGTCAAAAGAAATTTGAAAAAGTAACAAAATTACTAAGAACCATGTAATTTTTTGTAATAAAATTTCAAGCAACGATATTTTTTTTTATACAAAATTTGCTAGAGTTAAAAAAAAACTCGAAAAGTGGACCCCCATCTTAATCCTAATGTAGGATCCCTGCGTACTGTTAGTTAAAAGACGTTTTATTCTTATTCATAGATATTCTTTTTTATCTCAATATATAACAGTCACATTGATAAATGTCTTTTTCTCCTCTCAATGGTCCATATAGTAGTTAACAGGGGTCCATTGTAGGATAAAGTTGATTTTTTATTTATAAAAACTTAAAATACTGTAAATAGGTGGGCGAAAAATAATATTCTGAATAAAAAAATGGAATTCTCTATATACTCAGGTACTACCTAACTAAGAAATTATAAAGGATGACCTTACGATAGTATTAACGGATTTCGCTTTATTTGAAAGATTGATTTGAAATTTTATTTGCATAGAAATATCATGAACATCAATAGACTCAGTGAACAAAACACCTACCTTAGATTTTGAATTAAGGGGGAAGGGTCCGCTTTAGGCAAACTTCCTTCACTGTGAAATAGGTACTTTAGGTAGCTGTGATACTACTGTGGTAGCTGGTAGCTATTATAAGTTGGTCCGTATCCCCATTGGTACTTAATTCTTCAGATCGACGTTGCTTCAACTTGAGTCGGTCATATGCAATCTGTGTTCTCTGTGGATAGTTTTAGTGTTTTTACTTACATTAAACTCTTCGTTTGCCAGCGTCGATGGTGCGTTGAATGCACTGATTCTTAGGATCACCGAAGTTAAGCAACGTCAAACGAGGTGAAGACTTTGTGATGCCATTCGGGCCCAAAAAAAACTTTGGTGGTGGATTTTGAGCACGCGAGGTATTTTTTGCAAGTTCAGATTCCTTATTTTTACTCCAGTAAGTATAATTGGCCATATGGAAAACCTATAATTGGTCCTATGGTAGGTGACTGAGGGGGTTTAGAGCATAGGGTTAATGAGAGCAAAGGGTTAGGTAGTTTAAACCTTCTACCTGAATTAACCTCACTCCGCATGGGATCGGTCGAGGAACCGAGTCTTCCCATCGACCTTTTTTACCGACTTCTTCTGGTCAATTGACTTACGATTGCTCCGTTGAGTCTCCGTAAGCTTGCTCCGTTTACCTGGGCTAAAGAAAATAAAATAGCCATGCCTTGGTTATAGTGGGTGACGTAAAATAAATGAAGCCATGCCTGGGTTTATGTGGTAGGTAAATACTAAGCCATCTGGGTTAATAGTTGAAATCAATGTAGGCCATGCTCCTTTTAAGTGGAGTAAAAATAGCATGCCTGGTTATATGGGTAGTAAATAATGAAGCCATGCTGGTTATAGTAGGTTAGTAAATACAATGTAGCCATCTCGCTTTATGGTAGGTAAAATACATGAGGCCATGCCTTGGCTATATGTTAGGTAAATCAATGAAGGCTGCCTGGATAATGGGGTAGGTAAAAACAATGAAGGCCATCCTGGTTATAGTTGGTAAAATAAATGAGCTGCTCGCTTATATAGGTGAGGAATAATGAGCATGCTTGGTTTATGAGGGTTGTAAAATCATGAGCCATGCCTGGTTATGTAGTTAGGAAAATACATGTAGGCATGCTCGCTTATGTAGGGTTAGGTAAATACATTGAAGCCATGCCTTGGCTTAGTAGAGTTAGTAAATATGAGCATCCTTGGTTATATGGGTTAGTAAAATACAATGTAGCCCTGCTCCTTATAGAGGATGGTCGGTACCGTGTTGCTCGGAAGAACACTGTATTCTTTCTGAGGAATAATCGGTCATACCTGATAAAAAAATGGTTCGAAGACTCGTTAGGTCCTCGTAGAGAACTCATTTTGATGATGTGTAACCTGTGAGTCATCGACAAATCTACCTCGCTGGACGTTGCTATTCAGCATCGTATATGAAAACGGTCTTCCGCATCAGTAAAGGCGGCACTCTGTGAATCGAGTCGGGCTCCTAACCGGAACATGCAATATCCTCCATTTGAGATTTTGAGCAAAATAATAATCTGCTAATGCTGGAAATGGTACTCATATCTAATCGGCAGATAATAGGCGATATATTATATTATGTGGACTCATTTCTGAAGCCTGAAATGTGACACCATAATATAAAGTTAAAAGTTGTTAGTTAAGTTATAATATTTGTGTTAATTACAATCGTGATATCACAACAACTCAAATTCGCTTTAATAAATCTACGCTGAAACTGGGACTTCAACAACCGACCTCCAGGTTTTGACAAGTGTCTGCTACTGAGTCTTAATCGATCAAGCTACTGAGGTCGGTCGGTTGAAACCATAAAGAATAGAAACGATTATATTTCAAAACCAACATTACAAAAGAAATATCTCTTCCAGTTCATCATTCTGTGGCAGACTGCCCAGCACTCTGGCCACATTGGCTCTCCGGATGGCTATCGACAATTTCTGTCGAATGATACTTTATGGTTCCAATTTTCTGAGAAGCTTGGAAACTGATGGTAAAACCAAGCTACATGGGAGCGTGTGTGTTAATTTGTCACCAAGTCACGTTGGTTCACCACACGCGCTAGAGTAGGTATACATACTGGGAGTTGATATTTATTGGTAATCCAAAGCCATGGTTACCAAATATAATATGTATTTCAGTCGAAATATGTTATAAACCTTGTAGTAAAATACATCTATAAAAAATTGTTTAACAAAAAAAATAAGTCGAAATAAGTAGGTGATTTTTTGACAAGTTCAATGTGACGATTATGAAGCATAACTTGATCTTGCGACATTGTTTGAAACATTGGCTTAAAAATTAAGATAAAAATATCATCACTCGCTGAGATTTACTGCAATACACAGCCAGTTCATTAAATGACATTGAAGTTTAGGTGTTCGGGCCGAATTGTGAAACAGGGATTAGAATAGAATGCAGTCAAATCTGGATACAAGAGAATTTAAGATAAATCTGGATATAAGACAACTGAATTTAAGATAAGACTGGATATAAGGTAACTGAATATTAGAGAAATCAAGATATAAGAGAAATCTGGATATAAGAGAACAATTTTCAGGTCAACTTTACCTCTCTATGAAAAATAACTCTGAACCGTCACTGAGAAATGCAATGACTTTGTTAATTGATGTTGAAGAAGAATAAATTATTCATTAGTGTCACTTACAGAAATATTACCTGGGCATAAAATTATGAATGAGTGTATAATTGTGTATAAATGAACTAGCGTTCTGCACCCGCTTCGCCAAGCCATCACACACACACACACACTTAGCACACACACACACACACACACATCCACACACGCACACACACATACTACGTGTGTGTGTGGGTTTGGGGGTATGTGTATGTGTGGGTGTGTGTGTGGATGGGTGTTTGTATGGTGTGTGTGTGTGTGTGTGTGTGTGTTTGTGTGTGTGTGTGTGATGGCTTGGCGAAGCGGGTGCAGGCCGCTAGTTCATTTATATACACTCGTTCATAATTATGCCCAGGTAATATTTCTGTAAGTGACACTAATGAATGATTTATTCTTCTTCGACATCAATTAACAAAGTCATTGCATTTCTCAGTGGCGGTGAGAGTTCAAGATCCTCTGTGTGGAGGTCCTTGGTTGAATACCCGCCAGTGGCGGACATTAAAGAATTCTCGGTGCAATATTTCTAGATAAGTATAAGTAGTGCTTTATTTAGACTGTCAGCGCAAGACAGGTAGTTCCATTATGCCAACAGTTCAACAAAGCACCTCTTTATTTATTTGAGTATAAATACAATGTAAATAAAATAACAATTAGAGAGTATAAAAATAATAGGCGAAGCACGTAGGAATTTCTTTTAGAATAGACCCCCAGAAATAATGTAATATAACGCGCAAGATTAGCTTTCTTGCCACGCGAAGGTCCGCGGTTTGAATCTCACAGCCGATAAATTTAAGGAATTCTTTTTTTTCCTTTTCTGTTTAACTTAGCTTTGAACTGCATGGTCATTGGCCATAATATGAAACTAACAAATCAACTATTTAACCTCACTCAGCCTGAGTTGGGTGAGGACTAGCCAGCATCGAGAGAGTTCGTATTTGAATGGTTACGCATTCAAGTTACGCATTTCAAGGGTTGGGTGGAAGATGTTGCCATAGGCAATAACCCCGCCCTTTAGTTAGGACATATTATGTTTTTATACATTTTCTATTCTTTTTCATTTTTATTGTATGTATTGTTTCCATTATTTTTTTCATTGTTAAAATTATTATTTGTTTGTACATATATCTAATAAAGTGTTGTATGATAGGAATAATAATAACTTCAGTGATTTAACGAGAACTGGTGCATTCAACACACCATCGCCTCTGTGGCTTCTTCTAACTTTGGCACTGGTTTCTGACAATACTTCTCATGCATAGTAAGTTATACTTTGTGGTTTATGTCAAGGAAAGGACATCCTGCCTTGCGAGTTCTTGAACTCGTCATAACTACGCACAGCATACAGCTATGTCCTCTGTGACGTGGCATCTCTGTTATTGGAAGGTATTATTATCGGCAATTATAAATTCTTATTATTATTGTACAGTCAAATCAAACCGCTCTTTAGTTAGGACATAATTATATTATGTATATATATTTATTTATATTTTTCTTCTATTATATTGTATTTTAATTTGTAATTAATTGTGTTGTGTATAATAATATATGTACGTCCTATTAGTAAAGTGTAAATAAATAAATATAAATAAAAATATAATAGAAACCTCGAAATGAGAGGAAAAATTCTATTCTCAATCTTAATATATAAATGTCAAAGTCACTGACTGACTGATCATCGCTCTACAGCCCAAACCGTAATACCTAGCGAGCTGAAATTTGGTAGGTAGCTTCGTCTTATAGTCTAGATGTGCAATAAGACGGGATTTTTCGAAATTCCCACTACAACACCTGCCATTGGCGAAAAAGGATTTTTTGCCTTCACGGCCATGCCTCGGCCCGCAAAGCGGGCGTTTATAATAAGTTTATAATAAGTTTATAATAAAAAAAAAGCCCGCTAGTTTATAATAATAATACTCTGTAGTGGAAAGGAACCACCAGGCTAGGTTAATGCTCATAACAGTTTCTACCACCTTCTGAGACATTTCTACACGTTGTATTATTATTATTATTATTAAACATATTTGATCAAGTTTTATTTACAAGTAACATAGAATATATACAAATATAGAAATTAAAATTAACAAAACAAAACTTGATCAAGGGCGGTGCTAATGCCAACGGCATTCTCTTCCGCACCACCCTTGATAAAAAAAAGATAAAAGAAGAAGAAAAATAAATTATACACATAAAAAGTATATAATTTATTTTTCTTAGTACATACGTTGTAGGTACTAAGAAGAGATTTGAAATAAAATTGCAGATGGAGGTTTTTCCAGCCATGCGGTAAAACCTCAACGACGACAAAGTGCGGGGTTTTACCTACCTATAAATACTAATAATATAATACTCTTTAGTGGAAGGGGTAAAAGCAGTTTCTAACACCTAACCCTCAGAGTTTTATTATGATGTGGTCATGCACTAACTCAAATTCATGAGGAAAAATTCATGCACTGGGTGGGATTCGAACCAACGGATCCCTACGCTACCTGGAGTACCATACGAAATTTACTTTTCTAAAAGGTAAAATAACCTCTTTAAGATAAAAACCTGAATATAAGAGAAAAAAGTTCTGGTCCCTTGAGTTTTTTATATCCGGGTTCGATTGTATGTAGTTAAGCTCGACCTTAGGGAATTCAACGATAAGGTGACAAACTTGTAACCTGGAGGTCCGTAATTCGAGTCTCAATTTTTTTTTTCTTAAAATAATAATAATAATAAAATCGCCTTTTTTATACTGCCCGATAAGAAAGTTCCATTATTCCAGCAGTAAGCCCAAGACATATTATTATGTGGTAAAAATCCCAAATGGGAGGATAACTTGTCATGTCCCGGCTAGGTTTCGAACCCACGACCTCTGGAACTTCTGGATCCACAGAATGCCGCCTTTACCACTGAGCTATTGGGACAGACTTTTTTTTTCTTCTGGGTTGAACGTCGCTTTCAACTGGCATGCTCATATTACGACAGGGGTGTTACCCTATTAACCTCACCCAGGCTGAGTGGGGCCGGAAATACGAATCACCATGAGGGTTCAAATTAAAGTAGTCATCATCGTTCTGACCTCACTGGACGTTGCTTAACTTCAGTGATCTGACGAGAACTCTGTTGTATGTTTTCACTTCACTATAAAAAGCTTTTGGCCCTTTTGGGTTTCTCGTTCGAGGTGTCGCGGGTTCAAAACCCAGTCGGGACAGGGTGAAAGTTATTTTTGACCACATAAATAATATAGGTCTTTTTTTATAGTTTAGTTTATTTATTTATTTTCTATGTAAAGAAGCATTAATACAAAGGTACTTCTCCTAAGCTTTGAAGGGCTTCTAAGAGAGATGCATTAATCCTGATCGGGCAGTACCTATAAACAATGTGATATTATTATTATCATTGTCTATTATTTTTTACAAGGGCAGTTAATTTTTATTAAATTTTCGCCATATATGTTGTATGTTTTTGTACACGGCCAGAATAGACAAGATGCTGATACTGATACTGACACACGTGTACAGTAACAGACTCTTCTTAATTTTTGACTAGGCAAAGCGGAGCGCTACCCCGCTCCTTAATACACTTTACAAATTAGATAGTAGTGCTGCGCATTGGTTATAGTTAGTTAGCTCATAAATTAGCACGTAATAATTAGGTACACATTATGTTAATTTTGTGGGTACCTAGGTGGATAAGTGCACTGGAAATTACGAGAGTAAATAAATCCCTAGTTTTATTTTTTGCTGTAGAATGTAAGAAGAAGACGTAGTCACCGTGGTCGAGTGAGCTCACGAACAGCTCAGTGGTTAAGCACTCGCTTGCCATACGGAAGGTCCCGGGTTCGAGACCCCGCGCCGACAAAAAATTGTATTCAAATTTTGGTTACAGTTGTTTGTAAGGGATACCTTCCGGTGCGCTCGTGTTGACCCAGAACCTAGATCGGAATTATTGTGTCACTTCTCGCCCATCAGAGTGGAGGTATACTACGGGATGGGCAGGCTACAACACAGACCACAAGTCTACAGTAGCTCCTGTTTCAAGGCTACGAAATAAAAAAGGCTGTAAAACATTGGTAATAAAAAAAAACACACACACACACACAGCATCAGGAGTCTTTACGATTAATACATCACTACCTACTTCTTTTACTTTTCTTAATTTTTTTACATTATCTATTTTATTTTTTTACAATAGCTCCTGTTTCATGGCTGTGAAACATAAATAAAAAAGGCTGTGAAACACTCATCTTTTTTTTAAGTGCGTTAGCGCGCTAGGCATTGCACGCATGGTGACCTCGGTTCGATCCCCAGCGGAGCAGGAATTTTTCTGCTCTGGCCTTGGAAGTTTAGGGTCCACTCATATGTGCGTCGCGTCGTGAGGAAAAATGAGTAAATATTTAGAAAAGTTTGAGTAGTTGTGATATCACGAAAGTGATTAACACAAATATGATTATATAAAAAAAAACACGAATAAAGAAGATGAAAGTAAAAAACGAACGATTTTTTGGTAACAAAATACTACAACTGAGTTTTATTAATATATTTTTTTTTTACAATAATTGCATTGTTTCTACATGTTTATAAATCTTATAATGAGTAGGTATTACAAGGACAATTTTGACATTCAAGCCATAGGTTTAATTTCAAGCTTCCGACAAATATTAGACAGAATATTTTTTTTCATGATTTGTAGGCTTTCTTCTATGCTATGATGAATCTATTAGCTGAACTTATGGAAATTTAAAAAAATTCTCTTGTCTAATAGTAAAAAAGTATATTCGTTATGGTAGTACTTGATATCCTAGATAAAATTGGTACCTAATAGACACAGGTCTGGAAGGTTACAAGAAAAATTCAAGCTTAAAATTAAATCTCGAAAAATAAAGAGAGAAAATACAGTCCCGTATTTTAAATATACAAGACATCACGGCACAACATTAGCATGCTTGTAAAGTTCAAATGCGGTAAAGGCAAAAATACAAGGTTAGGTACACCAGAAAGTCCGATAAGGAGCCTCTCTGTTATAAGGAGCCGTTATAAGGAGCCTCTCTGCCTCAGCTGATGAATCATAAGCCGTATTGTTTTTTATAACCAAAGTGGATTCAACTGCAATAAAATGGACGAACTGGAAGAAAATCTTTTTTCCTTTGGAAGAGGAAAAATCGTCTTCCAGTTTGGTTAACCAAAATGGATTCATAAAATTCTTGCCTCCAATTCTTTTATAGGTCTTCAAGATAGACAAGTCCATTGTTTATATTTAAAAGTACCAAAACGCATTTTTCTTTCACGAATAGTAGGGAAGCTAAACTTGGAAGAAAATGGAAATATTTGAAAATACCGAATATAGCGTCTGTACAACACCATAATGTGAGATAGGGTACGTTATCAGGCGAATCGCTACATCAGCTGATGAACCATTACGATTGTACAATCTGTACATCACCATAACATGAGATAGAGTATGTTTTTTAGCGCCTCTATACATCAATGATTAATCATGGCGATTAAACAACACCATAACGTTAGGTAGGGTACGTTATTAGGACTCTCCCTACATCATTTGTTGAATTATGGCGACCGCACAACACCATCAATGCAGATAGGGTCCGTTATTTGGCGTCTTGCTACATCAGCTGATGAATCATAGCGATTAAACAACACCATTACATTGGGTAGGGTACGTTATTAGGACCCTCGCTAATTCATTTGTTGAATTATGGCGACCGCACAACACCATCAATGCAGATAGGGTCCGTTATTTGGCGTCTTGCTACATCTGCTGATGAATCATAGCGATTAAACAACACCAGAACGTGAGAAGGAGCGCGTTCTTGGGCACCTCTCCGCCACTGCCCGATAGTCCTTTAGGCAAGTTGAAGGAGTCCACAATGTGCATCTTCCAGCCCATGTTAGAGTGAGTGAAGCTGTTGTAGTAAACCACATCGGGCCAGGAGGAGTTGGGGGTGATTTCCAAGATGGCGGGCTCCCCTGAAGCAAAAGAAAAAAGAATCATCATAGGGTGGCGTCATTTTTTTTTTTTTTTTTTTTTTTTCAACAATTTAGATCAATCTTTATTTACAATTTTTTATATACAGGTACAATCAAAAGGTATAATTAATTAAATATAAACAAAGTTTGATCAAGGGTGGTGATAATGCCTTTGGCATTCTCTTCGTGAATGATGGTAGCTAGACAGTGGAGGAATGACTCAGCACTTCTACCAATGTCTTTACAAGGAGGCTAATAATTGACGAGGGCCCCCAGAACCAAGCCAATGCTGGTCTACTCCCTGCTTATAGTCCCCCAGCCAGACTAGTGGTCTACTTCCTGTTTATGGTCCCCCAGCCAGACGACAGGTCTACTCCCTGTTTATAGTCCCCCAGCCTGAAAAAATAATTGAGCGAAAAAATTCTTTCTGTACCTTGTTGGTAATAGAAAGTAAAAAAAAAAACTGGGTAGGTCAAAATTTCGACAAATACCTACAATACTTTCCTTCTTATAGATGGGATACGGAAAGTAAAAAAAAACTTCCTGCCCCGCTGGGAATCGAACCCAGGTCACCATGCGTACAATGCCTAGCGCGCTAACTCACTCTGCCACGGTGATTACTGATATAATCTTGCAGTTGAAAGCGATGTTAAATTTTTGTTTAAAAAAACGCTTGCATACGAGTCTGCAACCATTTCGACATTTTCATCTTTACTATTCAAGGTCCAAAACCCAACTGACCAAATTTCGTATTGTGCGCATGACACATACCTTCTCTCTTCTCTCCCACTTTCCCTCTTCTCTTAGGGTTGCAATATCGAAACGAAAATATCGATATTAGGTATATCGATAATATCGAAACCATAATATCGATATCCGATATTAGAAGACTTCTCTCCCTTTACAATTCGATATTTCGTTACATAATATCGTTACATAATATCGTTACATAATTTCGTTACATAATTTCGTCACATAATTTTGGTTATGTGCCAGAGCAAAGACATGAAAATGTCAAAAAATACATCCCAGGAATGGTAAGAATGAAAAATCTATGCGGCGGGCCGATACAATATTTTTGAATTGATCTTTTGGCATTGTCTGATACATATTGGTATTGTCTAATGCTGAAATTAGAAATTGTGTCCCTATACCTACCTAATTGGCAATGAATTTTTCCTTATAGAAAGGTACTCCAGTTAGAACTGAAATCGGAATTATATATCTCGTCTGGCAACTGGCAAGACTGAGTTTGATTCGGAACAAAACAATTTTTGTCTACCTTAGCGACAGCCAACCCCCATGGCTCAGTGGTTAAGAGCATTGGTTACTGACCCGGAAGTTGCGGGTTCGAATCCCGGCCAGAGCGGAAAATTCTAATCGAGTTATTCCGTTTCCGGAATGGCATGCATGTAAAGGTAAAGTGTCCTGAGGTAATGCGAAAGCGGTTCCGGGGCATAGTTAACTTTTTTTGCACGTAAAGGTATGGTGGTCTGAAGTAATGGGACAGCGGTTAGGGGGCACAATTACTTAAAAAAAAAAAACAAAAACAAAAGAAATTTATCGGTAGTAATAATAAGCGTATAAATATTTTACACTGAAAATGCACGCACAGTGCACTGGTAATCTAGTAGGGATCCAGGTAGCGTAGGGATCCGTTAGTTCGAGTCCCACCCGGTGAATTTTTACTCATAAATTTGAGTTTGTGACCACACATTGATAAGAGTCTGAGGGTTAGTTATCATAAAGTGCTTTGAGCATTAACCTCGCCTGTTGGTTACCTTTCGATTTAGAGTATTATTACAATTATTTACACTCGGCCCTGATAACCTCTGACTTTCGGACGACCATTAAAACTTAACACCTCATAATATTTTGGTAGAATTTTCATCTGCATTATAAGATTTATTACCTTATTTTTCTTTAAAAAGAAAAGAAAAAGAAAAGCTTAGGGACAAGAAGCTTACCCTTCTCGCAAGAGTAGACCAGGGACTTGTTGAATTTCTCAAAGGAAGGAAAGTCGTCATCCAGTCGTCTGTCAACACCCCGGTGCTTCGCCACGCACAGAGGTCCCACTAGAACAACAACAAGTACAAGGAGATTACTTAGGTGTCCCGGTAGCTGTTGTACAGTAATGTACAGCTGGGGGGGACTATTACCCCCCAACTAAAGTTGGCTGGAGACCATTACTCCCTTCAACTAAAGTTGGCTGGAGACCATTACTCCCTTCAACTAAAGTTGGCTGGAGACCATTACTCCCTTCAACTAAAGTTGGCTGGAGACCATTACTCCCTTCAACTAAAGTTGGCTGGAGACCATTACTCCCTTCAACTAAAGTTGGCTGGAGACCATTCCAGCGAGACACTGGTCTTTCCTGTGTTGAACGTCCCCAAGCCAGACAGTTCATAATCCACTTACAACAAATTATACTTAGGGCTTTTTCTTTTTGCCTGGCTCGTTAGAGTTGGCTAGTCTGTTCTCTGTTTACGGAACTCCAGAGAAACTAGTCTTCCCTGTGTTTAACGTCCTCCAGCCCCCCATAGTTCAAGGGAACAAGGGTTAACGAGGAGTTAATAAGAGTTGGGTGGAAGAGATTGCCATAGGCAATAACCCCGCCCTTTAGTTAGGACATATGTATATATTTTATTTATTTATCTTCTTGTTTATATTGTTAATATTGTCAATTTTTATATTTAACAAGCAGGCTGTCGCCCGCTTTGCGGGCCGAGGCATGGCCGTGAAAGCAAAAAATCCTTTTTCGCCAATGGCAGGTGTTGTAGTGGGAATTTCGAAAAATCCCGTCTTATTGCACATCTAGACTATAAGACAAAGCTACCTACCAAATTTCAGCTTCCTAGGACTTACGGTTTGGGCTGTAGAGCGATGATCAGTCAGTGGTCAGTGGTCAGTGAGTGACTTTGACATTTATATATTAAGAAGATTTTTACTATTATTTGTCTGTATGTATGTTCTACTAATAAAGTATGATCCATGCTGATGATGCTCGCTCATGCTCTCCTTCCTTTAGTAATTTTGTTTTTTATATTAGTATTTTGTGTGTGTGTTTTTTTTATATACGGTATAATTGTCAGTTATTTTTATATTTATATTTTATATTTTATTTATTAAACGGGAATAACCCAATATACACAAATTACAAAATGTTACAGTTAAAAACATACAAAATATTTTTAAAATAATACATATTATGTAGGTGAAAGACATGAAAAAAGTTTTTTTACAAAGAAAACTAGTTTGCCGCACGCATCATTCTATTGATAGGGGCAAAGTATAAATAATTTGTGCTACATTTCTCAACAAAAAACGTTTTACTGAGACGAACTCTACGTGAGCAGTCAAGATTTACTAGTTCAAGCAAATTGGGACAATCAATCTGACCTGACACAAGTTTTTCAAAGAAACTATGATCCGCCTGTAATCGACGTTCAACCAAGGAACTAAGAGTTAACACTTCCCTAGGATATCGATAGTGGAAATAAGAACAAAATCTTTTCTGCACCCGTTCTATCATATGCCTGTGAACCTCATAATGAGGAGACCAAACAGGACTGGCGTACTCTGCAAGAGAGCGCACTAATGACTTATAGAGTATCAAAAACGCCTCTGAAGAAAGACCTTTGGAATTTCGGAAAACATACCCCAAAAGTCTGTGGCAACGCATTGATAGACTAGCGATGTGAGAGCAAAATGAGAGCGAAGGATCAACAAGAACACCTAGATCCTTAATTTGACAAACATTAGATAGTGCTACATTATCAATAGAGTAAGTATGATTGACAGAATTGCCACGAGTAAACTTCATAACCGCACACTTGTGAAGTGATAGCTCCAAGCCATTTTCAATGAGCCAACGATGAAGACTTAACAGATCATCCTCCAGAAGAACACAATCATTCTGATGTGAGATAGCTTTGAATAGTTTTACATCATCCGCAAAGAGAAGAATAGAAGAATTTTTAATAATGTTTGGTAAGTCATTGAAAAACAACGAAAACAAGAGAGGCCCAATATGGCTGCCCTGACCTACACCTGAATGAACTTTAATTGGCAGAGAAACAGAATTACCCAATTTAACCCATTGAGTTCGATCAGATAAGTAATCAGAAAGCCACTTTAGGAAGGAATCACCAATACCATATGACCTTAACTTAGCGATCAATAACCGAGTATCCACACGGTCGAAAGCCTTGGCCACATCTGTATAGATGGAATGAACAGACTGACCAGACTGAAAGGCATGTAGAATATTATGTTGGTACAGCAACAAATTGGTGACAGTCGATCTATGACTAATGAAACCATGTTGATAAACTGAAAGAAGTTGTTTGCAAGCAAAGGATAACTGCTTACAAACGAGCTTATCCAGCACCTTTGGAATGACCGACTGGATACAGACTCCTCGGTAATTTCCAATGTTACATCGGTCTCCAGATTTGAAAATGGGAAGAACAAAACTCTTCTTCCAAGTTTGAGGAAAAACTCCAGATGAAAGTGACTCATTGAAAATCACGGACAATGGCTCAGCCAAGACTTTAGAACATTTTTTCAGCACAAAACTTGGAATCTTATCCGGTCCAGATGAAAACTTAGATTTAAGAGAAGAAAGGGCTCTGTGAATTTCTTCCGCAGAAAACCGACAATTGTTAAAGTCAATGAAGTTATTCACATCATAATTCGGAACAGGACGATTAGATGCGACATAAACAGAAGCAAAAGAATCAGCAAAAAGATTGGCGGTATCATTTTGGTTTGAGCTTGTTACGTTCCGTAGAAACATGTTCTTTGGAAAACCATTGACCTTTCGCGATGCATCAACATAATTCCAAAATTTACGAGGCTCAAACTTAATTTGTTTGTTGATGTTATCAAGATGAGATTTGTGACAAATATCACGTAATAAGCCACATTGAGCACGAATGGTTGAAAACTGCTCGTAATCAGACTGAAAATTAGTCTGTTTAAATCTAAGGTGAGCTTTTTTCTTTTCTCGGATAAGACTCTTCAACTCGTTGCTAAACCATTTGGGAAAAGAACTTGGATATATGACTCGACGTGGAGTAGATGCTTCAATGGCAGACAACAAGACAACATTGAAGTTTTCAACCATAGAGTCCACATTACCGTGTAGAATGGTCGACCAGTTCACTTGATACAAGAAAGTCCTCAGTTCCACAATATTACACTTGGCATAATCATAAAAATGCACAGTTTCAGCAAAAAATTCAATGGGTTCTGAAATAGGAATATCAAAACAAAAAGCAGTGTGGTGGAAATTATTATCCAACAGTAAATCATTGGCAGGGTATGTTGACGAGTTCAGAGAATCAGAAAATAATAAATCTAAGAAAGTGCCATGATTATTGGGCAAACCATTTATCTGATGCAACGATAAACTATTAAATGACTCACACAATCTTACTGCCGCCACTGAAGTAGCTGAAGATGAAGAACACTCCACCAACATACCGACGTCCTCTACATCTCTCCATGTTGCCGTGCTCAGGTTATAATCCCCAGCAAAAAACATATTGCTGGGGATTATGGCTGTAGGTAGTAATACTTGCAGCCTCATCTCCAGTTATGTAAAAAAATAAAAAAAAATTAAGAGTTTCTAAATAAATAAATAAATAGAAATAAGTTCACTTACCAGCCTGCGGGCGAGGGCGACCTCGCAGCGTGTACTGAACTCCGGCCAGGATGCGGATGCTAGCGAGGGCGGTCTCACTCATCTTGTCCACGCCCCCATGCGGCTCGTCCGTGATGACCAGCGGGTTGTAGTGCTCCGCAGAGTGCGGGTTCGAGCCCCCAGGACGTGTATTTCGTAGGTGAAGCCGCGCTGGAGCCAGACCTCGGGGATCAGGTGCCCGTTGATGTACCACGCGAGCCCGCTCGATGGCATGCCTGTTAAATGTGTTTTTTTTTATTATTAATTATTAATTAGTCTGACTTTTTTTTGTAAGATAAGTATAGTATAGTATAGTATAGTAGTGCTTTATTTAGACTGTCAGCTCGAGACAGGGAGTCCCATTATGCTAACAGTTTAATAGAGCACCTCTTTATTTATTGTAAATTTTATACAGGATATTATAACTAGAAAAACACAATAACTAGAAATTATAACTAGAAATATATAAATTACAATTAGTATAATGTAGTGAAAGAATAAATATAAAGATATAAGTGTGCCCCGGAACCGCTTTCGCATTACTTCAGGGCACTTTACCTTTACATCCATGCCATTCCGGAATCGGAAAATTTCGGTCAGAAATTTCCGCTCCGGGCGGGATTCGAACCCGCAACCTCCGGGTCAGTATCCAATGCTCTTATGTAAGATTAATATTGACTTATTTGAACTACCCGATTAGGACTATTAAAGTACCATTATTCCAGCAGTAAGCCCAAGACATATTATTACGTGGTAAAAATCCCAAAAGGGAGGACAACTTGTCATGTCCCAGCTGGGTTTCGAACCCACGACCTCTGGAATCTTTGGATTTACAGCTTACCGGTGATGGCTTGGTATCCTCTTCTACCACCTGGTGGTCCAATAGTGGCTGTCAGTGTCCTTAGGGTTCTGTCTATCAGCCGCTGCTTCTCCCAGGGCTCTCTGAGAATCAATACAATACAATACAATACAATACAAGTACCTGTCTATCAGCCGCTGCTTCTCCCAGGGCTCTCTGAGAATACAATACAATACAATAATAATAATAATGAATTTATTTGTTCCTCCATTAATATTTAAAATACTAATTTTCCCTCTAAGTACTTAGAGTACTTTTAATGGAATACAATACAATACAATACAATAATAATAATGAATTTATTTGTTTCTCAATTATAAATTTAAAATACTAATTTTCCCTCTAAGTACTTAGAGTACTTTTAGGGAATACAATACAATACAATACAAGTACTTGTCTATCAGCCGCTGCTTCTCCCAGGGCTCTCTGACAGTAGGTACAATACAATAATAATGAAGCTATTTGTTTCTCAATTATATATTTCAAATTCTAATTTTCCCTCTAACTAGATAGAGTACTTTTAGGGAATACAATACAATACAATACAAGTACCTGTCTATCAGCCGCTGCTTCTACCAGGGCTCTCTGACAATACAATAAAATACAATACAATACAATACAGTTTAACCACTTGACTAAAAGTGCACAAGTCTGGCTGGGGAACGTTAAACAGGGAGAAGACCAGTGTCCCGCTAGAGGACTATAAACAGAGAACAGACTAGCCAACCCTAACAAGCCAGGCTAGCTTGCAGTTTCCTGAGGGTTTAATCTCTATACATATACCTATAAAACAGAAAAAAGGACTACCTACAGTACCTACCTACCTACCTACCTATGTTTGTTTGTTTGCCCGGAGTTGTTTAGCCAAAACGGTAAGAGATAGCGAAAAATGTCTAAGATTTGACCCCCCAAAACTATTATCGTTTTGTTCAGAAAAATTATAAAAAGTTCAAAAAGGCATTGCTGTCCAGCAGTACGGCCATGCCTTAGTAAATTTGAAATTTAGTCCCGTTGCAAAGCACGGGCAAACGGCTAGTGGCTTATAAAGAAAGGTCCAAGTCCTCATGATGGTTGATCGCACATAGAAATATGTGGTCCAGGACGAGCCAACTTTGAAATAAAGTTGACTCGAGACCATCACTGTAGCCGCTGTAGCCAAGCTGGCTACAATTTAGGTTTTTGTTTAAAAATTTCCTAATATATTCAAACCTTAGATACTTAATTTCCTAGTTACTATTTATGTTTCTTTTTTTCTGTCACTCAAAGTTATTAGATTGTAAACTGGAACTGACTGTTATACCTACTATGTATGCATGTAATATTATTTTCAAATAAGACTATTAAACATTTATTAATAAAAAAAAAGTACCAGTGCACACTAAAGCTTACTCAGACTCACCTGATAGGTGACACGTTGCTTATGAAAGGCACGCACGTCTGGACGGGGGTCTTGGAGTTGAACTCGATCTTGACGGCGCCCCTCGGATAGTAGTCGTGGAAGAGGGGCTCCCGCTGCGGGTCGAGACGCCCAATCGCCCAGATGATGTGGTTCTCGCCCTCGGTTCTGAATTCTCTGTCGCCCAGGTCGTCTGAAATGGGCGAAATGAAATTATGTTGAAACTGGCGGAATGAAGCAAAAAAAAAAAAAAAAAAACCCAGGTCGTCTGAAACGGGCGATACGGAACAGGTTGAAAATGGGCGAAATGAAATTATGTTGAAACTGGCGGAATGAAGCAAAAAAAAACCCAGGTCGTCTGGAATGGGCGAAACGGAACAGTGTTGAAAATAGGCAAAATGAAATTATGTTGAAACTGGCGGAATGAAGCAAAAAAAACCCAGGTCGTCTGGAATGGGCGAAACGGAACAGTGTTGAAATACAGGCAAAATGAAATTATGTTGAAACTGGCGGAATGAAGCAAAAAAAAAAAAATTGTTCTTGTATCATTGCTCAATCTTTTTGTTTTTCTTTATAATTTTATTGTATTTTACTGTATTTTGTTCTACCTAATAAAGCTTACTATAATAATAATAATGAAACGATGTCAAACCTACCGAAATCAAATGGTATCATATTTTTAATGTAGATGAAACGATTTCAAAACTGCTGAAATTGAACGATGTCCAGACAAGCAAAATTAAATGATGTTAAAAATGACGAAATTTATTTATTTAGACTGTTGCCTCAAAAGAGGGAGGCCCATTACGCTAACAGTTTGAAAGAAAAGAAAATCTGAAAAGGGATCTGACTGCTGATTCGGGTATGGTCTATCTCTCTCATCAGCTCATCCTTACACAGTTACACACCTTATAGCTTATAGGTAGGAGAAAGTAATATACCTTATCTTCTTCTTTTACTCTGTCTTATTCCGCTCAGGCAGGGTCGACATTGTTCAACCTCATGGTTGAGGTTGGTTGGTTTTGGCACATTTTTTTACGGCTGGATGCCGTTCCTAACGCCAACGATTCTATTTGATTTAACAACCTGGATTAGGACGGGGGTTTTACCCTCCATTCGCTGGGAATCGTACCAGCTACCCACATTAACCTCACCCAGCCTGGGTAGGGCCGGAAATGTCAGCCTCACATGTACGGAGGGAACAGAATTCTCTGTGTTAAAAGTCTGCTCCGACCGGGGATCGAACTCAGGATCTCTGGACTACGGGCAGAAATGGAATTGAAATGTATATGAAAATAAATAAAGATACTTCTTATAATTATTATCACAACCGTTACGCCACGGATGCTGGTTAAAGTAATATTATAGGTACGTAATAGAAAGTAATACAACTTACAAGGGATCAGGGTTCTCCTGTAGGTGATCACATTCAGCCCATTCTCCCTGACTGCTGTGTGGATCTGGTTGTTGTCTATCCCTCCCACTAGCTCATCCTTACACACGCCTTTGTACTGACCCAGTACTTTCACGCACTGGGGGAAATAATAGGTGGTTTTTAGAATATATTATGTCAATTAAAATTGTAGATAGGGTGACCATGTTTTATACATTTCTCTAAATGTCAAATAAACAATATATTATAAATTCTATACAGGGTGGGGCAAAAGTCTGGAAACCCCTGAATAACTTTCGAATGGCTTCTTCGGTAAAATTAAAATTTTGTAAGGTAAACCGGGCTAATAAGACCTTTTTTTAGAGTGTTGTCGATTTTTGTTACCGGCCCCCATGTCGGGGCCAGGGGGGCCAACTTCATTTTTTTAAATACGAACCCCCACGTTACGATACATTTTTGAAAAGGTCTTTAAATAAAAAATACATTTGTGCAAATTTTATTTTTTTAATAAACTGTTTGCAAATGGCGTCCAACTTTGTGTTTGCAGTAAAGTCTGGAAACCCCTGAATATCTTTTGAAAGGGCTTTCTCAGTAAATTTAAAATTGTGTACGGTAATCCGTGGTAATTAGACCTTATATTAGAATGGGACCAATTTTTTTTTTACCGACCCCTATTTCGGGGCCAGGGAGGCCAACTTCATTTTTTTTAATACAAAACCCCACCTTGCAATCTGGGGACCCTTGTCAATTATTAGCCTCCTTGTACAGACAGCGGTAGAAGTGCTGAGTCATCACTCCCTTGTCTGGCTACCATCGTTCACGATAACGCCACCCTATGATGATGATTGTTTGTGATTAATTTTGTAAATACTTCAATAAATATATTCACAAGTACTTTGAGAAAGAAAAAAAAACATATGTCCTAACTAAAGGGCGGGGTTAAGTTATCATATTTGTGATTCAGGGTAGAATTAATAGACGTTTTTATAATACCTCTGTGGCGCTAAGTCACGGATTGCATACTGTGTAAGATAGGGAAAATCTACACTTACCAACGACTTAAGTTATTGATGTTGTCTATTAATTCCGCCCTTACACAAATATGATAAATTAAGGGCGGAATTAATAGACGTTTTTGTAATACCTCTGTGGCGCTAAGTCAAGGATTGCGTACTGTGTAAGAAAGGGAAAATCGACACTTACCAACGACTTAAGTTATTTTTTTTTTTTTTACACTTTATTTATTTTTACAAAACAATCATCAACAAGGAAAACAATAATTCAAAAAAAAAACTTAGAAATATGTACAGAAATAATAATAATAAAGATCAATATTAATTACAATTGTTTTGTAACCCGGGGCGAAGTTAATGCCTTAGGCATTCTCTGCCACTTAACCCCGGTTATTGATGTTGTCACCTCTTGCAATGTCCATCCAGCGTCTCTAACACCTTTAGACCTGTGGTTGAATCCAGTGGAGGTGGCAAGATTCCTAGAATTCCAAATTCAGAGTGACGAGACTACATAGTTGATGAATGCTGCTGCTACTACATCAACAACATTGATGTTGTCTATTAATTCCACCCTTACACAAATATGATAACTTGAGTTTCTACTTAAGCCTGAACTAGGGATGCCGATATCGAATCACAATATCGATATTTTTGATATCGATATTATCGGAAGAAAAGTATCGATATCCGATAATTATCGAAACGAAAATATCGATATTCCGATATATCGAACTTCGATATTTTTATTTACATATTTCATAATTTCATTAGAACAGATGGGGATATAAGTTTAGTTTAGGTGTAGGTGTCACGCTATTAACTCTATTAAGGCAGTGTCTTAGTCTTAAGTGTTAATGCAATTACCAATATTTACATTCATACATTACAATATTTAAGAAAATCAATACGAACTATACAAAGCAACTTAAGACACGTGTTTTGTTCTTATTGGAACTCATCAGTATTTACAGTATTAAATGATTTTAACTTACAAAACAAGCAAATTTTATCCATTTAGTGTGGGTATTCGATAACGATATTTTTTTCCGATATTATCGGAACCTCAGTATCGATACCGAATATCGATAATATCGGATCCAAAATATCGATATTTCACAATATCGATATAATATCGACATCCCTAGCCTGAACTTCAGTTTCAACTCACCGGGGAGCGGGCGGTGATATTGTAGTCCAGAGCAAAGCCTCTGAACCCATCCATGTAGGCGACAGCCACATCCGCGCCCAACATCTCCGCTTTCTCTCTCGTCCCACTCAGACCGAAAGCCATGTAGGACTGCTCATCTGGTAAAATCGAAAGAAAATAAGCAAAGCAATGATAAAAACTGAAGGTGAGTTTTTTTTACTAAAAATACCTGCTGAGTACCTCAGCAAATAAGCTGAATTGTGGAACCAGTTGTTCTGTGGAACCAGATATTTGTATTAATTTTGATGTATGTAATATTTATGTTCGAAATAAAGGTTTATTTATGTATTTATTTATTTACCTACTTACAATACCTAAGACAAAACAGAAAGATGAGTGTTTCACAGTCGTTTTTATTTCGTAGAGAGCTACTGTAGACGCTTGTGGTCTGTGTTGTAGCCTTGGGGTTGACACAAGATGTCGGGGTTGGCACATGAAGTTGGGGTTGGCACAAGATGTCGGGGTTGGCACATGAAGTTGGGGCTAACACTTTAATAATAATTCCATGTCCGTGAGATAGGTATTGATACATAAATCACGGTGTTGAGAAGATCATAATTATGGACGCCCAGATCCAATGTCTAGGCTCCTTTCATGTCCATTGATTCTATTTGGTTTTAGCGTCCTGACTTGAGGTAGACAGGACGGGGGTTTTACCCTCCATTCGCTGGGAATCGTATCAGCTACCCACATTAACCGCACCCAGCCTGGGTAAGGCCGGAATGGTCAATCTCACATTTTCGGAGGCAACAGAATTTTCTGTGCGCAAAGCCTGCTCCAACCGGGAATCGAACTAAGGATCTCTGGACTACGGGCAGTAGTATATAATGCTTTTTCTTTGTGTTATTATGTCACAATTTTAGTGGGTAGCGCAGAATCATAGGACTTTACCACTTTAATTTACAATATCTTGTATTATTTTTTTGCCCAAGATTCTGTACGGGCAGTAGTAATATCCAATGTATGTATATTTAATAATATACATATGTATATTTGTATATTTATTGTATATTTATATCCAATAATAATGTATATTTTATTTTAATTTTTTTTTTTTACAATTTTTGGTGGCTCTCTCTCTCTAAGGAAGACTTCTAAGTCACAACCGTTACGCCACGGAGGAAGTTACGCCACACAAGAAGAGTATCTTACCCACTTGACCCGCCAGTTGTATGGTGATCTGAGGTCCTGGTTAACACAAGAAGAGTATCTTACCCACTTGACCCGCCAGTTGTATGGTGATCTGAGGTCCTGGTTAACACAAGAAGAGTATCTTGCCCACTTGACCCGCCAGTTGTATGGTGATCTGAGGTCCTGGTTAACACAAGAAGAGTATCTTACCCACTTGACCCGCCAGTTGTATGGTGATCTGAGGTCCTGGTTAACACAAGAAGAGTATCTTACCCACTTGTCCGCAGTTGTATGGTGATCTGAGGTCCTGGTTAACACAAGAAGAGTATCTTACCCACTTGACCCGCCAGTTGTATGGTGATCTGAGGTCCTGGTTAACACAAGAAGAGTATCTTACCCACTTGTCCGCCAGTTGTATGGTGATCTGAGGTCCTGGTTAACACAAGAAGAGTATCTTACCACTTGACCCGCCAGTTGTATGGTGATCTGAGGTCCTGGTTAACACAAGAAGAGTATCTTACCCACTTGACCCGCCAGTTGTATAGTGATCTGAGGTCCTGGTTAACACAAGAAGAGTATCTTACCCACTTGACCCGCCAGTTGTATGGTGATCTGAGATCCTGGTTAACACAAGAAGAGTATCTTACCCACTTGACCCGCCAGTTGTATGGTGATCTGAGGTCCTGGTTAACACAAGAAGAGTATCTTACCCACTTGACCCGCCAGTTGTATGGTGATCTGAGGTCCTGGTTAACACAAGAAGAGTATCTTACCCACTTGACCCGCCAGTTGTATGGTGATCTGAGGTCCTGGTTAACACAAGAAGAGTATCTTACCCACTTGACCCGCCAGTTGTGTGGTGATCTGAGGTCCTGGTTAACACAAGAGGAATAGCTTACCCACTTGTCCCGCCAGTTGTATGGTGATCTGAGGTCCTGGTTAACTCAAGAAGAATAGCTTACCCACTTGACCCGCCAGTTGTATGGTGATCTGAGGTCCTGGTTATCACAAGAAGAATAGCTTACCCACTTGTCCGCCAGTTGTATGGTGATCTGAGGTCCTGGTTATCACAAGAAGAGTATCTTACCCACTTGTCCCGCCAGTTGTATGGTGATCTGAGGTCCTGGTTAACACAAGAAGAGTATCTTACCCACTTGTCCCGCCAGTTGTATGGTGATCTGAGGTCCTGGTTATCACAAGAAGAATAGCTTACCCACTTGACCCGCCAGTTGTATGGTGATCTGAGGTCCTGGTTAACACAAGAAGAATGTCTTACCCACTTGACCGCCAGTTGTATGGTGATCTGAGGTCCTGGTTAACACAAGAAGAATAGCTTACCCACTTGACCGCCAGTTGTATGGTGATCTGAGGTCCGAATATCTCCCAGCTCACCTGCAGGTGTCTGTGTAGCTGCTGGCAGTGGGGGAGGGCGCTCTTGTAGTCCTGCACGAGGAGAAAGTAATAATAATAATTGTGATAATAATTGTAATAATAATATCGCCTTTTTTATACCTACTGTCTGATTAGGACTAATGAGATATTTTGAACATGTTAAGTAGATTTTTTGGCTCCGATTTTTTTTCCGGCTGAAAACAACTTTTTTGGTATATTGAGGCTATGATTCGTCCAGAAATGTGAAAAACTGGGTAGGTCAAATTTTCGACGAATACAATACTTTCCTTATTAGAGAGGATAAGGAAAGTAAAAAGTTATCATATTTGTGTTAATCACTTTCGTGATATCACAACTACTCTAACTCGTTTTACTAAATCTAAGCTGATACCGAGACTTGAACCACCGACCTCTAGTTACAAGTCCGCCGCCTTATCGATCAAACAACTAAGGTTGGTTGGTTAGTAATTGTTTCGGCTGCAGCCAAGTTACTGCTCAAGGCAAGTATCGGCAAGTCGTGGCCTTATTTTTTTTTATCTTTTAGTCCAAAAATTTTGATTTTCTCAAATATCAGAGGTAAATCCAACTATTTAAAAAAAAAAAAATTAAATGCACTAAATCAACCACTATGCATCGCATATACAATATATACAAAATTTCCTAAAAATCGGGTGTACCGTTCACAAGATATAAGCGGTTAAGTAAAAAGTTAGTGGTCAGGCACATGGTCTCTTTAACCAAGAACCGCTAGTGCGCAGTTAATGAATTTAAAATGGGACCATCTACACTTCGTCTCTTATACAAAATTTCATTGAATCCGTTCAGTAGTGTCCGAGATTTTCGCGTTACAAGGAATATTTTTAACAGACAGACAGACAAACCGACAGACAGACACAAAACTAGAGTTGCTCAGCAGGTTATGAAAGGAAATATGAAAAAAAAATTGAAATCTGGCTCTCTGTCTGTCTGTGTGTGAACAGGATATCTCGAGAACGGTAAGAGGTAGATACTTTAAATTTGGTATGCAAATTAATGTTATACACCAGACGAACCACGAAACTTTTGATTGAAATCGGCCGCACTCTCCGGCCGCAGAGCCGCAAAAAGTGGCCGCAAGGGCCGTTCCTACCGTTGATTTTTAGCTACCTGTTACCGTTGAGTCATCAGTGGCGGTATTTGACTTCTTATTGGGGGATAAGGAAAGTCGGGTGATGTTTACACCAGATTTTTTTAAAATATCTTACCAGGGTAGTAGACAGGGAGGGGGGTACATTGGGAGTAGTATAACTTACCAGGGTAGTAGACAGCGAGGGAGGTACATTGGGGGCGTCCGGAATAATGACGCTACCGAAGTTGTCGCCACTGGCCACGTCATACACCGACAGCCAGTCTACGTCGAATATGGTGAGGTCACCCGGTAGCTCTAGCTGGATGGTTTCGTTGGTGTAGATGCGGAGATTGTCCAGACTAGGGAGGCAAACATTAAGGGCGGCATTAATAGACAACATCAATAACACACTTAGACGACCGGGTGTACCACCGGTGGTACACGCGTGTCTGTACGGAATGGACCGGGTGTACCACCGGTGGTACACGCATGCACTACGCCTGTGAATAGCCTAAACATCGCCGGTCCCACGGGAGAACTTACTAAAAACATGCCGGTCGTCTATGTGTTAAGTCGTTGGTAAGTGTCGGTTTTCCCTATCTTACCCTGTACGCAATCTGTGACTTAGCGCCACAGAGGTATGAACAGAACGTCTATTAATTCCGCCCTAAGTATTTTATAAGAAATATGGAAAGTAAAAAACCGACCAAAAGCAATACTTTTGTATACGTTTGTTCTTCTGTTCTGATATTCCAGGTATGTTCTGATATTCATGTACATCTAGTACAACTTCTCACTTTTCTGTTTATACTGATACTGATACTGATATTTTATTTTTTACTTTTCGTTATTTTAAAAATTCATTTGTTCTTTAAATCTTTCATAATGTCACTATATTTTTCATGTACCTAAATATTTTTACTGTTGTAATTTGTAAACAGGATTCTTTCCGTTAATACAAGCCCGTTTACCGGGATTATATTATATACTATGATTGTATTTTTGAATAAATGATCAACTTTACGATGTAAAAGTTAAAGTTCAATTAACATAATTTTATCCAGATAACGCCTCTGATTGTGCTATCTCTTTAGAAAGAAATGATTACATTTTTGAGTAAAAGATCAATATTAGGAATTGTAAAAGTAAAGTAACAAAAGCCTCAATTTCATTGCGGAGAAAAGCGTTTTGGTCTTGTTTCTTTGATCAATCTACGAGTTATATATATTTTTTCTTAATAATTTCATTTGACTGTACTGTAAATATTGTAGTTTGTCTTTACCAGCTTTACCTCATAAATAGTAATATGGTAATAAAAAAAAGATTATAAAGTTAGGTGCTAAGCTTTATATGTTATCAATGTTATCATATTTGTGTTAATCATCTTTCGTGATATCACAACTACTCAAACTCGCTTTATTATATCCACGCTGAAACCGGGACTTGAACCAACGACCTCCAGGTTAGAAGTCTGCCGCCTTATCGATCAAGCTACTGAGGTTGGTTGCTAAGCTTTATATGAGAAAAAAAATAACTTACTATCCATACTCATCGGGAACTTTGAAGCCTTTGGTGGATGGTTGTGGTCCTACACCCACCCAGAAATATGTGTCTGGAAAAATAACAACGGAGAAAATAAAATCAATGTACAGTTTTCCGAGGGTTGCACCATTAGAAAACTATTAGCCATTAGCCTCATAAACAAAAAGTCAGTTCTCTCGTGATGGTTGATTGCACATGAAAAGAGAATTCCGTTGGCATTATAGCACCGCCCTTAATCAAGTTTGGTTTTATTCATTTCAATATCAAATCTATGTGTGTATATATTTGGAAACATCTAGACTTATTCAAAAGCTATCTCGCCGATAGAGCGCAACAGGTAAAACTTAGGGGATTAAAAATATGTCACAATTTTATTGATTAGCGCAGAATCATAGGACTTTACCAGTTTAATTTACAATATCTTGTATTATTTTTTTGCCTATAATTCTGCCACTGGTCGCTGCTTCACATTAAAGCAGCTACTCATTTTTCCTCACGAGGTATAAGTGGACCCCGATCATCCAAGCAGAGAGCAGAAAAATTGCTACGCCGCTGGGAATCGAACCCTGATCACCATGCGTGCAATGCCTAGCGCGCCTACTCACTCTGCCACGGTGACTACTGGAATTATATAATAATAATAATTCCGTGTCCGTGAGGTATAGGTATTGATACCTAAGTCACGGTGGTGAGAGGATTATAATATGGACGCCCAGATTCAATGTCTAGGCTCCTTTCATGTCCATTGATTCTATTTGGTTTTAAAGTCCTGACTTGAGGTAGACAGGACGGTGGTTTTACCCTCCATTCGCTGGGAATCGTACCAGCTACCCACATTAACCTCACCCAGCCTGGGTAGGGCCGGAGAAGGTATGCCAAGTCACGGTTTGGATTATAAAACGCCCGATCAATGTCTGCCCTCACCGTGATTAAATTGGTAACGACACTGATTGAGGTAGACAGCACAGTTTTTACCCTCCATTGACTGGTGGAATACTACCGTACCCATTACTTCACCAGTCTGGTAGGGCGGAAAACCACTCAGTGTTGAAATGGAAAATTTTCTTAAAAATTCGCCACGAACTGGGGGTTGAACTCGGTGGAACTCTGACTTACGGGCATGTAGTACAACCTTACCTTCGCACAAATTTTTATACATTTTGAAGGTTATACCCTACTGTTTGTAGAAGATCTAGTGTAAAATAATAATGAACTTTAAAAAAAAATACGCACGGGTGGTTATACAGGTTACTTACCTTGTACACTTATTACTTACCTTACCTTTATACAGGTATTTTTACTTACCTTTTTTAACCTACTTTACCTACTACTTATACAGGTATCTACTTTACCTTTACCTACTTAACCTTTATAACAGGTATCTACTTACCTTTACCTACTTACCTTTAAACAGGTATCTACTTACCTCTACCTACTTACCTTTATACAGGTATCTACTTACCTTTACCAGCGCCGTTGTATCTACTTACCTTTGCCAGCGCCGTTGTAGGTGAACTCCGGGACCACGATGGTCTTGGCGTCTACCAGCTCAACGGAGCCGGAGCTGACGCCATGGGACCGGCGGGACAGCTGGGTGATTGTCTGGCGGGACGGGGGTTCGAACTCCTCCGGGATGTACACGTCTCCGAACGTGTTCTAGAGATATTCAACAGAGGGGATTTAAAAAAAAGAAGAAAAGAAAGGAAAAAAAAATCAATAAAAAGAAGAAAAATATCACCGAACGTGTTCTAGAGATATTCAACAGAGGGGATTTAAAAAAAAAAAAAAAAAAAAAAAAAAAGAAAGGAAAAAAAGTCAATAAAAAGAAGAAAAATATTAGAAGCCCTTCAAAGCTTGAGAGAAGTACCTTTGTATAAATGTTTCTTTATAAAGAAAACAAGCGGGCTGTCGCCCGCTTTGCGGGCCGAGACATTGCCGCGCGGAGAAATAGGGATGAAAGCAAAAAATCATTTTTCACCAATGGCAGGTGTTGTAGTGGTAATTTCGAAAAATCCCGTCTTATTGCACATTTAGACTATAAGACAAAGCTACCTACCAAATTTCAGCTTCCTAGGACTTACCAGTTCGGAGAAACAGTGATGAATCAGTGAGTCAGTCAGTGAAACTCTCTTTTATAAGTATAGATAAATAAATAAACTATTAAAAAAATATGTAATCTTGGATTATTGATGGTTATACTGTGTCGTTTGGCAACTCTCTATTATGAAAGCAGTCTCTTAAAATACATATATTTCTTTTATCGTCTCTCTCATATTTGTGTTAATCACTTTCGTGATATCACAACTACTCAAACTCGCTTTACTTAAATCGACGCATAAACGGGGACTTGAACCACCGACCTCCAGGTTACAAGTCCGCCGCCTTATCGATTAAGCTACAGAGGTCGGTAAAAGAGTTTATTATTGTTCAGTACCTATCTCACTATTGTTCATTATCTCACTTGGGGCCAGAGAGAGAAACAAATGTTTTATAAACAATAAAACAAAGATGCTGTCGCAGTTTTGATTTATTGTTCATAATAAATAAAACGCTCATTACACTTCATACTTGACGAGGTCACACTTCATGATTCAAATTCTGTTCCAAAAATCGAATTGATTTTTGTTATTTATCAAGTGAACTTCCGACGTATTTTCTTCTATTTCTTTTCTTTAATTTCTAAACATCTACTTTCGAAATCTAAAGTGAACAAAGAAATCGTGTCCTGATACTCCTGATAGAAGGGTTTCATTGGCAACTCCTTAAGGGCGGGAACCGACTTGAACAGCTGGATCGATAAGACGGCGGGACTCGTAACCCAGAGGTCGCTGGTTCGAGTCCCGGTTTCAGAGTAGATTTAGTAAAGCGAGTTTGAGTTAGTTTTGATATCACAAAAGTGATTAATTTTATATTTCATATTTTATGTAAAAGTACCTACCCACAAAAAATTGTAAAGAGGCCTTGTGCTTCACCACAAAGAAATTCGTACAAGGTATTTTATGTAAAAGTAGGATTCTTTAAATTTTCAGTCACCGACTCGAGATTCGCCTTGGTGGTCAAGTCTACGAGCCTAGGCGAAACTTGAAAATGACTAGCAAGGACTTACATGTTTCGTGAGGTCGTATATGGCGAACCACTTGATTTCAGTGATCTTCTTATTGTCGGGCAGAGTGATGGTGATGTCCTTGTTCAGATACCGGTCTAGCACATTGGTCCTGAAATCGGCACATTATTATGATAAAGTCAGATTTAATTGTCCTCTTATTTTTGTAGTTATGTGCCAGTAATAGTAATCATAATAATAATATTATTATTATTAATAGTAATCATACTTGTGTTAATCACAATCGTGATATTACAACTCCTCAAACTCAATTTTGTGTCCTAAAAATGATAGTGTCCACTAAGATTAACTAATCCTGTTTCATAATTCGAGCCCTTGACTCTCAGTAATTCTGTGCTACCCTCAAAAATGGTCACCGCGTAGTTTTTGACGGCAAAATTATAGTTTTGCCAAATCCCGTCAAATCCCGAGTTCAGCGAAGATTTGGCAAAGCGAGTTTGAGTATTAGTTGTGACATCACGAGATGATTTTTCTCCCGCTACCTAACCCACACGCATTTTCTACACACGTCTGTCCCGGTAGCTCAGTGGTAAAGGAGGCACTCTGTGAATCCAGAGATTCCAGAGGTCGCGGGTTCGAAACCCAGCCGGGACAAGACAAATTATCCTGCCATTTGGGATTTTTACCACTTAATAATACGTCTTGGGCTTACTGCTGGAATAATGAGACTCATTAGTCCTAATTCGGCAGCATAAATGAGGCGATATTATTATTATTATTATTTTAAAAAAGTGACACAAATCATCATCATATCATCATAGAGTGGCGTCATCGTGAACGATGGCAGCCAGACAGTGTAGGAATGACTCAGCACTTTTAGCACTGTCTTTACAAGGAGGCTAATAATTGACAAGGGCCCCCAGAACCAAGCCAATGCTGGTCTACTCCCTGTTTATAGTCCTCCAGCCAGACTGCTGGTCTACTCCCTGTTTATAGTCCCCCAGCCAGACTGCTGGTCTACTCCCTCTTTATAGTCCCCCAGCCAGACTACTGGTCTACTCCCTGTTTATAGTCCTCCAGCCAGACTGCTGATCTACTCCCTGTTTATAGTCCCCCAGCCAGACTGCTGGTCTACTCCCTGTTTATAGTCCCCCAGCCAGACTGCTGGTCTACTCCCTACACAACTATTTATGATATTGTTTACTCACTTTCCATGCTCATCAGGAACCAGGAACCCCTGGGGGCCGGGCCTATTGCTAGTCCCCGCCCAAAAGAATGCGTCCTGGGCGTTGCCGTCGTAACTGAACGCGCTGAGGAGGAGGGTGAACTCATTGACGGCGTACACGTCCCCGCCCACTTGATGGTGGTAGGAGTTGAGCTTCCCGATGTGCTTGCCTCGGTACTGCTCCCCCGCCTCAGT
Organism: Bactericera cockerelli; assembly: GCA_024516035.1. Lineage (NCBI taxonomy): Eukaryota > Metazoa > Arthropoda > Insecta > Hemiptera > Triozidae > Bactericera > Bactericera cockerelli. Next base: position 3,140,629 of record CM044964.1, on the reverse strand, counting down.
GGGGACGGGAATACCTGGGAATAGACAAGATCAGAATAATCAAACACCTCGGCCGAGGTGTGAAGAACGCCTATACAAAGAAAGAGACAGCCCGGCAGAGTGTAAGGTTACGGAAAACATAGTTCCCATGCATTTCATGTACTTTCAGCCAGTACTAATATACTATTTAAAGTAGATATATTTAAAGAGATATATTTGAATACAAAAGATTTCATGTTCAAGCATGCGCGGATATAGCCCTCTTGTACTGGGGGGGCACAATCGCACAATATACCTAACTAGCAAGCCGCTTCGCAAGCCTTTCGCACCCACACACACATACACACACCCACACACACATACACACACAAATGTCAATATTTTTCGTGTCACCCATTCATTTCTTGTCCTTACTGGAGCTCAAGAATGGCTCATCAGAATTTCGCGATCAATATGTCAAATGAAGACTCCAACCCTTGCAAAAACATTCTCGCTTTGAGTTGATAGGTCGTCAGGACAAATTTCGAGAAAAATGTCATTCAGGTCAAAAAACGTAAATACTTTTTGTTTACCCATCCATTTATGTCCTTACTCAACGTAGCTCAAAAACGGCTCATCAGAATTTCGTGATTGATATCTCAAATAAAAACTTGAACTTTTGCTTAAAACTTTCTCTTTTTGAGTTGATACGCCGCGCCGTCGCGATAAATTTTGAGAATTTTTTTAAATTTCGGTCGAAAAATGTGATTTTTTTGTGTCATGCATCCATTTTTTGTCCTTACCCCGTGTAGCTGAACCCTATTAGAGATTAGAGATGATATATTCTCTGATCCAAATGGACCTATAGGTAAAATTTCAGGTTTCTCGGACATTCGGACAATCTGTGTGGATTTGACAACTTTATTATTTAGTTCTTTCTTATTGGTCTTAGAATTGGGAATTATTTTGGGTCCCGTGCCCCCCTAGCTTATTGAGATTTCTTTTTTTACTGGATTAGTCTTAGAATTAGGAATTATTTTGGGTCCCGTGCCCCCCTAACTTATTGAGATCTTCTTTTTATGGGAATTGGTTTTAGAATTGGGAATTATTTTGGGTCACGTGCCCCCCTAACTTATTCAGATCTTTTTTTTACGGGATTAGTCTTAGAATTGGGAATTATTTTGGGGCCCGCGCCCCCCTAACTTATTCAGATCTTTTTTTTACGGGATTAGTCTTAGAATTGGGAATTATTTTGGGGCCCGCGCCCCCCTAACTTATTCAGATCTTTTTTTTACGGGATTAGTCTTAGAATTGGGAATAATTTTGGGGCCCGTGCCCCCCTAACTCATTTTTTATACGGGGTTAGGTATAATGAAATTTGAGAAACACCGCTTACCGAAAAAATCTGGGGGGGCACGTGCCCCCCGTGCCCCCCCCTATATCCGCGCATGTGTTCAAGGTGCTTTCCCCTCATTTTGACCGCATATGTACGTCTTCAGCTTACTGAGAAAAGAATTAGTAGTCACCGTGGCAGAGTGAGTTAGCGCGCTACGCATTGCACACACGGTGACCTGGGTTCGATCCCCAGCGAGGCAGGAATTTTTCTGCTCTGTACTTGGATGTTCGGGGTCCACTCATAACTCGTGAGGAAAAATGAGTGGTTACTTGTATGAGTAACGACCAGTGGCGGTATTACCAGAGTAAAAAGAAATTAATGTAATAGAATAATTCGAAATGTGAAGGAGGCTCTTAGTAATGCTGCGCTACCCACAAGAAGTGTGAAGAGGCCTTGTGCTTCACCACAAATAAAATAATACAATACAATACAAAAATACTAATACAAAAATACTAATACTAATGGACGATAACCACCAGGCGAGGTTAATACTCAAAGCATTTTCTAGCACCTAACCTACATAGTCTCAAATAAATGAGGAAAAATTCATGCACTGGGTGGGTTTCGAACCAGACTAGAGTCTTTTTTTTATGTACTTGCATAATCTTCAAGTTTCTTGATGTCTGATATTTTATTTATATAATATTATACACTTCTTTCAAACAATCATCCTTGGGTAGTGTGCCAAGCACAGATGTTACAGTTCCCTCTAATTATAGCAATGCCTAATCTCTGAGTTTAGAAATTTCCTGCTCTGTGATCCCTCGTCTCCTGAACCAGAGCTTTGGAAACAGATTTTAATAATCCTAAAGCATCTAGTCCAAAAGAGTCGTAGGTTTCGACTAGAGTCTTACTCTGCTTGTATATTAGTTGTATAAATGTATTTATTTAAAAGAGCAATAAAAATACAGTCTTATATGGTCTAATTCTCTAATAGAATTAACACCCTGCATACCCAGACTACCAATCCATGCACTGGTAGACATGTGGTTATGGCATCACTAGTCTGGTAATCCAGGTAGCGTAGGGATCAGTTGATTCGAATCACACCCAGTGCATGGAGTTTTCCTCATTTATTTGAGTATGTGACCTTGTGACCACATGGTAATAAAAAAGTGAGGTTTAAGTGGTAGAAAATTCTTTGAAAGTAACCAACTTTCCATTAAAGAGTCTCTTTTAATTATTTTTTGTAAAAAATGAGTGTTTCACAGCCTTTGTTATTTCGTAGCCATGGAACAGGAGCTCGTGGTCTGTGTTGTTGCTTGCCTATCTCGTAGTAGATTTGCTTATGCAATAATAATAATAATTCTCTTTAGTGGAAGGTAACCACCAGGCGAGGTTATTGCTTTCTACCACTTAACTCTCAGAGTCCTATTAGTATGTGCCTCCCCTCTGATGGGCGAGAAGTGACACAATAGTTTCCATTTAGGTGGTGGGTCAACCGGAACGTATCCCTTACAAACAACTGTAACCAAATTCAGAATGCATTTTTTTGTGAGCAAGTGCTTAACCACTCTTCGACTTCCGATCGATAATATAAAATCCGAGTTGGATCATGCACATAATACAAAATTATTTTAATGATCTTAGTAGATAGTTCAATGACCTGTGAAAAAACTTCTTCAGGTGCCTCCATTGTTGTGTTCAGTTCTTCATTGTTCAATACTAGTATATACCTACCGGAGTCGATGGCGCGTTGAATACACCGATTCTCGTAGGATCACCGAAGTTAAGCAACGTCCAGCGAGGTGAAGACTTCGTGATGCTGACATTTCAGCCCAACCCAGGCGGGATTTCGAATTTTGTCATGTTCCGGCTGGGTTTCGAACCCGCGACTTTTAGATTACTAAACCGACGGTGAAGACGCGCGGGGTCACCATTGAGCTACCAGGACCCAGAAAGTTGAAGAAAGAAGCCAAAATGCACAGATTTAATCAATCAACATTGTACACAATCAAATGACTAATGGCCGTGCTTAATCAGGCTGTTAGTGACTATACACTTGGACCAGAGAGTAATATTATTACAATGAAAAAGTCTATTCAAACAAACAGTTATTATATGTCATTATAAACATTTTATAAGCACCCGCCACCAGCTTTCAGCTGACAGGGTTGTTTGAAAATTCATTTTTTGCCATAAGAATATTTGTGAATGTAGTAAATAATAAAATATTTGTGAAGGTAGTAAATAATAATATTTGTGAAGGTAGTACCTAAAGAAGGTGAACTATTTCAATATTTTTCCTAACAATGCCTCATTGTTAGGAAAAATAAATATAAGGCCTTGCCTTGGGCTGGAACTCGGGTGAAAACACTACCTTCGTTATAGTCCCATTTGGGATTTTGACCACGTAATAATAGGTCCTAATGGGATTCGATAGTTCTAAGCAGGTGGTATATGTGATATTTTTATTATTTTGATCGCGCTCGCGATTAGCTCAGTGTGGTAAGGTACCTACTTGCTGACCAAGCGGAAGGTCCCGGGTTCAAATCCCCGAGCTAACAAAAAAATTGGTTACAATTGTTTGTAAGGGATACCGTCCGGTGCGCTCGTGTTGACCCAGCACCTAATTGGGAAGTATTGTGTCACTTCTCGCCCATCAGAGGGGAGGTATAATACGGGATGGGCAGGCTACAACACAGACCATAAGCGTCTACAGTAGCTCGTTTCGTGTCTAGGAAAAACAATAAAACAAAATACATAAAATTATAAACTCTGTTTCGTGTTAATATGGGCCGGTTGGCTGGCTCTAACACTCATTTTTGTTTCTTTCTTTTTTAAGAAGTCACAAATAGGTAACCATCAATAAAGAAAAATTAAGGAAATTTTAGAAATATGAAAAAGTACCCACAATAGGTACATATATAACCCTGCTAAGAAAATTTAGCGACCTCAGTAATTCGATCGATAAGTCGGCGGACTGACCTATAACCAGGAGGTCGGTGGTTCGAGTCCCATGTTGCGATTTTTTTTGTTCTTAAAATAAAGAGAGTTTGAGTAGTTGTGATATCATGATTGTGATTCACACAAATATGATAACTTGGCACATAAATAGTTAACCATCAATACCGACCTCAGTAGCTTGATCAATAAGGCTGCGGACTTGTAACTTGGAGGTCGGTGGTTCAAGTCCCGGTTTCAGTGTAGATTTAGTAAAAGGAGTTTGAAAAGTTGTGATAGCACGAAAGTGATAAACACAAATATCATAACTTTTTTAACCTATAGGTAACCATCAATAAAGAAAAGTTCTTTTTTTGATAAATATAAAAAAATAGCTACAATTAATAATAATAATTGGGAGGTAACCACCAGGCGAGGTTAATGCTCAAAGCTTTTTCTACCACCTAACCTTCAGAGTCTTATTATTATGTGGTCACAAACTTAAATTAATGAGGAAAAATTCATGCACTGGGTGGGATTCGAACCAACGGATCCCTACGCTACCTGGATTACCAGTCTAGCGCGTTAACCACTTGACTACCAGTACCAATTAAATAAGATAACTAAAGAAAAGTTACGGAAAACTTACCCAGAAATAGACCGACGAACAAAAAACAGTACGCTAGAGCAACATATTGATTCATTTCAACTCATTCACATCGATCTCTCGAAGAACAAAAACGCGGAATTAAAATTGGCCGATTGCAACACGAAAACTTTCTGTATTAATTAATAGAAAGTGAAAAAACTAAAATAACCACTTAAAAAACTTCGAAAACTGAAAGTAAGTTATTTCTGAAAATCACGCATCAGGATTTTTAAATAGATCATTGTCACTCACAAAATTCCTTCGCTTTTACACATAGTAAAAAGTATTTTCACAAATAGTTCTGCCCTGAATTACGTGAAAAAGTTCAATTAATTTATGTGTAAAAATTAAACTCATGATCTAACTTTAGACACCTCACACGTCACGATCAAGGATTACTTTCGCTGGAATAAGAATCTGGTTCTGGTATAAAATCACGCAAGAAGAGAGAGAGAGAAGAAAAGAAATCTAGGCTTGAGTTTTAATCTTGAAGAATTCAACGGTGGGCTTGAACGAGGTATTCTTATTTGGTTCAATTGGTTGGTTGGTATAAAGACAGTCAGTGATCTCTACGATTAATACAGTCGATTCTTGAAAAAAGAGAACTGGATTTAAGAGAAACCTGGATATAAGGGAATAATTTCCAGGTAAAATAATAATTCCCCTTATTATACCTACAGCATTTTTTTTTACAACATTTCCATTTATTTGACAAATATAAATTATTACAATAAAAAATAATAGGAAGGTAGGTATATCCGTCTTCAAAGTTAAAAACTGTGAAGAAGACAGGGTAATTTGAACACTAGTATAAGAGAAACCTGGATATAATAAGAGAAAAATCCGATTCCTTGAGTTCTCTTCTATGAATAATGATAATAACATGTAATTATTATCATTAGTTCATAGAAAAGCACTAGCTTTCATTTGAACCCTCAGACGACGTATACCTACTATTTTTTTTTCGAACTCATTTTTGGTTTTTTTTCATGAAACCAATTTTGGTCCTAAAACTCAAAATGTATTCCATGCCGGTGAATAGAGACTTTTACGTCTTGTCTTGACAATTTAAACAAGGTAAAACTATGTTTTATTATTGAATGTTTTACATAGAAATTTGCCTTAAAGGATAATGTTAAGCAAAAAATAAACTCATTGAATAACACAACTCATCTATGTTTCGTTTAAACTTTACGCGCATGCGTTGCGGTCCACCGGTGTGAATTATACCTCAAAACGTTCCACCACTTTCACCGGTGCAGAGAATTAAAACTCGTCCCCGTTAGGTATTGCCACTGATGAAATACATACAAGTTCGAACTATACATCTATACTCCTGTGTGTATTGCTGAAACAGGATGTTGATGTCTTAAGTTACGTTGCTTGGTTACCATTAAGAACCTCGAGGTATCTGACCAACTGGTTCAGCGGTCTCCAAAATGTGGGACACTATTCTCCCAACGCGGCGAGTCTGACCCTGTGACTGGGGACCCAGGAAACAAAGCGGGAAGCCTTTCTACACTTTGTTTTTTTTCAGTGGGAGTACTTTCAATTAACCAATAACAATAATAATAACACTCTTTAGTGGAAAGTAACCACCAGGCGAGATTAATGCTCAAAGCATTAATCCCGAGTGTCAAAGCATAAATTAATGCTCAAATCTACCACCTAAACCTCAGAGTCTTATTATTATGAAGTCACAAACGCAAATTGATTAGGAAAAATTCCTGCACTGGGTGGGATTCGAACTAGCATATCTCTACACTACCTGGAAGACCAGACTAGAGCTTTAACCACTCCACTAACAGTACAGTGGATATAAGAGAGCGCACCGGAAGGTATCCCTTACAATAAACAATAATTGTGACCAAATTAAGAATACAAATTTTTGTCGGCACCGGGGATCGAACCCGGGATATTCCACATGGCAAGCGAGTGCTTAACCACTGAGCTAATCGCGCGATCTTTGGTAGAGTTGTTGAGTAGATATGAGTATAAACAATATTTCATTGTGAAATTTCCCCCCACAAACGTGGGATCATCTTTAGGTAACACTGGCTCTGTTCTTGAGTGAGGGAGAGAAAGATACTGCAATACAGAGACCACGATAGAGTGAGAGAGAGAAAAAAAGTAAGTACCTAGAGCATCGGTTCCCAACCTTTGGGCCGCGGATGCTTGCCGAATAATATTGAAATAGTGCAAAATAAAATCGGGGTGGGCTGCAAAATTGTTTTAAAAATATTATTGGGCCCCCAAGCTAAAAAGGTTGGGAAACGCTGACCTAGAGTGTAGACGGTTAAACTAGATAGAGAGAGAGAGAGAGCACAGTAATCAGAGTGGAACCTAGAACCAGTGTAGAAACAGAGAAAAGAAACCGAACCTAACCTAACACCCTCATAAAATTATTATGGACGCAAAAATCACGCAGCTTTCCAGACTTTACGGCTAGTTGATACAAACATTACCCTAAATATGCACTGGTAGTCAAGTGGTTAAGGCCCTAGTCTGGTAATCCAGGTAGCGTAGGGATCCGTTGGTTCGAATACCAGCTACCCACATTAACCTCACCCAGCCTGGGTAGGGCCGGAATTGCCAGCCTTACGTGTTCGGAGGGAACAGAATTTTCTGTGCGAAAAGTCGGCTCCGACCGGGGATCGAACTCAGGATCTCTGGACTACGGACAGTAGTCACAACCGTTACGCCACGGAGGCTGGTGCTGCGCACTTCTACCACTGTCTTTAAAAAAGTCTCATTAAAAAAACGTCATGCACAGGACACTGGAAAACAGTTGGTCTAAAAATAAACCAAAATGGTCATTAAACATGCGACATAGAGCATAGTGAAGCATACCTACGCCATGAATGTTCAGAAGGTATGGCAAGATTGCACAGAGGAAAAAACTCATGCCCGCCAGGCAATGACCCTGAACAACAATTTATATTGAGATCTATTTCAAACCAGAGCAAACCAAATCAGGGGCGGGGTTTAGAGTGTCTAGAATCAGAAGTCCAGAAGCAGGGGTTTGTTAAGGGTGTCTAGAAAGGCATCCCGCCAGTCAATGACCCTGAACAATTTATATTGAGATCTATTTCAAACCAGAGCAAACCAAATCAGGGGCGGGGTTTAGAATCAGGAGCTGCTTTAGGTTGTCCAAAAGCAGGGGTTTTTTTAGGGTGTCTAGAAAAGGCATCCCGCCAGTCAATGACCCTGAACAATTTATATTGAAATCTATTTCAAACCAGAGCAAACTAATAAGGGGCGAGTTTAGGGTGTCTAGAATCAGGGCGTGTTTATATCTGGATAGTTAGGGCTAGTTTAGAGACGTAGAGATGTCCCAATACTTCCCAATTAGGAGGTGGGTCAACAAGAGCGCACCGGAAGGTATCCCTTACAAACAATTGTAACCAATTTAAGAATACAATTTTTTGTCGGCACGGGGGATCGAATGAAAAATAAGTAGTTATCTGATTTTAATGTTGGTTAAAATCAGAAAACTACTTATTTTTTCTCACGAGTTATGCAAGAAGAAGAAAAAAGAACAAAGTCATATATTTATTTGCATCACATTATAGGTCTCCTGGTTTTATTAAACAACAACTCACTCAGAGTTTAATTAATATAACTTGACTTTATACATAACAAAAAACTTAATTCAAGTCACATTACTCAGAGTTAAGATAACACAACAAATAACTTATTAAAATATTATAAGTATCACTCAAAAAACTTTCAGAGGTACAATTAAATCTATAAAAAACAAGACTTCCGACATATCGTCGCCTGGAAGTTAAAACTGACCTACAATTGGACCATCTCCATTTGGTCATTGAAATCTCCACCACTCTTTTCAGGTAAAAATTGTTTTTCGCTTTTTCCCGCGCATATGTTTGAATACTACCAAACTTTTGATTTTTAACCAATAGTTAGGTTAATTTCCGACCAGAGTAACGAAAAAAAAAAAAAAAAATGAAAAATGACCAACTGTCACTTGGTCAGTTTTACCTTCTAGCCGACGATATGTAGATAAATGTATATAGGCGGAAGTGACAAGTGATATGACTTGTTGGGTCCTGGCCCTCACTTCAGAGAGCAGTCTCACTTTCCTAAACGCTCTATAGCCCGTTACAATCTCCACTCTCAAAATCCCCGAACCTCCGTTTCAACCGTCACATACAACGCACTCTGATTGGTTATTTTGTTCAAATTAGCCAATCAGAGTGTGTTGTGTGACGGTTGAAAGGGAGATTTGGAGATAAGGAGAGTGAGAGTGGTTTCTGTAACGAGGAGGGTCTGTTCTGCAGCTAACAACATTTCGATTTTAATGAAATTTTCAGTTGACTAAATTAGGGGGAAATTAACAGACAAATTCTATATCACAAGTCATTGCCAAGCGTCGGTTTTCCCTATCTTACACAGTACGTAATCCGTGACTTGGCGCCACAGAGGTATTACAAAAACGTCTATTAGTTCCGCCCTTAGTGTCTCGTCACATTTCGAGCAAACTCACTCGGCCACTGTGACTACAATTTAAATGTTCCAATCCAAATAAAGGTTTATTTATTTAAATATTATATATTTGATTTTCTGGCTTGGATTTTTCTTAAGAAAAACAAAAACAAATATACCCTCCCTAGTTTGAAAGTTTCAAAAAAAACTGTAACATTTCGATTGGATTTTGAGTGTGCTCATATTTTTGAGGAGAGGAAAAACTTCAACAAGCTTGAAAGGGGTGTGACATTTCTCATGCATTCATTGTAACATTCCTAACACAACGCTGAATGCCTGAAAGAATGGCAGAATCCCGCCCCCCTGTGGCTCGAACACAGGTAATATCACCTTATTTATACTGCCCGATTAGGACTATAAAAGTCCCATTGTTCCAGCAGTAAGCCCAAGACATATTATTATGTGGTAAAAATCCCAAATGGGAGGATAACTTGTCATGTCCCGGTTGGGTTTTGAACCCAGGACTTCTGGAATCTCTGGATTCACAGAGTGCCGCCTTCACCACTAAGCTACCGGGAATATTACACTATTATAAAAGAAAAAATTCAATATGAATGATCAGATGGAGGCAATGTAGGTACCCATTGCACCCTCTATACAATCCGCAAAGATCGATCCGCCGCGCGCCACCTGATCAAACTACTGAGTTCCGGTGTTAAAATATTAACATTAGGACACTTTTAACTCCTGTTATTTTAACTTTAGAGAACAAATAACGCCTATGCAGTAGAGAACATGAACATATCTACAAGAGAATAAAACAAAAACAAAATCACTAGTTGAGCATGTCAACAACTAACTGACATTCTCATGAACCAATTTGGGTTGAGTCTCAAGAGATACTAAAGTTTGAATCTATTTTTTTAAAGTAAAGATGAGTGTTTCAGACTTTTTAATTTCGTAGCCATGAAACAGGAGCTACTGTGGACGCTTATGGTCTGTATTGTAGCCTGCCTCCCCTCTGATGGGCGAGAAGTGACACAATACTTCCCAATTAGGTGCTGGGTCAACACGAATTTACCAGAAAAAGGTATACCTTACAAACAAGTGTAACCAATTGTTGAGAACATTCGCTTCTGGGGTTCGATCTCACTAGAACTGGTGTACTCAACGTGCCATCCAAGGTCTAATCTCTATATTACCTTTACCTTATTTATATTAAGTGACTAGCGGGTTACGCCCGTAGGCTTCGCCAGCCCATCAGACACACACCAAGCACATACCACAAATACACGCCACAGACACATGAGAAATGAGAATCAACTATGTTTTTACATTTGACCGCTAGGGGAGTGCATACAATTTTGACTTGGCCGGCTAGGAAACATGTTAATACTTACTCTGGCAGTCAGAGTTTTTTTTTTTTTTTTTAGTAAACAAGAGTTAAATAGGCAAAGTTCCAACCCCGGCTGGGTGAAGTTAATGTGGGTCGCTGGTTTGTGATTTTCCCATGGAATGGAGGGTTAAACCCCTTAGACTGCTTTTCTAAGTCTTTCTAAGCCTATGATATGAACCCAGCAACTAATTGGGAAGTATTATGTCACTTCTCGCCCATCAGAGGGGAGGCATACTACGGGATGATCAAGCTTCAACACAGACCACAAGCGTCTACAGTAGCTCCTGTTTCATGGCTATGAAATAAAAACGTTTGTGTTTTTCTCCCCTCTGTGAAACATTCATCTTAAAAAAAATATATATAGACAAGTCAAGCTAAGTCCCACTATTCCAGCAGTAAACCCAAGACGTATATTAGCATGTGGTAAAAATTCCAAACGGGAGTATAACTTGTCATGTCCCGGCTGAGTTTCGAACCCGCGACCTCAGGAATCTCTATATTCACATAGTTCCGCCTTTACCACTGAGCTACCGGAACGAGACAAAGAGTACAGTTAAGTGCCACTTGAGCGAAAAATAAGTTCATAAAAATGTCTAGTGCCCTGTACAAGTAAACAAATAGTCCCAATCACAATCTTCAAGATTAGCAACAGCTCAATGTCGATTAATTAAATTGGTACAGTAATTAAAACACTTCATTGCTCATCTAAAATCATAGTAAGAAAATCAAATTTTGTTGGTATGGAGAAAAAACAGATCCAATTAGACAAAGAAGAACAAATTTTGTTTTTTGAAAAGATTTTTTAGGTCGAATTTGACGGAATACATAGTCATGAACAAGGGCGATTTGCAAAAGTTAAACCGAGGGGAAAAAATTAGGCTCATCCCTAGGTCTGGCTGATTTTTTAATAAGACAAAATCTGGTTCACAAGTTCACGTCTTTAGTTATATTTCACCACTTAAAAATATACGCAAAAAAGTTCCTTAAAGGTATAGGAAACAAGAAACGTCTTTTTTATCGCCCTGATTTACTCAACAATTCACATTATTAAAAATAAAAACATTATTACATAATATTAGATTTCACATTTCAAATAAATTAAATAATTACATTATTATAAATTGACTATTAAGTTAAAAGTTATCATTTCTATCGGAGGAGCCAAGGTTGCAGACCCGATTGAAGGTTAACAATTTTAATTTACATTTCACATAAAACAAAGTAATACTAGTTTGCTCCTGTACGGACAGTGGTATTTTGACCGCAAGATACAAATAAAATTGATTTTTAAAAACAATATTTACAATTTTACATTTGGAAGAATTTTTTTGTATGTTTACAAACTGAATTCAGATAGCAGAAATCTAAAAATTGTATTGTAATTGTGTTCAAGATTTATTTTTAGAAAATTCCAAAATCAACTCTAGCAGACATTCTAAGACAAAAAAAATTTCACCTGAAAAATAAATAAATAATATTACCTATTTAACTTGTTGAAAAGAAGTGAAAATAGTTCTCTTGTTAATGTGCATTATGATTATTGAGTAAATTTCCCAATGAAATACCAAACATTTTGTACCTATTTGCTTTCACAACTGAGTTTTTATTTTGTTTATATCAATCACCATTGGAGGGCATTTCTCGAAAAATGATCTAAGCTTAATTGACTAAAATTGTCCCCTAAAATTGATTCTGAAATTAAAAAAAACACTTGGCACCCTGTATAATTTTCAGCTGCCTGCTTTTTGTTTCAACCTTAACATCTAAACAATTGAAATTGCAGTCACCACGTATCTTCAAGTGTGCACAATTAGACTGTAAGAGTAGACTTCCATTTCTCAATGCATTTTTAACATGTAAATAACTTAAAAATGAGTGTAGAAGTAATACTTGACAGTTCCACAATGGTATAGTTTAAAAAAAAAGAAGAGTTATCATATTTGAGTTAATCATTTCGTTGATATCACTCAAACTCGCTTTACCAATTCTACGCTAGCCAGCGTCGATGGCATGTTGAATACACCGGTTCTCTTCAGAACACCGAAGTTAAGCGACATCCAGCGAGGTTAAGACTTGGATGGGTGACCATTCAAATTCTAATTCTCGTGACGCTGGCTTTTCCCGGCCCACTCAGGCTGGGTGAGGTCAATGTGAGTAGCAGGTTTGTGAGTTTCCTGCGAATGGAGGGTAAAACCCCCGTCGTGATATGACCATGGCAGTTGAAAGCGACGTTAAAACCCCACTTAAAAAAAAAAAAAATCTACGCTGAAACCGGGACTTGAACCACGGACCTCCAGGTTACAAGTCCACCGCCTTATCGATCAAGCCACTGAGGTCGGTCACAATGGTATGCTTTAGAATTGATGAGGGTCCGCGGGTTTTAGTTAGGATCTGAGTCCCACACTGTTTGGTATAAGCTTTCCCCTCCTCAAAAAAGAAGATAAGTGTCTCTTGGGACAGTCAATTATTATTGAACCAAAATTTCATATTTATCAATTACATTTCCTCTGCCTATCGCATTCCTAATGCAAATTTCAATAATAATAATAATAACACTTTTTAGTGGAAGGTAACCACCAGGCGAGGTAAATGCTCGAAGCATTTTCTACCACCCAACATTCAGAGTCTTATTATTATGTGCTCACAAACTCAAATTAAAAAAAAAAAATCATGCACTAGGTGGGATTCGAACCAACGGATCCCTACGCTACCTGGATTACCAGACTAGCGCGTTAACCACTTGACTACCAGTGCACCTATATATTAAGGTATTTATTAATGGTTTACAACCGATTTTGTTAGTATATAATTTAAAACCTAAAAAGGTAATATTCATATCATAATAAATTTATTGTATGGTGATAAGACCAGTAAGGAATACCTTATAGGTAAAATTAAGTTAAGATAAGTTAACAGGTGATATGATTAAGTATCTAAATAAATACATGATGTAAATAAATTAGACTGCCTTTTAAAAAAAAACTCTACAATAAATTCTACATTTTTTTGTCGACAAGGAAAAATAAAACATAAGTCGACATTAAAAAAAAAAAAAAAAAAAAAAAAAAAAAAAAAAAATACACTGAGCTTAAAATTAAATATAAATAAATATTTTTATTAAACTATTTGTTTGAACATTGATGGCTGAATTCACTGAGAAAGGTTTTCCTCCTTAAGCACAATTTTTCACAGTAATTCTATGTACAAGCATATGAGCATACGCATTTGACAAGGGAATTTCTATCGAGCAAAATTTTTCCTGTTATTTTTCTGTAACTGGAATAACTATTATTATAAACTGGTTGAAATCCTTCAAGAAAAGCTCCAAGTTTCACACCGACTTTTATTTCATCTATTGTGATCAGTTTGCCCTAAAAAATGTTAGCGTAATGGGACTCCCTGCCTCAAGCCGACAGTCTAAATAAAGCACTACTTATACTATAAACAAATGTCTATCATTATTAACCCATTAACGCCTAGTGTTGCCATATGCAACGATGGAGGCAGTGCAAGTTTCTGACCTGTTAGTTCAATACGGTATATGTTACCACTTTACAGCATTATAGTTTTCATTGTTGACAATATTTGCTACCTTCTGAATTCTATTAGACAGTTCTATCAGTTGGTCTATCAGAAATTTAGACATTTAATTTTTTAAAATGGATTAATGTTTTCCAACAGTTCAGGCGTTAATGGGTTAATCCTCAGTTTTTCGGGGAAGTCACAAGGCTGCTAATATCATAGGTTTAGAAAGTAGATAACAAACTGTCGACGAGAACTGGAACACTACTTCTGAATAGGAAATAGCATACAACTGCTTCAGTAGAAAATGGCGGATACCATGCTAATAGCATATGGTTTCCGCCATTTTCTATTCCGCTATTTTCCGCCATTTTCTAATGGCGGATACCATGCTAAGATCATATCGTTTCCGCCATTTTCTATTGAGAAAATGCTTCACATGAGATGTCCAAATAGCATTAGGAGACCTTTATCAATTTATTGTTTTAAAATCTATGGCGAATATTAACAGCTTGTTTAAACTAACCAAAAAGAATTTATTATTTAAGCGTAATGAAATGAACACATTATTAAGAGTAGGTCTCCTCTCACTTGGCACTAGAAACAACACAAGAAATATTTATATTTTATCTTAACCTTACACTTCGATTTGGCACTCTATAAGTACAATTGTACATGCAAAATTAATATGTACCGGTACCCTGAAGACGCGGAAGGAGCCATTAATTGCTCTCCTTCAGCAGCAATGGCGTCTTCACACAGGGACCCAGTCACTCAATCCTTCCACCACCTCTCTTCCTCATCAAAATTTGACCGAGGAACGAGGAGGACACGGAAAGTAAGTAAAGTAAGTACCTTAAAACGCGAAATCCATTGATTTCGCGTTCTAAACTGCAGTTCAGAGTACTGAGGACTCGTACCGTCATTCATTGAAAACTATTTTTATATCCCTTATTTTATATTGAAAACTATTTATGGGTGCTTGGTGCGTCGAATGTAAGAAATGGTTAGAGTTTAGACCATTTGGGAAAGAAATTGATTGGAATTACGGGTGATACCCGTTCCAATCATTTTCTTTACCAAAAAAATTGGTCTACCCATTCAAAGAGGAAATGCTTCTTGCATCCTCCTCGGTTCCCTTCCGGTAGAACGGTCCCTGGGACAAGTTTTTTATATTTAATAAAAATAAATAAAACATTTCTTCAAATTTAAAAAAAAAATATATCTCTATCCACCAGTATGCTGACAAATCCCCTCTTTACAAATCATTGGGTGGAAGAGATTGCCATAGGCAATAACCCCGCCCTTGAGTTAGGATATATGTATATATTTTGTTTATTTTATTTCCTGTTTATATTAATTTTGTCAATTTTGTATTTTAATTTTTATCATTATTTGTTTGTATATAATCATGTTCTTCTAATAAAGCGTTTCATAATAATAATAATTATATTTTTCAACTCATTCTGTAAAAAACTAGACTTATTACTCCCTTTCCATCTTTTTAAAATTAATGTAAATAGTACAATATTAGAATAAGTTTAGATTGATGTATTTTTAAAATGTGAGTTGATTGTAAATTGTAAATAATGTTTTAAACATTACAATAAAATAAACTGAATTGACTTCATCTCCATGATGGCAATACCAAAGAATTGAATTTTAGCAAAAACGTAACTCCTGATGTGTGGACGTATGGTAAAATATTTATACAAATAAAAGTTTCGTAATAAAGTCATCAAATGTTTAGTTAGCTCCCTTCAGCAATTTCTAGTTAGCTTCCTTCACTAATTTCTAGTTAGCTCCCTTCAGCAATTTCTAGTTAGCTTCCTACAGCTATTTTTAGTTATCTTCCCTCAGTAATTTCTAGTTAGCTCCCTCTTGCACTTTCTGCTTCTTCCTCCGACTCAACAGTTCCATGGTAGATGCTAGAGTAGACTCAAAGCTGTCCGCACACTTATCTCTAGTTAGCTTCCTTCAGCAATTTCTAGTTAGCTCCCTCTTGCACTTTCTGCTTCTTCCTCCGACTCAACAGTTCCATGGTAGACGCCAGAGTGGACTCAAAGCTGTCCGCATACTTATCTCTAGTTAGCTTCCTTCAGCAATTTCTAGTTAGCGCCCTCTTGCACTTTCTGCTTCTTCCTCCGACTCAACAGTTCCATGGTAGATGCTAGAGTAGACTCAAAGCTGTCCGCATACTTATCTCTAGTTAGCTTCCTTCAGCAATTTCTAGTTAGCTTCCTTCAGCAATTTCTAGTTAGCTCCCTCTTGCACTTTCTGCTTCTTCCTCCGACTCAACAGTTCCATGGTAGACGCCAGAGTGGACTCAAAGCTGTCCGCATACTTATCTCTAGTTAGCTTCCTTCAGCAATTTCTAGTTAGCTTCCTTCAGCAATTTCTAGTAAGCTCCCTCTTGCACCTTCTGCTTCTTCCTCCGACTCAACAGTTCCATGGTAGACGCCAGGGTAGACTCGAAGCTGTCCGCATACTTATCTCTAGTTAGCTTCCTTCAGCAATTTTCTAGTTCGCTTCCTTCAGCAATTTCTAGTTGGCTCCCTCTTGCACTTTCTGCTTCTTCCTCCGACTCAACAGTTCCATGGTAGACGCCAGAGTGGACTCAAAGCTGTCCGCATACTTATCTCTAGTTAGCTTCCTTCAGCAATTTCTAGTTAGCTCCCTCTAGCAATTTCTAGTTAGCTTCCTTCAGCAATTTCTAGTTGGCTCCCTCTTGCACTTTCTGCTTCTTCCTCCGACTCAACAGTTCCATGGTAGACGCCAGAGTGGACTCGAAGCTGTCCGCATACTTATCTCTCGTTAGCTTCCTTCAGCAATTTCTAGTTAGCTTCCTTCAGCAATTTCTAGTTGGCTCCCTCTTGCACTTTCTGCTTCTTCCTCCGACTCAACAGTTCCATGGTAGACGCCAGAGTGGACTCGAAGCTGTCCGCATACTTATCTCTCGTTAGCTTCCTTCAGCAATTTCTAGTTAGCTTCCTTCAGCAATTTCTAGTTAGCTTCCTTCAGCAATTTCTAGTTAGCGCCCTCTTGCACTTTCTGCTTCTTCCTCCGACTCAACAGTTCCATGGTAGACGCCAGAGTGGACTCAAAGCTGTCCGCATACTTATCTCTAGTTAGCTTCCTTCAGCAATTTCTAGTTAGCTTCCTTCAGCAATTTCTAGTTGGCTCCCTCTTGCACTTTCTGCTTCTTCCTCCGACTCAACAGTTCCATGGTAGACGCCAGAGTGGACTCGAAGCTGTCCGCATACTTATCTCTCGTTAGCTTCCTTCAGCAATTTCTAGTTAGCTTCCTTCAGCAATTTCTAGTTAGCTTCCTTCAGCAATTTCTAGTTAGCGCCCTCTTGCACTTTCTGCTTCTTCCTCCGACTCAACAGTTCCATGGTAGACGCCAGAGTGGACTCAAAGCTGTCCGCATACTTCACCTGGTAGCCGACACGTCGCACCACATCCTGCTGGTCGTAATCAGGGGTGGCATAGTCTGGGAAGAGATGAGAGTTAAAAAAAGTTATCATATTTGTGTTAATTACTATCGTAATATCACAACTACTCAAACTCGCTTTACTAAATCTACGCTGAAACCGGGACTTGAAACACCGACCTCCAGGCTACAATTCCGCTGCCTTATCGATCAAGCTACTGAGGTCGGTAAAAGATGAGAGTAATAATAATTATTAAGAATATTAAGAAAAAAAAAAAAAAAAACGAAAAAGAAAAATAACAAAAATAAAGAATATTAAGGGCGGAATTAATAGAAGTTTTTGTAATACCTCTGTGGCGCTAAGTCACGGATTGCGTACTGTGTAAGATAGGGAAAATCGACACTTACGAACGACTTAAGTTATTGATGTTGTCTATTAATTCCGCCCTAAATGTATGTACAAAAATGTCTATTTAAATTTGAAAATAAACAAGAGACCTTGTTTAGACTGCTGAAATAAAGGGACTTTTCAGTCTCACCTCGGCATAAACAAGGTAATTTCTATTCTATTCTAGTCTAATTATTAACCTCCGTGGCTCAGTGGTTAAGAGCATTGGTTACTGACCCGGAGGTTGCGGGTTCGAATGCCGGCCTGAGCGGAAATTTCTGACCGAAATTTTCCGTTTCCGGAATGGCATGGATGTAAAGGTAACGTGCCCTGAAGTAATGCGAAAGCGGTTCCGGGGCACACGTGCCTCTTTTTTTTTTTTAAATAATAACAATAATAAATACTCCTGTGTTATCTGCCAAAAACTCTATATACAGGGTGTCCATGTTTTTATTATATGGAAAATTTCATAATCAACTCCAGGAGACATTCTAAGACTAAAAGTAATCTTGGGCAATTTTACGAAAAATTAATAAAAAAAAAACACTCGACATATACTCGTAAGTTTTCACCTGAAAAATAGAACTTGGATTTGTGGAAAAGAAGTGAGAATGGTTCTTATGTCGTTGTGTATGATAATCATTAAGTAAATTTGCCAGTTAAATACATCATACCTTACATTTTGTCCCTATTTATATTCAAAACCGAGTTACTATTTTCTTTGTATCTCCGTTCGACGGCAAAATATACAAAAAATAAAAGCTGTAAGTTCAAGACGTAGCATGAAGTGGTCAAATAGGTGGATATCTTGTCATGCCCAGACTGGGATTCGAACCCGCGACCTCTGGATTACTAGACCAACGCCTCGACCACTGCTTACGGCCTAGCGTATACGCTTTTTTAATTAGAATAATTCCTAATATCCTTAAAACTAACTGACAAAAACTTTGTATCAAACAAAGACTTAAACATTTTTTTTTTTTTTAATACACTATACGTATTCTACAACATTTGGATTAGACTAGTTATTCCTTTAATTGACCCCTTGAAGTAATACTAAAGGTAGTTCCAACGGGTTAGTCTATTGGGTCTGTGGAGGGGTGGGAGGTTTTAGTGTTTTGTGGTCGGTTGTAGGGAAGGCTAGGGAACCATGGGATCCGGGGCTCTCCTCTCTTACAGGGGACAGACCCGGTTCTCATGGAATGGCCTTCCATTTTCACATAACCAGGCTTCCGGCATGGCGGCAGTATACTTAAGTATGCTGCCGTCTGGGGCCTGGTATCTCTATTAAAGAGATTTTTCCTCCTTCCTGTCCACAGGCCTGAAGCCCATTCTGTGTGTACAGTAATTATGTACAGTAAAATATTTTTTTTTTATTTTAGCAGTAAAGGTTCAAGAGTACTTATAAAAGAACACGCAATCGAAAAAGAAAGTACTTACCTAACAAATAGTACGGTCCCACCACAGGCAAAGCGTAGTTATTATCTACGAAGTAGGGATCATTGCCTCGCTCTATCGCATTCCGTATGGGATCTGCTCTCTTGAACGTAACATAAGCATAGTGCTCGCTGAAACACAATAATAAATAAATAAATGTGTTATTATATCATAATTTTAGTGGGGTAGCGCAGAATGATGAAAAATATATCAAAGAAAATGAATAATATACTGACGGATACAATATAATGACAGGTAGAACTCATGTAAATATGAATCCCACAAAAAAACTACCGTTAAAAAAAGGGCCAAGTTCCAGAACTCCTATCCAAAAAGAGACTTGAAACAATAAAATAAAAGTAGGTATCTATCGAAAGAATCCCTGCAGGCCAGTGAATAACTTTGGATTTTATCAATGAACATTATAACTTTGGATTTTATCAATTGTACATTATAAATCACGAAAATAAATATCCACATCCAAATTCGCTGTCTGCTCTCAAAATTTTAGTTAAAAAAGTTATAAGTTATCATATTATTGTGTTAATCACTTTTGCTATACCACATCTACCCAAACTCGCTTCACTAAATCTAGTCTGAAACCGGGAACTGAACCACCGACTTCCAGGTTACAAGTCTGCCGCCTTATCGATCAAGCTACTGAGGTGGGTAAAAAAATATGCAAAACAGAAAGTCCTGAAGATTGTGTATATTCTACGTAGCGTGTCGCGGATTTGGTTTATTTGGACAAAAATGTTTCATTGACGTAACGAATGCTTCATTTAACGGAAAAAAACGTTATCATATTTTTGTGTTAATCACTTTCGTGATACAACTACTCAAACTCGCATTACTAAATCCACGCTGAAACCGGGACTTGAACCACCGACCTCCAGATTACAAGTCCGCCGTCTTACTGATCAAGCTACTGAGGTCGGTTTAAGGAAACAAATGTTGCTGATATAGACGACATGAAAATTTGTTTTTTCACCACAACACAGAGCGTGCCGATAATCTATATTTCATGAATATTTGGAACAACGAAGATGCATTAGTTTTTTCAAGGGTTCAATGACTTCAATGGCTCGTGAAGAAAAAACCCAAGTTATCACGATGGATGATCGCACGAATATTTGGTTCAGGAAGAGCCAGCTAAAAGTTGACTGGAGACCATCACTCAGCCCCAGTTGTAGCCAAGCTCGTAACAACAACACCAACAACAACAGCATGTGATACAATCAGAATATTGACAAGAGAAGAAGAGATGGGTTGGCAATGGAGATATTTGTCTTGTGGATTTTTAATTGTTTTACGCTGCCTATGATGATGGGTTTCAAGGCAACTTTTAGGTTAAAATAGGGGATTTTTTGTCAACAAACTTGTATACTTAGGGCGAAATTAATAGACAAAATCGATAATTTAAGTATTTCCTTAGCTTCGGTTTTCCTCATCTAAGACAGTACGCAATCTCAGACGCAGTGAAACAGAGGTTTTACAAAAACGTCTATTAATTTCGGCCTTACTTTATCAGCAGGAAAAAAATATTAAAATAATATCCGTGATTTGTTTTGAATGACCTACGCAACAATAGTTAAAATGAGTCGTCAAGTCATCATAAATCTAAGAACTATCAGTTATCTTCTTTTTTTTGACATTTTCATGTCTTTGCTCTGGCACATAACCAAAATTATGTGACGAAATTTTGTAACGATATTATGTAACGATATTATGTAACGATATTATGTAACGAAATATCGAATTGTAAAGTGAGAGAAGTCTTCTAATATCGGATATCGATATTATGGTTTCGATATTATCGATATACCTAATATCGATATTTTCGTTTCGATATTGCAACCCTAAGAGAAGAGAGAAAGTATGTGTCATGCGCACAATACGAAATTTGGTCAGTTGGGTTTTGGACCTTGAATAGTAAAGATGAAAATGTCGAAATGGTTGCAGACTCGTATGCAAGCGTTTTTTTTGTTAAAATACACACGATCACATTTATACTTGTATGTATATTTATGTAGCAAGTAGGACTATATAGGTATGTACGATTATGTATTTATGTGCAATTTTATGTTACAATACATATATTACATAGATCCTTAGCGGAAACGCAGGTTATGCATACTTGCATTAATTTCCTACAAAACCCATTTGTAAAAATCAGCCTAAATCCATATTATGATGGTTCAGGTTATTGACAGATGTAAATTTCATATGCGTAATTTTTTAAATTGTGAAACTAAAAAAGGTGAGTTAACATTAAATTTATTAGTACATGAAAAAAAAATTATTTCAATAAATAATTATAGATTTTTCTTTAAAATCAATACGATATAATACGTAACTAAAAATACTTCGTTTGTTTATATTGAAAAAATACATATTTCAATTCATTAAAAGAATAATATATAGTTTGTTAAAAGTCTATTAAGAGCGGGATAAGACAGAGTTAAAGAAGAAGAAGAAAAGTCTATTAAATTGCTTTGGTTTTTCATTTGCAGTCTTCAAAATCACAAACGGTATTACTCAAATCAAAATCTCCAGTCTACAAAATCATCAGTTCAAAATCTGCAGTCTTCAAAATCATCAGTTCAAAATAAAATCAAAATCTCCAGTCTTCAAAATCATCAGTTCCAAAAAAAATCAAAATCTCCAGTCTACAAAATCATCAGTTCCAAATAAAATCAAAATCTCCAGTCTACAAAATCATCAGTTCAAAATAAATCAAAATCTGCAGTCTTCAAAATCATCAGTTCAAAATTAAATCAAAATCTGGAGTCTTCAAAATCATCAGTTCAAAATAAAATCAAAATCTGGAGTCTTCAAAATCATCAGTTCAAAATAAAATCAAAATCTAGAGTCTTCAAAATCATCAGTTCAAAATTAAATCAAAATCTGGAGTCTTCAAAATCATCAGTTCAAAATAAAATCAAAATCTGGAGTCTTCAAAATCATCAGTTCAAAATAAAATCAAAATCTGGAGTCTTCAAAATCATCAGTTCAAAATAAAATCAAAATCTGGAGTTTTCAAAATCATCAGTTCAAAATTAAATCAAAATCTGGAGTCTTCAAAATCATCAGTTCAAAATAAAATCAAAATCTGGAGTCTTCATAATCATCAGTTCAAAATGAAATCAAAATCTGGAGTCTTCAAAATCATCAGTTCCAAATAAAATCAAAATCTCCAGTCTACAAAATCATTAGTTCCTAATAAAATCAAAATCTCCAGTCTACAAAATCATCAGTTCAAAATCTGCAGTCTTCAAAATCATCAGTTCCAAATAAAATCAAAATCTCCAGTCTTCGAAATCATCAGTTCAAAATCTCCAGTCTACAAAATCATCAGTTCAAAATCTGCAGTCTTCAAAATCATCAGTTCAAAATAAAATCAAAATCTCCAGTCTTCAAAATCATCAGTCCCAAAAAAAATCAAAATCTCCAGTCTACAAAATCATCAGTTCCAAATAAAATCAAAATCTCCAGTCTACAAAATCATCAGTTCAAAATCTGCAGTCTTCAAAATCATCAGTTCCAAATAAAATCAAAATCTCCAGTCTTCGAAATCATCAGTTCAAAATCTCCAGTTCCAAATAAAATCAAAATCTCTAGTCTACAAAATCATCAGTTCAAAATCTCATGTCTACAAAATCATCAGTTCGAAATCTGCAGTCTTCAAAATCATCAGTTCCAAATAAAATCAAAATCTCCAGTCTTCGAAATCATCAGTTTAAAATAAAATCAAAATCTCCCTTCTACAAAATCATCAGTTCAAAATAAAATCAAAACTTCCAGTCTTCAAAATCATCAGGTAAGAGAACAAATGATTGCCTCCTTTTTTCAGATTTTTGATGACTTGACTGAGACAAAAATTCGCATTTAAAAGATAAAGGTCATTCAAAGAAAGAGTTAAAATTATTGTGTACAGAACGTCTCTTTTGTAATTTTGTTGAATTAATATAAAATTGTACAAAATTTCAAAAAAAAAAATATTAAAATAGAAATTTTGTATTGTTATTTTGTGTTTGCACCAGAAATAGTGCGAAAGTGCCGGTTTTTTCCCTGTATTTTTACAATAAACCCTCCCATCATGCAAAATTTCAGCTTTGTAGGTAGTAGAGAAGTACCTCATAATTTTGATGATCAGTCAGTATCAAAATCGCAAATTTCAAAATTACATTCCTTTGAAAGTTTTTCGCATAGACTCTTGAAATTTTCATTGTCTTTTTAATGATATTAGGACAATCTCTGTTCCAAATTTCATATCTCTATAATCAATTGAACCGAAGATAT
This sequence comes from Bactericera cockerelli, assembly GCA_024516035.1. Classification (NCBI taxonomy): domain Eukaryota; kingdom Metazoa; phylum Arthropoda; class Insecta; order Hemiptera; family Triozidae; genus Bactericera; species Bactericera cockerelli. The sequence goes on along the minus strand of CM044964.1, from coordinate 3,116,819 downwards.
GAGGGTGTGAAAAACCGGGTGAATCGGTTCGTGTAAAGCAGTGGTTCTCAACTCAACTTCCACTGCGACCAACTTTTTTAAATTTCTGAGAACCACGACCCACCAAATGTGTATTCACCCCTTCCTCTTTCGTAGTTGCTTTTTTCAATATTTCTTAATCTAAAATTCTAATAATTAACCCCTCGAAAGTCTAAGGGTACATATTGTACACAATTTTTTTTCTTCAATAAAGAGCGCCATTGGATTTTTATATACCCCAGAAACCAAACAGCAGTCAAAAGAATGGACTTTGGTTGGAGAATCTGCCCCAAAGAAGGCGAAATCGGTCCAATCGTCCAGAAAAGTCATGGCTACCGTTTTTTGGGATGCAAAGGGAATTATTCTTATTGACTTCTTGGAAAAAGGAAAAACAATAACTGCTGCATATTATAGTGAGTTATTGACACGATTTGATGCAAAATTGAAGGAGACACGCCCCCATTTGGCGAGAAAGAAAGTCTTGTTTCACCATGACAATGCACCAGCTCACTCATCTGGAATTGTTGCTGCTAAAATCCATCAACTTGGATACAAATTATTGCCACACCCACCTTACTCACCTGACCTAGCCCCCTGCGATTATTTTTTGTTTCCTAACTTGAAAGTTTGGCTCGGTGGAAAGAGGTTCAGCTCAAATGATGACGTCATAAGCCAGACAAAGGGCTATTTTGAGGAGTTCGAAGGGAGCTACTTTTTGGATGGGCTAAAAAAGTGGCAGGATCGCTGGAAGAAGTGTGTAGCCTTGAAAGGAGACTACGTCGAAAAATAGAACCCAAAAATGTAAGTATCTCGCACTCTTTTATCAAACACGGGTACTTCTTGATCCGCCCTCGTACATCTCTTATCACTGACTATCAATAATATTCACAACACGTCACTAGCACACAAGTGCAGGGCGTAACTTTGTCATTTTTCTCTTGCCCAAACAACATTGCTTACCCACAACCACAAGTTGCTGAAAAGTATATTGTATCTGAGCGCAACATTTTACCAATTGTTGAAAAATAAGATAATAATAATATTTATTTCTTTATTTAATTTACTAGATAATAATAATGATATAATATATATTTATTAAATTTAATAATAATAATATTTATTTAATAAAAATCTACTCACAAGAACTTGCGCACCACATGCACATCCGTGACGGTGCCAAATCTCTGGAACCGAACCCGCAACTCCTGCACTGAGGTGCTGGGCAGTATGTTGCCCACGAACATTGTGCGGTACTCTCTGATGCCTCGCCTCCACTCGGCCGATGAGTCACTCTCCGGGGAACTCCTGCTTTGGGAGAAGAAAAACAAGAAAAATGTGCGTTAGACTTTGGGCGAAATTAATAGACAATAATAATAATAATATAATAAATATTTAATAATAATAATATTTATTTATTTAATAATAATAATAATTGAATAATAACAAACATGTATAACTACAATAAAGTATCTATTCTACCCATTATCATTTCAACGAATGGACTTATTCATAAATATACAGAGCAAAACATGAAAAAATTAAACATTAAAAACACGAAAGAAATTAATAGAAATTGATGATTTTTTTTTTTTAAATAACACTCTTGGCCTAATACATACAATATACATCAATACAATAGCGGATAAGTCTCGACAGGTTCCGCGCCCCGAAACTTTCATCCTACTAACATCTAAAACCGGTCTGCTCCCGAAATTCTGAAATTCTGAAAATAATTCGAAAATTTGGTACTTGACAATTTTTTAACTGTTTTTCGAAAATGCCTTTTATTCTTCCAAATATGTTTGGTTGATTTTTCAATGGAACAAAGCGTTTTATCGAATCAAGTGAACAAACCATGTCCTTGCCTCAATAGTGACTTTGTAAATGAGGATCTTATTCAATGTGACGAATGTCAAATATGGTATCATGGCCGTTGTGCAGCCCTATCAAGAGAAGAAATTGAAAGTGTCCTTTCATCAAGTGAGAAATGGTTCTGTACAACTTGTTTAACATCCATAACACAGACAAACACAGATAATTATGTCTCTCATGATGATACAACCTCAAGTGTTACCTGCCCTCGTTGTCCACAAGATCAGATTTTGAAAACTTTCAAAGGTAAACGAGGTCTACGAATTCACTATGGCCGTCTACATAAAGACTATCTGTCCGATTTAGACATTATTGTAGAACAAGCAAGTAACAATACACCAGAAACAGATTTTGAAACTTTTGTTAGATCTTTGGGTATTTTAAAAAGACAAGTGAAAATAATAAAACGCATCCCCAAAGGAGCTAGAATGACTGTAGCCTTGAAATTATCAAAACTCCTGGACAATTGCTTAACAAATTCAATTAGTGCTTGGACTAATCTCTTTTGCTTTGCATTCAATGCACTTCACGTCCCTGAGAATTCGAAAAACCTCACGCAAACTGTCAAAAATAACGCAGCTAAATACGATTCTTCTCAGTCATTACCACACATTGATCATCCAGCTAAACCGAAACGCAAAACATATTCTCTTTCAAATCGTATTGAGTCGAAAATTTCCGACGGAGATGTGAGAGGTGCTGTCAAAATACTATCTTCTTTTGATTCTTTAGCGATTGACAATGACGAAACTTTCACAAAGTTGAAAGCCAAGCACCCGTCTCCTAGTCGTTTGTTATCTCTCCCAGAGCCTCCAACTCCCGGCGTAGGCTGTTTATCAGTTTCTGAAAAAGAAGTACAAGAAGGAGTTTTTGCTTTCCCTAATGGTTCCTCTGCTGGAGTCGACGGCATACGTCCCCAACATTTGAAAGACCTGCTGTCAATAAGCAATGGAGATGCTGCACAGAAATTGTTAACTTCATTGACAAAATTTAGCAATTTTCTTCTTTCTGGTAATGTCAACAAGAGTGTTACTACAGTTTTATATGGAGCAACAATATGCGCCCTCGAAAAAAAGTCAGGAGGAATCAGACCTATTGCGGTAGGATGTACTCTACGTCGTTTGGTATCAAAGATCGGATGTAAAGCTGTTCGTGATCAAATTAGCAACTACCTCAATCCTCAACAAGTTGGATTTGCTACTAAAGGTGGATGTGAGGGGGCAGTACATGCAACCAGAACCTTTCTTCAGGAGAATGCCTTTACTAGCAAGATAATATTGAAAATAGATTTTGAAAATGCGTTCAATAGCGTAGAACGAGATGCTTTATTATATCAAATCAAAGAAAAGTGCCCGCTCCTTTATCCTTACCTTTGGCAATGCTATTCAACTCCATCCACTCTTTTCTTTGGTGATAAAATGATTAGTTCTGAAGTTGGTTTTCAACAAGGTGACCCGGCTGGCCCTTTGGGGTTTAGTTTATCTGTGCATCCTATTATTCAAGATTTAAGATCAGAATTTAATGTATGGTATTTAGATGATGGAACTATTGCGGGAGATCCAAAAGTTGTTCTCGATGATTTTTCAACAATCATTACCAGAAGTCGCGAACTTGGACTCAAAGTGAATGCCTCAAAATGCGAATTGTTTTTCTGTGGTCCAGTAAATTCTAATATTATTTCTGAATTCCACAAGATAGCACCAGATATTAGTGTTGTACAGCACCTTTCTCTTCTAGGATCGCCAATTTCTGAGAACTGCATGACAAATATGTTTGAAAATAAGATTGAAGAAATTTCTTTACTCCTGACACGTATCCCAGATTTAAAATTCCACATTGGATATTATTTGATAAAACACTGCCTTTTCGTTCCAAAACTGAATTATTTGATCAGAACGACACCATCTTGGAAGATATTAGATATTATCAAACAAATGGACAGTGATATTAAAAGTTGTTTTGAATACTTGATCAACACTAAACTGTCAGACGATAAATGGACTTTATGTTCACTTCCTCTAAAACATGGTGGAATGTCTATCAGAAAACTGTCGGATTTGATTCTTCCAGCTTTCTTATCTTCAGCAGTTAGCAGTCTTCCCCTCATCCGTACGATGTTAAATGAAAATATGAATGTTGTGGATATCGCTAACTACTCTGAAGGTTTGAGACTATGGTCAGATCGTTTTGGTGGAAATTCAATACCAGAATGTTCAGCAGTTCAACACCAATGGGATGATGTTTCTTGTAAGAAGATCTGTGATGAAATGGTGTTTTCAACTCAAGTTCAGAAAATATTGTACGAGGCATCAACTTGTAAGGAATCCAATGGCTGGCTCCAGGTTTTACCTTCTCGCACTGTAGGTACATTGTTGGACAATAATACGTTCAGAATATCGGCTGCTTTGCGAATAGGGGGTGTGATATGTGCTCCTCATCGTTGCGTGTGTGGTGAGAAAGTAAGTGAGAATGGAAGACACGGACTATCTTGTGCTAAGAGTGCTGGACGCCAATCTCGCCATTCCAGCCTGAATGATACTATAAGGCGTGCACTCACATCTGCAAAGATTCCTGCTATTCTAGAACCTACAGGAATGTCTCGAGAAGATGGTCGGCGCCCAGATGGCATGTCTTTGATACCATGGAAGTCAGGAAAGTGTTTGGTATGGGATTCTACATGTGCGGATACTTTGGCTCCTTCGTATGAAGATGTTTCAAAGAAAGGCGCTGGTAATATAGCAGAAACGGCTGCCACAAAGAAAATAGCAAAATATAGAAGTATAATGGAGGATTATCATTTCATTCCATTTGCTGTCGAATCAATGGGGCCCTGGTGTGAGGCAGCGAAAAAATTCACAAAAGATCTGGGTGACCGCCTCACATCAGTAACCGGAGACAGAAGAAGCAGGGCCTTTCTGGATCAAAGAATATCCATCGCCATCCAGAAAGGCAATGCAGCATGCGTCATGGGGACGTTGCCAAGCTGTTCCAAAATGGAAGAGATATTTTATTTGTAATATTTTAGAAAATTTTAAATTATAATAAACTTTAAAATTTGATTGTATAGAACAACATCAAATCGCTTATACACTTAGTATACCTAATTATATGCTACAGAGAGAATACAATACAAAAAATCATCATCATCATAGGGTGGCGTCATCGTAAACGATGGTAGCCAGACAGTGGAGGAATGACTCGGCACTTCTACCACTGTCTTTGTAAGGAGGCTAATGATTGACAAGGGCCTACTCCCAGAACCAAGCCAATGCTGGTCTCCTCCCTGTTTATAGTCCCCCAGCCAGGTAAACAATACAAAAAAAAAAAAAAAAAAAAAATACATAAATATCTTGAACTGAAAACATAACACTGTTCAACCTGGACATAATAGAAAACTCTTTATAATAGAGAAAATCTCAGGTCCCTGCGTCACCTCTTCATGTGTAATAGAGAACTGCCTATTTTATTATTATAAACTGGTTGGGGTCCCACAAGAGAAGTCCCAATTCTCACACCGACCTCTATTAGATCTATTGTGACCAATCATGCTTGTGTGGTCATCAATACATACATTTTTCGCTCAAATTCTCTTTCGACTAGCATACCTTTGGCAAGAAGAATTCGACAATGATCGTTTTCGGAGCTTCTTAGTTTTTCCTCCTTTGTTACTACTGGCTTCAGAGTCGCTCGAACTGCTACTGCTCTCAGTGGATTCTCTCTCCGTTGAACTACCAGAGCGTGCCTCCAACGAAGACGATCGCTCGCGTTTCCGATACGAGCGATTGCGTCTCGACAAGGCGCTCGGGAAACCCGAAGTCCGATCGGCAGAGGTCGGGTTTCTTCGTGGACTAGCGCGCTCTGGTGACGGACTGTTTGAACTGGCGAGACGGTAGGACGGTTTCACGCGAGTGGCATTGGACTGGAAATGAGGAATAATTATTATTATTTTACTTTCTTTCAGTTAATAATGTATAATGTATTAATATTTGCTTAATAAAGATTTACTACAACGCTGTTGGTCCAATGAGAGTTTTCACCTTGAGAAAACATCTCAAATAAAGGACGACTATACCCTTCTCTTATTGCTCAAAAATGTAGAGATTTTGTGATTACAAAAAAATAGTAGGTATGTCAATTATTTACGAGACATGACAGTACCTGGTGAGAGGTTCTGTCATTCTTACCCCCACATAGTATTTTTGCCGGTAACGTATCTGTTTAACGACCCCCAAGAGATTTAATTTTAATTGACATCTTTTCTCACTGAAATAAATCATCTTACCTTCAAGGGTGTATATTTCTTATGATCAGGTGATTTGCTTCTCGACCGCCGAAGTGTATTATCGTAGCTTCGCGCATGCGCGGGACTAACACGACGACTGGCGAATAGTTCCGACTTGCTCCTCAAGAAATCCGAATGCAGAGGAAAGTGATTTTCACTCGGGTTCAAACTCCTGGGGTGCATTCTACCGTTCCGTTGCTGAGCAATGTTCCTGTCATGCTGCAGATATTTTCCGGGACTTTTCGAGTGGTAGGATTCTCTATGATCTCGCGATGGGCTTCGTTTCATATCGTAGCAGTTTTCTCTGAAAGACATTGTTGACATTAGTTGAGCTCGAGGAGACACGTTCAAGTTTCTTGCCCGTACAACCCGGGTGCTTGACCGTCTACCACTGGTGTTTCTGCTCTCTGTAAGATGTTCTGAAGGACTGGTCGAGTTGTTTTGAGTTCGTGAAGAGGATGGACTTCGAGAGCGTTTTACAGATTTGGGAAGACTAGGGTCTGGTGACGGGTTCTCTTTTTGTGGGTGTCTTCAAGTTGCTAAGATGTCTGGAGTTTTTCTGGTTTGCATCAATGTCATTACTAGGAGAATACTTGGTTTTGTCCATTTCAGAATGTAGACTAGCTGAGAGCTTTTCTTCTCGTTTGTTTGTCTCGCATGATTCACTTTGGGTATGAAGATCAACATCGTTGAGAGTTTTTGTTAAGTTCCCGGATTCAAGTGAAGTGTCGGAGATTGAAATATGACTCTTGTTCAAATCACTCTCCTGTGGGTCTAATTCATCCTGGGCAAGGGACTTGTGGCTTGATGCATCCAAAACATTCGATTTCTGATGGCAATGAACTTCGTTTGAGACTTTCTGGGTTGGACGGGCCAAGTTGATGCATCGTTTGGGAGGCATTTTGTCGTTTTTTCCATAATGAAGTTCGATTTTCAATGGTTCCATTGCTTCAGGTCGGCTCAGCTTGGAACCAGCTGAAGAAACAAGACAGGGCCTCTTGCTATGATCACGGAGTTCTTTCTCCTGGAACCCTTTGGATTGGTCATAATACTCTTTCGGGCGTTTATAGGACCTTTTAGGTTGATCATATGAACGTTCCAACTTGACACGTGGTATTTCGCCATTCCCTGATCGTGGACGGAAATTGTGGCTTGAAATTGACTTGTGAGAGACTTTTGAGCTTGTGGAGCGTTGTTTGGGTCGTTTCTGAATTGGCTTGGAACTGGAGGAGGAGGAAGAAGAGGAGGAGGAGGAGGAAGAGTTGCTACTGGAGGAGGAATCATTTGAGCTACTGCTGGATGATGACCTGGAAATGAAGGGAGAAGAAAATGAAAGTCAGTGGTGGTTTCTCGATGATCTAGGCGTCAGTGTCGGTCTGGTAATCAAAATGTAGCGAGTTCGAAACCCAGCCGGAAAATAACAAGTTGTACTCCACTTTTGAATTTTGGCAACATAATAATGCGTCTCTAGCTTGATACCTACTTGAAGAGTGGGACTTATAATCCAAACAGGTAGAATAAATAAAGGAATATTATTATTATCTTCCATTATAAAATAATTCGTTTGTGTGTGTATGGCATTCAAAATGTCCATTTTTTTTAATGTTGAGCTTTTTCAGTTTTCAATCTGGCCGTCCAATAAATTTCTGGAAAAAGAATTCCTAGAACTGATCCTTTCTGCATTTTTAACCATCATAACTTTTCTAACAAAAATAGAACTCTGTCTAGAGCTTATTTTTAAATTTCCTTTCCCTTACCCCTAGCAGAAATCCTGGCAATTCTGATGCATGTAATTTCTTTAACATTTACATGAACATTGATTCCCACATAAAGTAAAAGAAGCACCTAACTGGGAAGTATTGTGTCACTTCTCGCCCATCAGAGGGGAGGCATACTACGGGATGGGCAGGCTACAACACAAATCACAAGCGTCTACAGTAGCTCCTGTTTCATGGCTACGAAACAAAAAAGGCTGTGAAACACTCATCTTTTGAAAAAAGAAGTGCTAGATACGTTACCTGGATGAGCTGGAGGAGGAGGAGGAAGAAGATGAAGAAGAAGAGCTTGATGATGAGCTTCTCGTATTTCTTTTTCTTTGTCCATCTCTAGATCTTCTGCTTGAAGAATTTTTCACTCTTCTTTGATGAGTTTTTGAATCTTGTTCTTTTTTTTCGCGTCCAGCGCTTGTAGTATTTACTTTACCAACATCAATTATTTCTTTCTCTTCATGGATTCTAACGTTGTCTTTGTTGGTGCAGAGATTGTGAGCTGTTTTCACAGTTTTACATTCACCACGTTTTTCCTTATCTTGATGATCACTGATTTCGTCTTGTTCAGTTAAGTTAGTTTCTTCGACGTCGCTGGGTTGTTCAATAATTTCTCCCTCTTCCGTGTCATCTGATGATTCTTCAATATCTTGAGCTATTGGTTTTTGAGTTGAATCAATTTTACTTGAATTTTCTGCAATGTCTTTTCCAAATATGATGGGTTTTTCTTGATCTGTCTTGAGAACTGTAATGCGTTTTTGGTTATTACTTTCACATCAGTTTCTGTGGAGACATTTGGTTTCGGCTGTGTTTCTTTTTCATGGGTTGACCCAATACTCAGAGCATCATTAACTTCTTTTTCACTTTTAAGATGACTGATCTGGTTTTGGGTCTGGTTGGAAGGGATAGATGCTTTTTCATATGAACTCTTGGTGTATTCAGTCCCATCATGGGGGACTGATACTTTTATTTCATTGTCTACGAGAGATCTTTCTTTCTCAGTTTTTACAATGTGAACATCTGGATGGTTTACAATTATTGTTTCAACTGGAGGGTCTTCCAATTTTACAGTCAGCTCCAGGTGGTTAATACTATCAGGAATATTCTGTGTTATGCTTTCATTTAGAGTTTTCTCATCATCCTTGTTATCATGTCTGAATATCAACTCATCAAATTGATCTTTATATACGAGTTTGCTTTCATTTTCAACTTTTGATTCATTTTTTTCTATTTCTATAGGTGGCTTAGTTTTCAATTTCTCCGACAGCAACTTGCTATCCATGTTTGTTTTATTTTCAGATGTTTCTTTCAACTCTTTTCTAAGCTGTACTCCTCCAATATTGTTGGAATTCCAAGAGTTTGAGGTCTGTTCATCAACTTCATGTTTAACAATATCTGAATTTGTTGTGTTGTCACTTTTTATACTACTTCCTTTTAGAGGACTATTAACTATCACTACATTGTTCACAATAGTTATGTTGTTCTGTTTTTCTATTACCTCAAGAGTTAAAACTTTTCTTTGATTATTATGTTGCATTTGTAATTTATCATTACTTTTACCAACAGTGGAATCATTACTTCCAGAAGTTATTGGTGTACTTCTGATGTTTTCACAAATAATCTGACCATTCAATTTTGGTACAGAGGTTTTAGTTTTATTCAAGGCATTCTCACTGTCAACAATATTTGATTTATTGGGCAAATACTGGCCCTTCCTTTTTTTATACTCATCCAAATTCATGACTTTCTTTTTGTTAGTTTCTTTTTCTTTTGCAATAGTTATTTCCTTTTCAATAGTGTTGTTAGCAGTAACATCATCTTTTTTTACAGTAGGCTCACAGGGAATAACTACTTTCTCCTTTAACTCATTGGTCAAATCTTCTTTTTTCTTCTTCAAATATTTTTCCACTATTTTCTTACATTCTTCCTTCAATTGATCACTTTTCTTTACAGATTCATTTGTTTTGGCTTTTGTTCCGTCGTTGTTTTCTTTTGGATCATTTGTTGATTTTTTATCAGAGTCTGGACTGGAATTCAATACTTGACACTTTGAGATGGTGATTTTTTCGTTAGAGCAATCCACCAACTTGGGTACCACATTTTTAGCTTGATGGTCTTTGCTATGATTAGTGTGCTTGGTTGAAACTATTGTTTGTTTTGAACAGCTGTTTAATAGACCATTTTCGATATTTTGCTCGTTTTCAACTTTAATTTTACTAGAATTTATAGCAGATGTAACTTTATTGATTTCATTTAAATGGGAATTTTTGTTTCTTGTACTATCTTTAAAAATCTTAGTTGCGTCTAATTGTTTCCTTTGGTCCTTATTGGATACATTTGTTGATAAAGAATCTTTAATACTAATAATACTTGATGATTTATGTGTGGAACTTTTCGTATCTTTTGTGCTTTTTCGCTTATGGTGCTTGACATTGTCTAAATTATTCTTATGCTTATCTATTTCTTTGATGTTATTGTTGGGTAATATCTCTAATTTATGAACACTACTGTGAGACTTGCTATATGTTTCACCATTGAGCTTTTTATCTTTATGATTAACAATATGTTTGTCATCAGTTTTTGATTTAGGGACTAATTTTCTACTACTACTATGACTTGTTCTAACTAAATCAGTCTTGCTGTTGCTTGAAACCTGTTTATTTTGATTGTCTTTGCCTGACGATTCAGACTTTGTTGCACTTGTGTTGTTCACTGTCATACTATTGTGGTTTCTTGAGGAGCTGCTGCTTTTTTCATGAGAGTTGATTTTGTCTCTATTGCCTCCTCTATGTTTTTCAGTTTGGATCTTATCTGTTCCATGTCTACTTTGATCTCCTCTCCTATCTCCTGAGCTTTCACGCTTTCCTTTAGAAGAGTTGTGTACACTTTTACTTTCACACTTATCATTTCTTTGTTTATGTTTAACTTTCTCTTGTGCCAAATTCTCATTTTTTCTGACTTTCTGTTTATCTTGTCCTGTCTCAAGTTTCTTTCTTTCTGACTCATGTTTGGGTTCATCTGTTCGCACAGATGTGTTATTTTCATTTTCAAATGTAGGATTTTGCTGACTATCAGTTCCAATGTTCGTCTTTTCTCCAATGCCATTAGAAACGGAAGATTTTTCAGGTCTCTTCTTCTTTGGGCTTCTTCCTGGGTCAACATTTTCACAGTCTCCTTCATGTTGTTCAGTTTTAACATCAACTTGTTTTTCTTCTTTGATAGAGACACAAGATCCGTCTTCATTGTATCCAACAGGTTGAGCCTTTCCTCTGTACTCATACTTGCAACTTTTTCTTGAATAGTTTGTTGTAACACTGCTTGCTTTTTTCTTCTTTGCAATATTTCTCTTACTTTGTTTTGTTTTTCCGACACTTGTTTTGCTTGCTCCTGAGCAGCTGTCTCTCTCTTCACTTCTGCGATATTTCTCAATCTTTCTTCCTCCAACACTCTTCTTCTTCTCACTACTTCTTCTGTGTGCTCCATATCTTTTTCTAACAATGTCCACTCGCGTTCTAATTGAGTTCTTGTGTACTTGGTGACATTGATTGTAATTCTTCCAATAAACTCTCCCGGCGAACTTTTCTTTTTCGTCTTGAACTTTGATTTTCCTTCTCGGGTAAGTTCATCATATTCTCGACAAACATTGTTGCAGGAGACTTTGATTCCAGCAAAAGCTTCCGCTTCTTGCTTGACATTGACATCTCTGTCTGGAAGACTTCGTTGCTGGGGAGACTAGAGTTGCCGACGAGTGTGGAGTAGAGATGCGGCATGCGGAACTGTTCGCTGGCCGTGTCTCTTCGGACTCTTCGATGCCGCTACACGCGTCGTCCGCATCACAATCACCTGCGGGGACAGCGGGTGCTCCTCTCTGATGGTCCAAACTTCGAGCTGGACATGGTCTGGCTGGTGCGTAGGACTAGCTTCTGTGCTAGGACTAGACTCTGTACTATCTGGTAACGCTCGACAAGACGCCGGACTCCGCGCGAATTGTTGAGAAGTTGGATTTTAAAATTAAGATTATCACAATTTTCAGTTACAAATATATCACTTAGATTATCACTGCTAATGTAGTCGCTGTCCACATCGCTGGTGTCGCTCAGGTAGGAGTTGTTTGTGGTGTCGCTGCAGCTACTGACGCTGTTGCGGGGCTTGTGGTAGCGAATGCGACCCTGGGCCTGGCTGAGCAGGGGCTGGTGGTTGAAACGCTCCACGTAGTAGCGATACCGAGGCTGAAGGAATGAGCAGAGATGGAGCGCGGCCTGGCTTCTCCACTGCTGCTGGCACAATCTTCCACCGAAGAGGGAAGATCTAGCTCTTCACAGGAGCATGCCAAGGCGTTCTGGTTTTCATGTGAAATATTGAAACTAAATTTATGTTATGTTATCGAAATAATTTTTAACGAATTTGACATGCTAGATTTTAAACATAGTAATAATAATACTCCTAAAATGAAGGAACCACCAGGCAGGTTAATAATCAAATTATTATGTGGTAACATACTCAAAAATAACAAAAATACACTTTTGTTTTCATAATAACATCAAAACTACTCAAATAACTGTGTCTTCGTTGTTTCTGAAGGTTAATTGAAGATTCAAATATTTTAAATAAGAAGTACAAAAAAATTAGTTTTTTTCTTCAGAAAAAAAGTTAAATTAATTTTCAGTCACAAGGACATACATAGAGCTATGCGGAAAAACAAGCTGACATGCAAAATTTTGAGCAGCAGTTTATATGGGTGGGGAGCCATATTGATCCCAACTAAAAAAAAAAAAAAAAATTATCTACTAAGGTATTAATCTGAAAAGTTTGGGCACCCTTCTTTAAACCATATGTGTAGACTTTCAATGATTTTGAGAGTAATCTAAGACTATTTTCATCCTTAGGTCTAATGTTTAACAGATCTAGATTTATTAACAGTAATACACATCTTCCATAGTAGAACAAACTGGAAGTGTGCCCAGCACACTAGCTGCATTAGACAAGGTCTAATGTTAGCATAATCAAGAAAAATAATTAGAGTTTTCAAGAGAATTATTAATATTCCTTCTGTGAAATTATCAGGTGTTAATTTTCACAAGTTTTGCTGGCAGTAAGGATTTTCATATTTTTTTTGGTTTCATTAAAACTTCTTTGTTTTTGGATAACAAAAAAAGTATATATCAAATTTGATTAACAAGCAAACACACATGAAATAAAACACAAAGAAAAGTGGTAGGATTTTTATATGAGTGATTTATAATAGTAATACTTTTTAGTGGAAGCTAACCACCAGACGAGGTTAATGCTCGAAGCATTTTTTTCTTTTTTTGCTTCCAGTTTTGTTCATTTTATTCCAGTTTGGTTAACTTTTGTAAGAAAGAAAAATATGGCTTTAGACAATCAATAAAAATATTTTACCTTTGAAAACATCAAACATGTAACTGTAAACCTTGTTGACACAGCAATATTTGGTACCTCCAGTCCAAGGTATGGAAAGTTCTTTATCTACGACACTATTATCTAGAACTGGCAAGGATGTGGGCAAATTCAACTCTGGCAAAATTGTGTCCAGATTGACGTACTGCAGAGATTGAACATCAAATTCGTAGTGACTGCGGGTTATTCTAGAAATCAAAATACAAAGGAAGATAATAAGTAAATATTAAGATACTATATTTTCACCAAGTTAAAGAGTTATCCAAGCTATATTTAAAAAAATGACCTTTTGTATGTCATGTTCAGAACCTAAAAATATTTTCAGTACCAAATATTGAAAAAGATAATTCGAAGATGATCATGTTACTTTTAACAACTCTAGGTATTGAAAAGAAAATTACTATGAACAAGCATATTGCTAAAAAAAAGACCAGTGTCTTGCTAGAGTACTTTAACAGAGAATGGCCTAGCCAACCCTAACAAGCCAGGCTACCTTGATATTTCCCAATGGTTTCATGGCTTATAAAAAAAATCCCAAGTTCACATAATTTTTGATCTCACATAGAACTATGTGGCTCAGAACAAAACAACTTTCAACTTAGTTGGCTGGAGACCATCACTCTAACTGTAGCTGATTTGGCTACAACATTAACATACAAGTAATAGAGAGAAACAATTTTATTTTTATTTATTTAACAAATAAAATGAACTGCAACTCAGTGTCAGAATTATCTGGACACCTGTTGTTTTTGCATTTGACTCCATGTATTTCCTGATGGACTAAATTTGACATAACATTTTTGTGATTAAAATTTTCTAGCTATAATTTTTTTTAACTATTGTGAGGTCTTTGGGCTTCTTTATCTGTTTCAATCTTCTTTGAATCATTAATAAGTTGGCTAGCTAGTTAGACTGTTTAAGAGTTTGTTGTTAGTCACCTTTCACTACAAAGAAACAGTCCAAGGTGCTTTTTAACTTACGGGAGTTAATAAAGAGATAAGTAAGTACATATTATATTTTTCTTAAAACATGTGATATAAAAAAATTGCTGAGGGAAAATCTTACAAATTTAAAAGAATGTAAACTAATCATGCAACTAGGGTAATGTTGGTAAATTTAAAGTAATGTGAGAAAACTGCATACAGAAAACTTACAAATCTATGAAATTGTAGAGAGAATTGTCATCGTGAATCTCAACATGACAGGCCTCTGCCATAACTCTTTATGTAATTCAACGTGGTGTTAACCATTTGACCAAGATTTTCTTACTCAGCCTCTCCAATACTCATGGTGACACAGCATTCTACTGCAACCTAGAAGTAAATTAATGAGATGAATCAATATTAAAATGGTAGAATTTACACCCATTTATACACATGTATTTAACCCATTAATTTGTAATAAAAAAATTGTGTTTGGAATGTGTATTATCTGTGGTGAAACAAGAGCTGTTTAACAATTTTTGGGGGTAGCACATTACTTTACAAGATTCTTTGCATCATTTTCTTTTTAATCTGGTAATGCAACCATTAGTACCAATACCAGAACTACTCGTTTTTCCTCAAAAAATGCAACTGGACCTGGGAAAAAAGTTCACCTACTTGCAAGATGAACTTTCTACCCACTCTGCCATGAAGTCAACTAGTTAGTAAAGTATTTGACAAAATTACACTGTTGCAAACTAGGTTATACTTTTCAAGTGGCAATATCTATTTTATTGATGCAGGGATACAGGTGAGTTTCACAGTCTTTAATTATTTTGATACGGTCATAATAGAATTATTATTACAGTTAGATTGGCTGGAAAAGATTGCCACAGGCAATGACTCCACCCTTTAGTTAGGCCATAGTATTATTTTATTCTTTATTTATTCTTCAAACTATTTAATCATTTATTTATTTTTTCTTGATATAGATTTATACAGTAATAATAATAAATATTATCTTCATATGCTAATTAGAGTATAATTTCTTTGAGGTTAAGCACAAGGTCTTTTTTTTTTTTTTTTTTTTTTTAAGTGGGGTTTAACGTCGCTTTCAACTGCCATGGTCATATCACGACGGGGGTTTTACCCTCCATTCGCAGGAAACTCACAAACCTGCTACTCACATTGACCTCACCCAGCCTGAGTGGGGCCGGGAAAAGCCAGCGTCACAAGAATTAGAATTAGAATGGTCACCCATCCAAGTCTTAACACGTATGAGACGGGTCCTATTTTCTATAGTTTGTACGCTGGGACGGCTTCAAATTAGGGTATGTGTTCCAAATATGACAACAACAACAAAAAAATTGGGACGGGCGAGTACAAAAATATAATAATAATAGCATTATCTGTGCCCACCGGTGGGTCACGTTACAAGGGAAATTGAAAAAAAAACGTGACCCACCGGTGGGCACGCCGTCTCATACGTGTTAACCTCGCTGGATGTCGCTTAACTTTGGTGTTCTGAAGGGAACCGGTGTATTCAACATGCCATCGACGCTGGCGCACAAGGTCTATTAACAATATTTGTGGGAAGCCTAGCATAAAATCAGCATATTGTGCTGTTTAGACCCCATCTATATTTTGACTTGGTGTGAAGTACTGCACTCCACCATAAAATAATGGTGGAACAAAAATAAGGGAACCTCTTTTTTCAAATCAAACTTTCCAATTATACATATATGTTGTAACCTAATTTAGAAATTTTCCATTAGATTTTTATGGGGGGGGGGGGGGGGGGGAACTACAATAATTTTCAAAGAAAATTTATTTTTTCTCATGTGAGTATAGGTTTGGCAATGAAAATGTAAAGGTAGGTGGTAAATGGTAGTCACTGGTACTGCACAGAAGATAGTCAAGTGGTTAACACACTAGTCTGGTAATCAAGGTAGTATAGGGATGTGTTGGTTTGAATCCCACTAAGTGCATGAATTTTTCTTCATTAATTTGAGTTTGTGACCACATAATAATAAGACTCTAAGGGTAAGGTGGTAGAAAATGCTTTGAGCATTAACCTTGCCTGGTGGTTATCTTCCACTGAAGAGTATTATTATAATTATGAATCATTGGCTGTAATGTCTCATTTTTCCAAGTTGATGTTAAGCACTCCACAATTTAAATTTTAAATAATTGTACAAAGGATTGTAGGAATAATCAAACAAACAGTACACAACTCATGTTTCTTAAACAAAACTAGTCAATTAGTTGAACTATTCAACTACCTAAGTAAATTCAATATGGAAGGGTTGATACTTTCACCCACCAAGGACAAATGACTTTTTCAAATTAATATCTTTAATTAAGAATGATATTTACTGATAAGAGTGATAAGAGATAAAAAAACAAGGACATGAAAAGTGTGAAAAATAAAATCACTCACACACTCACTTTAAAAGTATCTGATAACTCTTTACTTTAATCACAAGATAAAATCTTTGTTATTATTTAAACAACAACTATGCATTATTAATAAATCAGGAAGTTATGAAATCAGATTATCACATTCTAAACAAGAACAATTAATAAAAGAAAGTTTTTTAAAACACTAGAAACAGTTTTGAATATCATCTTAACACTTTACCTAGAGGACATAACATTTATAACCTACAAGATCTTGAGGCAAGATTTTACATACACAAAACTGTTTCTTCTACATAAGCAATTTTTTATTCAAGAGAGACACAACTAAACTGAGAATTTCTTTTTAAAACTTGGTAGAAGAACGAAGCACTGTTAACATATGGAATACAATATTCAAGAGAGCTTTTCTTTTTCCAAAGGATTTTCCTTTTCCATCTCCATCCCATGGAAAGTTTTCAGAAAATAACTTTCAAATTCTAACCTCAAATTAACACGTTACCACCAAGGAGGTTGTTATTCAGTAGACAAGAAATATTTTGCTATAAAGTGAACCATATGAATTATTCCTTACTCCATTTTGAAATGAATGCTGCTTTACCAAAGGATAATGTAAAATATTATTAAGCAACACAGAAGGTTTAAAAAACCTTTAAAAGTCAAAGGAGCAACCTTAAAAGTTTGCGTAAAAGATTGCTAGTTCCACTTTCAGAACGTTTAAACCTTCTCTCTACAACTCTACAACATTATCAGTTTCTTACCTTGTTTAAATTCTCTCCCTCTTCACATACTTTACTATGATACAGAGATTAGTTTTAGTTAATTTGTTATTTTTATTATTTACTTACCTAAATTACTTTTTCCCTAACATCATTCATTACCTTTATAGTCTTAAGAATTTATTTTTAATTTAGTTTTAAGCACAACATTGTTAACACCGAAAGGTATCATTCAACAATAAAAAAAAACATTATTATTATTATTATTATTATTAAATAACCTTTTACGCAAGTTTATTAGGTACATGTTCAGTGTTCATGTAAACATGAAAGAAAAATTGAGTTGAGAAACTTTTATAATTTCGAGTTTGGAGGGGAGAAGTCTAAAGATTAGGAGGAGAGATAAAGTAGACGCATATTTGAAAGGAAAGGGGTGTGGTAGGGGATAGGGCTGAATTTATTATTATTTAAAAAAAAAAAAAAAAAAAAAAAAAAAAAAACTTCATGAAAATAAATTATAATTTTTGATTTTCAAATGAGTTCTTATAAGAACTCATTTGAAAACCAAAAATAAGTTCTTATAAGAACTCATTTGAAAACCAAATTTACCATTTACCAAAAAACCATTTACCTATAGGTACCTACCTATACATCATCAGCTTATTTGCGATATTGATAAATTGTTCAGCTATTGATAAAAAAATATTCAGATAAATTGATCGGAGGTTTGGTAATTAGGCATATAAAAAAAATCATCTTCTACCGTTTGACCTTAAGCAGTTTTTTTTAATTGAACGAAAAGCCTGAACGAGACCGAAAAGTCAGCTCTGGTCAACCAAAATTTGAAGAATAAGAAAAAGTGATTTTCGAAACTCTGGTTTGTTTACATTAAAGATATCGGTGTTTGTTTACATTTTGCATTTGAAATCATCCACTTCTTCTTACCGAACCAAACGCCATGACCGAACGAACGAGCCGGTCTACTCTGGTCAGGATTTTTCGGTCCGGTCAAATAAAAAAAAAGTGAATTTCAGTGACCAGATCAGCTTCACATAAAAACTAAACAAGATGGATATTATGGTTGTTCTCTCAGTATAAGTGAAGAAGAAGAAAAAAAACGCTTGCATACGAGTCTGCAACCATTGGGACATTTTCATCTTTACTATTCAAGGTCCAAAACCCAACTGACCAAATTTCGTATTGTGCGCATGACACATACCTTCTCTCTTCTCTCCCTCTACAATTCAATACTTCGCCATTGTGCGCATGACACACACTTTCCCTCTTCTCTCCCTTTACAATTCAATATTTCGTTACATAATATCGTTACATAATATCGTTACATAATATCGTTACATGATTTCGTTACATAATTTCGTTACATAATATCGTTATACATAATAAATAAATAAGAAGGGGGTTTGGTTATATTTTTATGTGAGGGATACCTTCCGGTGCGCTCGTGTTGACCCAGCACCTAAATTGGAAGTATTGTGTCACTTCTCGCCCATCAGAGGGGTGGCATACTACGGGATGGGTAGGCTACAACACAGACCACAAGCGTCTGCAGTAGCTGGTGGATTCATAAAACGTGCAAGTACTTCGGTCTGAATAATGATCGAAGTTTGGCAACCCAGGCGTCGCGTCGATGGCGCGTTGAGTGCGCCGGTTATCTTAGGATCACCGAAGTTAAGCAACGTCCGGCGAGGTGAAGACTTCGTGATGCTGACATTCCGGGCCAATCCAGGCTGTGTGGGGTTAGTGTTGGAAGCAGGTTTGTGAGAGAGATTAACAGAAAAAACGCTTGCATACGAGTCTGCAACCATTGGGACATTTTCATCTTTACTATTCAAGGTCCAAAACCCAACTGACCAAATTTCGTATTGTGCGCATGACACATACCTTCTCTCTTCTCTCCCTCTACAATTCAATACTTCGCCATTGTGCGCATGACACACACTTTCCCTCTTCTCTCCCTTTACAATTCAATATTTCGTTACATAATATCGTTACATAATATCGTTACATAATATCGTTACATAATTTCGTTACATAATTTCGTCACATAATTTTGGTTATGTGCCAGAGCAAAGACATGAAAATGTCAATATCGTTACATAATTTCGTTACATAATATCGTTACATAATATCGTTACATAATTTCGTCACATAATTTTGGTTATGTGCCAAAGCAAAGACATGAAAATGTCAAAATGTCAAAAAACGCTTGCATACGAGTCTGCAACCATTGGGACATTTTCATCTTTACTATTCAAGGTCCAAAACCCAACTGACCAAATTTCGTATTGTGCGCATGACACATACCTTCTCTCTTCTCTCCCTCTACAATTCAATACTTCGCCATTGTGCGCATGACACACACTTTCCCTCTTCTCTCCCTTAACAATTCAATATTTCGTTCCATAATATCGTTACATAATATCGTTACATATTTCGTTACATAATTTCGTCACATAATTTTGGTTATGTGCCAGAGCAAAGACATGAAAATGTCAATATCGTTACATAATATCGTTACATAATTTCGTTACATAATTTCGTCACATAATTTTGGTTATGTGCCAGAGCAAAGACATGAAAATGTCAAAAACATATTCGTTCACATAAAAAAACCGCTTCCTTGTCAACTGGAAAAGAATAAATTTTGCCAAGAGGAGCCGAATGTTCAACATGTAGGCTGCTGGTATGCAGAAACGATTTTGTAATCTCTATAGGGTTCACTGTAGGGTGGTCCCGAGCTTGCGATAGGGCAGGGGTGCCCAACCTTTACAAAAGCCTCAGATAATCAACGCGATCGACCCCCCCCCCTCCCCCTACAAATTCAAAGTTCATTCTAGGATTCTTGAATGGGTTACGGGTTAGTAAAGAATTCAACCAAAATTTTCAAGTTTCAACCTCCTTTTAATTCTCATGAGTTAACGAAGGAGATCTCGTATTTTCACTTGTTTGAGATGCCAGAAAACCTCGTTCACAATTATTTTGCATTTTAGAGATCTAGACTTTTGGACGTCATCTCACCTCTCTGGACGTGATCGACCCAAAATCACTCCGCGATCGACCGGTCGATCGCGATCGACTGGTTGGACAGCCCTGCTATAGGGAATACTTCGACCTTGACAATTATTTTAGGAACATCTAAATGCACATGCGCACAGACGCTTTAAACAAACGCCTCTGAATAACAAAATCAGGGACAAATGACCCAGGCATCCTTATAGTGAGGACTGAAGACTCCGCATACAACCCGTACTATACAGGTACACACAGATTCTTTTGTTGCCGCATTTATAATACGTTTTGTTATTTAGGCGATCATAGAAAAGCTACAACTACAAGTTGTGAAACATGTTCAATAAAAAAATAATTAACCTCTGTGTTGCACAGGTTTTATCACAGGAAAAGTCCGTGATCGGTGAATTCCGTGCAGTTTGTGAAATCACTGTTTTGTACCAATAACTTCTTTAGCAGTTTAGCTTTCTAATATTTCCTCTGTTGTGAGTAGATAGCCAGAAGTTTCAAATACAGACATATCTAATATTTATAATTATTTTAAGCAATTCTTGAATAATAAAATTACTATTTTCCAAAACCTACCCTAATAATTTTATTTCTCCCGTATCCAGTATCCGTAATCACAGATACTTACCACGATTATCTGTTCTGTGATTTCAGTTAACAAAGATATCCAAAGATAGCGCTGCAATACAACTTTTGTTTACGTAAATACGTAGGAGGAAAAATCATAAATCATAATGGCCGATCAGTTTCAATCGTATTTTTTAGTTTTT
Source organism: Bactericera cockerelli (assembly GCA_024516035.1). Lineage (NCBI taxonomy): Eukaryota > Metazoa > Arthropoda > Insecta > Hemiptera > Triozidae > Bactericera > Bactericera cockerelli. The sequence continues at coordinate 3,095,594 of CM044964.1, read as the reverse complement.
CTTTGAAACTTGAATGATTTCCAGTTTTGTCTTGACTTTTTCCCCGTTCTCGGAAAATCGCTAAAAATATTACAAATTAATTTTAATATATAAATTGCCAAAGTGAAAGGCGGGTAAGCAATGATTTAAACGAGAATAATTTAAGTCGCAAAAAGTGATTATCGTGTTTGTGTTTTTCTGCCCTGAAGAAGTGTAAATTAAATCTGGGAATTTAATTAAGATTTTCTGGTGTGTTTCGTGTTTTTTCCTTTGTGTATTTTGTGAAGTGAATGGAAAAGTCGGAGATGTTCTTGAAAATCTTGAGTTTTGCCTTACTCCTCAGCGGATGTGTCTCTGGAAGCCGTAAGTTTCATTGTGAATGTACCTTATACCTGGTCAACTGGCTACCTATTACACAACTTGATACCAATGGAGATGTGACCTGTGATTCTTGAAATCCAGATTCTAGGAACTTGCATACCTACCTGCAATAAAATAATAATAACATAGGTACCAATATCTATGTTTCTGAGTGTTTATGTTTGTCTCCTTAATTAAGAGTTAATTCTCAAATATAAGTGGCTTTATGGTAATATTATCCCATTATATTAATAATTATTGTGAGTCTTATGGCCAGCTGCAGACCACTTCTACAACATATTTTTTGATGTGATGACTGCCCGATGAATTATCATGCACTTATTTCACAAAGCTGGGTTTCTCATTTTCCTAGTTTTAGCCTCAGGCGCAGCTGTGAAATGCAGCCAGGTTAACACGTACCTATGAGACGACGTGCCCACCAGTGGGTCACATTTTTATGTCCTCATTAGACAGCGTGCCCACCCGTGGGTCACATTTTATATGTCCTCAATAGACGGCATGCCCACATTTTTTCTCAATTTCCCTTGTAACGTGACCCACCGGTGGGCACAGATAATGCTATGATTAATATATTTTTGTCCATCCCAGAGGATAGTTTTTACCGGGTGGAATTTTGAAAATTGATGCAGGTCTAAAAATATGGCCTTTTTACTGTAACCTCTTTTTTGTGATTTTCCGCATATAGGTCTTGAGTATTTTTTACCAAGGGTACTAAATTTGGCTGTCAGCGTCAGAATCATCAACACTACCAGCACTAAAATCATCATCTAGATTCATAAAAACCCCTTCAATTTGATCTTTTTGAATTATTTTATTAATGTCTGTCATATCAGTAACATAAAAAAAACTAACATATAGCACAAACTCCTCTAAATTTTAAATTTTAGAGGAATTTTATTGTGACCCACCCATGGAACACACCATCCTGGAGAGCTATTTTAGTCCGTGGGACAGCGTGCCCACTGGTGGGTCACAAAATAAAATTGCAAACAATAAATATTCTGAAGCACTAAATAAAAAAATATATTGTGTTTTTACACTAAAAAGAAATCAGTGAAGCAAAAATTTTTTTTTGTCATTTTTGGTACACATACCCTAGTTTGAACTGTCCCAGCATACAAACTATAGAAAATAGGACCCGTCTCATACGTGTCAACTACTACTGCAATTGACCCTGAAAATAATAATGGATTCGGATATAATTTAAACATCTTTATAATAGAGAAAATCTTAGGTTGCTCTGTCACCTGTTTATGTTTAATAGAGGTGGCAGCATTACCAGTGTAAAAAGAAATTCATTCAGAATGTGCTTGCATTGTGCTTCATCACAATATACTCCATCTTAACTTTAACTCTTGGCAATATCTAGCCCTACCCAGGCTGGGTGAGCATAATTTTTGTAGCTGCATTGTGAGTTACCAATATAGTTTCTTTTATTTTCTCTGTCATGCATTGTGCCATGTATAAATTAGTTCTACCTAAATTTGTACAATTAGAATATATTAATACAACTGTGCACAAGAAATGGGCTCAGTTCAGATTTGGAGTAATATATTAAAAAATATTACGATAGAATCAAGTAGTCTGGCTGGGGGACATTACACAGGGAGAAGACCAGTGTCTCACTAGAAGACTATAAACAGAGAACAGACTAGCCAACCCTACAAGCCAGACTGGCTTGCAGTTTCCTATGGGTTTAATGGCTTATAAAGAAAAGTCCATGTCCTTACAATGGTTGATCACACATAGAAATTATATGTGGTTCAGAACGAGCCAACTTTGAAATAAAGTTTGGCTGGAGACCATCACTCACCCCTCCAGCTGTAGAATCTACAACAACAACAACAACAATAGAATCAAATCAAAAAGAGTCTGCATCATAAATGAGTGGTGATGAAGTGATTGGATTGAGCTAGTCAAGCATAACTCCTTCTCAACATTGCCAAAACATATATTGGCAGAGAAAACAGAAGCAATAGACCATGTAATGTGGTATTTTCTAAAACAAGTCGAGAAGACTGAATGATAATATTACAATATTTATCTGTAACCTTTAGATGTAGATATTGTAGATACCTGGATTTTTTTGTATATTTATATCCATTTATTATATAAACAGAGTCCCTGAACACACACTATCTTCCTCTTTCACTTTGCCACCTCATGTTCAACCTCATGGTTGAGGTTGGTTGGCCATGGCACATTTTTTTTTAAAAATGTCTGAATGCCTTTCCTAACACCAACAATTCTATTTCATTCAATGTCCTGATCAGGATGGGGGGTTTACCCTCCATTAGCTGGGAATTGTACCAGATACCCAAAATTAACCTCACCCAGCCTGGGTAGGGCCAGAAATGCCAGCCTCTTGTGTACAGAGGGAACAGAATTTTCTGTGTGAAAAGTCTGCTCTGACTGGGGATGAAACTCATAATCTCTGTACTACAGGCAGTAGTCACAAAGAACTGTTATGCCACAGAGGCTGGTGAGCACACATACATATATATCATATAATAAAAAGTACATGTTTGAGATTTAAAGTTACTGATTTACCTGATAATTATGTTCATAGATAAGGTTTATTTTTATTAGGTACATAGGTAGGTGTATTATTATACTTTATCCAACCATTGCTTATGAGATAACAGTTTGAATTTCCTGATTATGATGATTTCTATAATATTAAGCTCCATTGATGATGACTATTATGAGATAACTGTTTGAATTCCTTGTTCATGAATGATTTCTTTCATGATGCTATAAATTACTATAGAGAGATTATTTTGCTAGAGAAACTTTGCTTGGTTCCTTGTGAATCTGAATACAGTGGTTCTTAACCTATCTGACAAAGTCTTGTGTTGTAAACATCTTCTTAGTGCCAGTATACATTACTGGACATTGCTGATCAAATTGGATAATTTCTATTTTCTTTCAAACTTTTTATTATTAAAAACAAGAAAATATAATTATTAAAACAAGAAAAAAAAAAAAAAATAAATAAAAAATACCTACATGATATTTATACAGATTATGTCCTAACTAAAGCGCGGGTCTATTGCCTATTCTTCTACCCAAATCCACTCCCTATTTTTTTTAACCCTGCTTAGGAACATTAAAAAAATATTTTTTAGACTTATTTAATTTTGACCATTTTTATTTTTAGCTAGTGAAAAGTAATAGTCTGGCTGGAGGACTATAAACAGTCTGGCTGGGAGACTATAAACAGGGAGGAGAACAGCAGCCTGGCTGGGGGGCTATAAACAGGGAGTAGACCAGCATTGGCTTGGTTCTGGGGGCCTTGTCAATTATTAGTCTCCTTGTAAAGACAGTGGTAGAATTGCTGAGTCATTCCTCCACTGTCTGGCTACCTTCGTTCACGATGACGCTATCCCATGATAAAAAAGAAATGTTTTTACAAGTTCCATAATAGATCCATCCTTGGGTCAAATTTCTTTGGCAGAAATTAGAATGTTGAGAAGCACTGCTTTCTACTACAACAGGATCTCCACCCTATGGTTTTGTTGTGAATAGATCTCCATTGTCTGATTGTCTCTGGCATGATTTTGTGTAACCTTGGTTTGGTTCTGATTACATTCTGTGTGTGCCTCACTAAACGTTAGTCTTACAAATCATCCACTCTGATCCTCAAGGAATTCTGATCCTGTCAGTCGGACCTGCTTAAAAGAGAAACCTAGATACAAGAGAACTGGACATTAAAGAACTATTTCCAGGTCGAGTGCATGAATTTTTCCTCATTAATTTGAGTTAGTGACCACATAAGAATAAGACTCTGAGGGTTTTAAGTGGTAAAAAATGCATTGAGCATTAACCTCGCCTGGTGGTTACCTTCCAATAAAAAGTATTATGATTGTTATTAATATGCCTCTCTGTAAGCGAAAGTAACCTCTTTATAAGAGAAACCTGGATATAAAAGAAAAAGGTTCTAGTCCCTTACCTCTAGGTTCAACTGCATCAAAAAAAGTCAGTAGCTTGATCGAAAAGGCGGCGGACTTCTAACTTGGAGGTTCGTGGTTCATCTCCCGGATTCAGCATAGATTTAGTAAAGCGAGTTTTAGTAGTTGTGATATCACGAGGGTGATAAACTAAAATATGAAAACATATCTACGTAGGTACGTATAATTCTTAATTTTTATTTATAAATCAATCCCAGTTATAAATTGCATATATTTTTTTTTTTTTTTTTTTTTTCAATGCCAACTTTGTCTAAATTTGGAACACACCACATCCATCTTCAACTTCATACTTCCTCAAGTTGTATCTTGTCCCTCTCAATCTGAGAGAAACAGCACGAATCAATGCAACTTGTATCTTGGTTTTAACCCAACTAACAATTCTACTGTATGGTTTTGTCCACTTGTTAGATAATGTGATTGCCATCTTTTTCAAGAAGCTATCGAATTCGTAGTGAAGGGCACCATACACAGATATTATCAAGGGGGAAAATGAGCCTCTGATGTCTTCAATTGCTCTATCATATTTTTTGTAGAAACAGATTAACATGATCATAAATCAAATAATTATATATAAGAACCTACGATCTTAAGCGCCTAGAAAAGAAATTGAAATGTTCATATTGTTTTGTAATCCTAGGTGAAGTTCAAGTCCACATAACCCCGGAAACTAACATGTTAAATTGTTCATAATAATTCTATCCTTTCGATAACAATAAAATTATTGACTGTTGCTAATTATGCCATGTCATTTGGTTTCTTGAAACAAGGGAATTATGTCTAGTAACAATACTTTGGTATAAACCGGAATACAAATAAGGTACCTATGGTAACAAAAAAAGACTATTAATGCAGCGTTTTTCAATTTTTTTTATTCCGCGACCTCTTAACTGTGTGTATTTTTATTATTTTTTAAAATTAACGGGTTTCCCCATTTTAACCTAATATGATATCTATAAATTACTTAAATAAATATCTCTAATTTGTTGCAAAGAGTGATAAAAAATGTCTATGTCATCTCTAGTAAAAAATGTGTTCCCTGGTACCTGGTACCATTAACCTTTTCTTTTGGCATTGGCTGGCAAGGCCATGCTATACAGCCATACTGCCATACCATTAACCTATTCATTGGACAGTTTTGGCTCGTATTTTGTAGAATAGGTATCTGGGGTAAAGAGGTTTTGATTTCTAATGTTTCTACAGTTGATTTTTAATAACATCATATTAATGTTTATGGGCGAAAACAATAAAACAAAATACATATAAACTCTGTTTCGTGTTAATATAGGCCGGCTGGCTGGCGCTACTTGACGAGCGCTCACCTCCCGGCGAGCTTGATTCTGTGTCAATTTAACAACAACAACAAAAAATCATATTAAGTTTAAAAATCATATTAATGACAGAGAATGTCTGTCAATTAAAAAACAACATATTAACGATAATCCCATTCTGTGTTGAATTCTTAAAATATATTAATATTCTTCACAATTGTAATATATATCAAGTAGGCACATAAAAAAGAAATAATAATAAAATATAACATCTACTCGCTTCACTAAATATTTGCTAAACCTGGGGACTCGATCCAAAGACTTCCGATTCCAAGTCAACACCGCCTTGTCGATCAAACATCTGAGCTCGGTAACAACATCACTCACTCACTACCTAATTGACAAGAGTAAGCTTAGGAGATGGAACGATTAGGCTAATAGTTCCGTGACCTCATTCAGGAGACCCTTTATCTAATTAAAAAAAACATCACAGACAGCCTCGTCGAAGGCACGTTGAGTCCACCAGCCCCCCCCCCCCTCAGACCACCGAAGTTAAGCAACGTTCAGCGAGGCACGACTTGTTGGGTGACCAATCAAATGCGAATTTTCGTGGATGCTGGCTAGTTCTAGATGGCTACAGATGTCTGTTGGCCACTTCTTCGCTTATGTACCCGGTTTTCGCAAGGTTTTTGATGAAATTCTATTTACCCTAACAGCCGTATTTATGAACAGAAAACGCCGTTTGAGCATGGTCTGAAGCATGATTTCCTTTAATATTATTGGCCAATACCTTGCTTGAGACATTGCTCAGACAAATTTTCCTGTTCATAAATACGGGTGTAAGTTACGTGGCGTAACGGCTACTGACCGTAGTCCAAAGATTCCGAGTTCGATACCCGGTTGGAGCGGACTTTTCGAAGAAAATTCTGTTCCCTCTAAACACGCTGGCATTTCCGGCCCTACCCAAACTGGGTGAGGTTAATGTGGGTAGCTTGTACGATTCCCAGCCAATGGAGGGCAGTTATTATTAATAGTTATAGATTATCGAAGTTGTTATTATTAATAATAATAATAATAATAATAACACTCTAGTGGAAACAATTGGATTTCAATCTATAACATAGTGGCATAATAATAATAATAATGTTTTGCTTGTATGTACCCACCTAATACCTAGGTATAATAATGTTCGTTGTCTTCATTAATGAACGTGTTATCTATGAAGACGCCCTGGAATTTCTATGGGTTGAAGCAGTGGTGATAAGGACGGCACAAAATGCAAAAAAAAAAGAAGAAAAAAACGATAACCTATGCAAATGTTAGGTGATAAGGCTGATAAGACATATAAGTCTGTCTAGCCCGCTTCCTACCATTGTCAAGAGCACTGGTAGTCAAGGATGTCAAGAGCACTGCTAGGATTTGAATGGGTGACCATTCAAATTCGAATCTTCGTGATGCTGACTCTTCTCGGTCCCACTGAGGCTGGGTGAGGTTATATTTGAGTAACTGGTTTGTGATCAGTTTCAAGCGAATGGAGGTTAAAACGTTCGTTGTGATATGGTCATGCCACTACAGACGCTTTTGAATCGTTCTCCTTATTTTTTTTATTATTAAAAGATGAGTTTTAATAATAAAAATATTATTCCCTCAACTTCACCCCAAGCCAATTTGTTAAATTCTTTAAAAAATGAATTTCAAGAGTTCAAAAGACAAATAGATGCTGAAATTCTACATATGAAACAAGAAGTAGAAAGATGTGACACCAGATTAAATGACATTGAGCAGTACTCCAGAAGAAATTGTCTACTAATCCATGGAATAAAGGAGGAACGTGAGGAAAATTGTCTTGCAGCTGTGTTGGATGTATTCCAGAATAAAATGAAGCTAGATATCACTCAACAGCACATCGACCGCACTCATCGGATTGGACCTTCAAAATCAGATGCTGGTAAAAGTAGAGCTATTATTGTGAAATTCGTCTCATACTATCATCGGCGTCTTGTATTTGCTGCTAAAAAAATACTTAAAGGTAGTGGCTGCCATGTGACCGAGTCCTTGACGAGAACGAATGTACATCTTCTTACAGAAGCCAAGCGCTTGTTCGGTTTGGAGACCGTATGGTCAATGGATGGGAGGATTATTTTAAAAAATGGTATGAAAAAACAAATTATCACCAGTATGAAACATCTTCATTCTCTCCATTCTCAAATACAAAATACTAAAGTCTCTCAAAAATCAGGTCCCGTTATCACATCCAACACTGATCAATCTACAATGTCTGAAATAGTTCCCAGTCCTGCCAATGTTCCCTGCCCGCCTACTGTCAACTCACCTCACACTCCAGTCAACCAACAGCACAATAATAAAAATTCTTCTTCTTCTTCCTCCCAGAAAAAGAAAAAGAAGCGTCACGCTAAAAGATGGAATTAACTTACTTATGATCTTTTGAAACATTTGCCATCTAAGTAACTATTTTTGATAGGTATACTGCTATATTTATTGTTTACTTATTTTTTTTTTTTTTTTTTTTTTTTTACATGTACAGGGTATCTCATTTTGGATGAGCCGGAGCTATTATCGGGGACTATTGATTCTACAGAGGACTTGATCCGGCAGGGTCTTCCTTAAAGCTAAGGGGATGGCTATTATTCGTGGTGGCTATTATTCAAGGGCTATTACTCTAAGATGGTGGCCTAGAGCATTTTCTCGTGCTCCCTTCTAGGTTTTAGTAGAGTCGCCCTCGGAGATTTAAATGGGGCCGTGTATTTTTGGGAGCTGTGATGGACTGACCATTGAGGGATAAGTGTCTTTAACTTGGATTTTTTTTTTTTTTTTTTTTTTTGGGGGGGGGGGGGTGGGGGTGAGTGTCTTTAACTGTGCCGCGAATTTACGGTGAGTATCTTTAACCGTGATTTAGGTGGGGGATACTCGTTTTCTAGTGGTTTGTTTATTGCTGTTCTCGGAAGTGTATGGTTTGGATTTCTGAGGTTGACCTAGGTCTGGACTGGAGGGGCGTCCTTGGGGGAGTGTTCGGGGTCACCGTTGATTTTCCCCTTGGTTGGGGAGGATTTGGTCGGGTTGGTTTTTCTGTGGTGTCGGTGGTTTCCGGGTGGTCGCGCTGGTTTATTTTGAATGGGACACCCTGTATATATATATTTATACATATCACAATTAAATAAATGGTCAGTAGGGTTCAATACATTATAAATATGTTGTGAATAATACGTCCATTATATTGGTGAACATATTATAGTTATAGTGGATGTATTATAAAACACATAATTATACTGTTAGTTTTTTTTTTTTTTTTTTCTCTAAAAACAAGGTCAGATCAGACCATTCATTGATCTTGATTTTTTTTTTTTTTTTTTTTTTTTTAATTTTTTTTTTATACCATATACCTATATTTTTTTCTTCTTTTTTGTTTTTATTATTGTATATTTTTTATGTCAATTTTTGATAATTTTATTTTTCCAGGAAATGTTTATTCGTCCAGTTCCAATGTTAGTGATTCTCAGGATTCTCAGACATCAGTTCAATCTCTTCCATTATCTGCAGCGTTACTGCAACACTTGACCCCTTTCTCCGCCTCCTTTAGAGTTGCCCATATTAATGCTCAATCTCTGGTGGGGCATCATGCTGATCTCTTATCCACGTTTAATAATAATTGTTTTCATGCTATTCTTGTTTCAGAGACTTTCTTAAAGCCCTCTTTGCCAGATGTAGTTGCTGATATTCCTGGCTATCAGTTGATAAGAAATGATAGACTTCATTCCGGATGTGGTGGTGTGGGAATCTATCTTAGGAGCGGCATTGAATTTTCAATAATTCAATGTTCTGACCCTACAACTAGGAACACCATAGAATATATTCTATTGGAGGTTCACTACTGTCACAAAAAGCTCATGTTGGTTGTTATTTACAGACCTCCCAGAGTAGCTTACTCTGATGACCTACATTCACTTCTAAGCACTTATGTACCTTTCTATGATGACATCATAATTATGGGTGACTTTAATTGTAATCTAGAGACAGATAATATTCTATCCAAAAGATTTAAAGATCTAGTAAAATCTGTTGGTTTGTCTATTTTACCTTCTAAGCCTACTTTTTATCAAGATAACTACCATAGTTTGCTAGACCTGACAATTGTTAAGTCACCTAATAAAGTTCAATATTATGAGCAAGTTTCTGCACCTGGTTTTTCGCATCATGATTTAATTTTTATGGCTTACCAACTTGGGAGACTTAAATACTCTCTCCGAAAAATCAAGTTCAGGGACTTTCGTAATATGAATGTAGAAAATCTGATTGGAGATGTAGAAAGTCTTAATTGGGATCGTTTAACTGAACTGAATGATATTGATGCCAAAGTCGAAATGTTTACTGATATGATAACTAAACTTCTTAATAAGCATGCTCCACTCAAAAATGCCAAAGTAAAATACCCACCTACACAATGGCTTACTCCTCAGGTATTGAAACTCATGAAGCAAAGAGATCGCGCATTTGCCAAGTACAAACATTCTCATTCTCAACATCATTTTGATAAATTTAAAATTTTAAGGAATCGTTGTACTCGATCTGTTCGTGATGCACGAGAGCTTTATATATCTGAGGGGATTGCTTCTTGTCGTGATGAGAAATCACTTTGGCAGTTTTTAAGAAGTCTGGGTATTAATGTAGATTCTTCGACCAAACATCTTGATCCTCGGTTTAATTTGAATGATCTCAATATATTTTTTGTCACACCCCCTGTCAATATCAATCCAACACACAAGCTAAATGTGATTGATTCTATACTGAGACAACCCAACCCAACACATCCAGAATTTAATTTTGATGATATTTCTTGTCAAGATGTTAGACAGGCTATCAGTTCTATTAAGTCTAACGCATCTGGCAATGATGGTCTTTCGATAAAGTTTCTGAAAATGATTTTGGATTTCATTGTAATCCCTTTGACCCATATTATTAATTACTGTCTTTCTTCGGGTAAATTTCCTACACAATGGAAAATTGGTCGTGTTCTTCCTTTACCCAAAATATCTAAACCTACAGGATTAAACAATTTTAGGCCTATATCTCTTCTCCCTGTATTATCTAAAGTCCTTGAGAAAGTAGTTCATCACCAGATAATCAACTTTTCAAATGTGAATAAACTGTTTAATCCTTATCAATCTGGGTTTCGACCGGGTCATAGCACAACTACTGCTCTGATTAAAGTTACTGATGATATACGTAAAAGTATGGATAATACTAAAGTTACTATCCTACTACTATCAGACTTTAGTAAAGCTTTTGATTCTGTTGATTTTGATATACTTCTTACAAAACTATCAAAACATTTCAATTTTTCTCCTATTGTACTTCATTGGTTTGATACCTATTTACGGGGTCGTCAGCAATATGTTTTTAACCAGGATTCAATCTCTGACTTACTTTCTATCAATGCGGGTGTACCTCAAGGCAGTATTTTAGGTCCATTACTGTTTTCAATATTCATTAATGATATATCCTCTATTTTCAAATACTGTAAATATCATCTATATGCTGATGACTTACAACTCTACATAGAAACTTACGTGGATAATATTAATGAAGCTATTTACAAGATGAACGTAGATCTTGAAGCTTTGAAGACCTGGACTTGCAACCATGGCATCATCCCAAATCCCAAAAAGTTTCAGTCTATCATCATAGGGTCTCCACCACTTTTACATCGGGTTTCTCAGTCCCATATATCTTCTATCATTTTCAATTCTGAGCCTATTCCTTTTTCTGCTTGTGTAAAAAATCTTGGAATACTTTTAGATCCAGATCTTCAATGGAACTCTCAGGTTGTTCAAATTGGTAAAAAAGTGTATCGAAAGTTTCATTCTCTGAAACGTTTGCAAAGGTTTTTGCCCCGCAAGACAAAACAGCTCCTATGCACTTCTCTCATATTTCCATTAATTGAATATGCTGGAGCTGCTATGTCAAACATCAATGGGAATTTACTTAACAAACTTCAAACGTTTCAGAATGCTTGTGTTCGATACATTTTTGGGTTGAAGAAATTCGATCATGTTTCAGCTAATCGAAAAAATCTTCAATGGCTACCAATTGATAAGAGATTAGAACATCAGAGATTGGGCTTACTGTGGAGAATTTTGAATGAGGCTTCACCTCCATATCTTCACTCATCATTTCATACACTCTCTTCATTTCATAGTCACAATACTCGCTCCACTCATCTCTCTATTCCACCTCACAATACTAACCATATGGGTAATAGTTTTACAGTTAATGCTATTAGATCATGGAATCAATTGCCTGATGAACTTAGAACTTTGGGGAATCGCTTGGCATTCAAGGTTTTGACGAAGAAACATTTCTTGGAAAATATAAATTAATTTTAATCCTTTTTTTTTAACATGTTTGTATATATTTTTTATTTATTTATTATTATTTATTTAGCTTCTTTTTTTTATATATTATTATTGAAATATCTAGATAGGGAACTCCAAGGGTTGGGTGGAAGAGATTGCCATAGGCAATAACCCCGCCCTTTAGTTAGGACTTATGTTTTTTATATATTTTCTATTCTTTTTCATTTTCATTGTATATATTGTTTCCATTTTTTTCATTGTTAAATTAATTATTCCTATGTACATAATGTCCATTTATACCTAATAAAGCGTTGTATAATAATAATAATAATAATAATAATGAGTGTTTCACAGCCTTTTTATTTCGTAGCTATGAAACAGGCGCTACTGTAGACGCTTTTGGTCTGTGTTGTAGCCTGCCCATCCCAATCCTATCCATTTAACTTTTAACTACTGCTGGGTCAACACGCGAGCGCACCGGAAAGTACCCTTACAAACAACTGTAACCAAATTTTGAATACGTATGTATGTGTGTATGATTTTATATGTGGTGAAGCACAAGACCTCTTTACAACTTTTGTGGGTAGCCCAGCATTACTAAGAGCCTCCTGTACTTTTCTAATTCTATCACATTAATTTCATTTTACTCTGGTAATGGCGCCTCTGGTCGTTACTCATACAAGTAACTACTCATTTTTCCTAATGAGGTATGAGTCGACCCCGAACATCCAACTACCGAGGAGAAAAATTACTGCCCCGCTGGGAATCGAACCCAGGTCACCATGCGTGCAATGCTTAGCGCGCTAACTCACTCTGCCACGGTGACTACCAAATTTTGAATACATTATTTTGTCGGCTCTGGGATTCGAACCCGGGACCTTCCGCATGGCAAGCGAGTATCTTACCACTGAACCAATCGTGCGCTCGAATATTGCCGAGGAAGCAGTCATGCAATCAGTCAAACAGTAAGCAAGCAGTCGTGGCATTGATAGTTCAGCTTGAAATAATTCAACATTAGTGATAACTCACCTGAATATATTACTTCCGAGAAATTTCTAATATTAGAAAATCGGAAGTATTGTGTTCGTTTTTGTAAAAATAATAATATTTTTTTGCTCCGATTTCAATTTTTTTCATATTTCTGGGCGTTTCATAACCTCTTGGGCAAATTTGGTTTTGTATCCGTCTGTCGGTCCGTCGGTCTGTTAAAAAATATTCCTTGTAACGCGCAAATCTCGGAAACTACTCAAGGGATTTTGATGAAATTTTGCACATACTCGTATATAGGAAACGTTCTGCAGATGGTCCCATTTCAAATTCATCAAATTCGTACTAGCGGTTCTGGGTGAAAGAGACCATGCGCTTGACCACTAACTTTTTACTGAAACGCTTATATCTCGTGAACGGTACACCCGATTTTGATGAAATTTTGTATGTATAAATATAGATATTATAGTTTTACATAGGCTACTAATTATTTTTTAAATAACTATAATTTAATTGTGATATTTAAGAAAATCCGAAATTTTGGACAAAAAAGTCAAAAAATAAGACTTGCCGATACAGAATTTTTTTGTACAATTTAGAATGTAGAAAAAATAATATTCCACCATATAAGACAAATTTGAAGAAAATTGGTTAAGCGGTTCTGGAGATACAAGTGATTTAGTATAAATTTTCAAAATTTCCACGCGTATAAAATGTGAAACAATCACGAGGAAGTATTGTGTCCATAATTGGCAGTGTTTTCTTTTCTTGTTTTTTATTTCATTTTCTGCAAGATTTTCCAATTATATTCTGCTCTGAACTAAAAACGTGCTGAGTAGGAAAACCCAAGAGTTCTTAATAATAATAAGATAAGCGAAGGTGCTTTTTTTTTATATAGAAAATAGCCATGTAAAAAACCGTACACCTATGATATTTTTATGAAGGAAAACAGGTTTTGAAGACAAGATTGTTTTCACAGTTTTTTTTTCCTCTACTGGACTCTTCCGGGATTCGAACCTAGGTCGTCTGCCTACATTCCGAGTGCGCTACTTTTTCGACTACGGTGATCACTTACAGTCTTATACAATACTTACATAGTAAGTACTTACTATTCTTAGTAGTCACTGTGGCAGAGTGAGTTAGCGCGCTAGGCATTGCACGCAAGGTGACCTGGGTTCGATCCCCAGCGGGGCAGGAATTTTTTTGCTATGTGATTGGATGTTCGGGGTCCACTCATATACCTCGTGAGGAAAAATGAGTAGTTACATGTATGAGTATCGACCAATGGCGGTGGCATTACCAGAGCAAAAAGAAATCAATGTATTAGAATAATTCGAAAAAGTAAAGGAGGCTCTTAGTAATACTGCGCTACCGACAAAAAATGTGAATAGGCTTTGTGCTTCACTACAAATAAAACCATACATACATGCTTACTATTCTTAAACCGACCTCAGGAGCTTGATCGATAAAGCGGTGGACTTGTACCCTGGAACTCGGTGGTTCGAGTGCCGATTTCAACGTAGATATACCTAGTAGGACGAGTTTGAGTAGTCGTGACATCAGGAAAGTGACCAAAACAAATATGATACATTACTTATCGAGTGCAACATTAATTTGGTTTCGAAAAGGTTCGCAACATTTTGTGTAAATTTTGCAAATGGGAACTCGCAAAGTGTTGCGACTTGGCGACGCAACAGGATTAAATATCTAGGATAAGGAGGCTCAGTGCAATCCCGGCCTAAATAATGCTTGATTTAGTTAGACCGTCAGCGAAAGACATAGATTATAATAATAATATATGTATAATTAAAACATATAATTATATTATGTACGTATAGTTTATGTCCTATACATAGGTATATTATGCAGGACTCTTCACTACAGTAATACCAATGAATCATTGCATCTGAGAGGTCATGGACTCCTAGTCCTTAGACTGGGAAGCAAATGGACTAATGACTTCTGAGCTAATGACTGAAATTCGCCTGATGACGAATAATAAGAGCTGTGTGAAGTAATGTCTAAAACTGTACCATTTTCATGAATCAAGGGTTGGGTGGAAGTGATTGCCATAGACAATTACCCCGCCCTTTAGTTAGGACATCTTTATATGTTTTGTTATTAATCTTTTTTACTTTCCTTATCTTATAATAAGGAAAGTATTGTATTCGTCGAAAATTTGACCTACCCAGTTTTTCACATTTCTGGACGAATCATGGCCTCAGGATACCAAAAAAGTTGTTTTCAGCCATTGGTCCGTGCGTCTGTCTGTCTGTGTGTGTGTGAACAGGATATCTCAAGAACGGTAAAAGCTAGAGACTTGAAATTTGGTACACAAATTAATTTTATACACCAGACGAACCACGAAACTTTTGGTTGAAATCGGCCGCATTCTGCGGCCACAGGGCCGCAAATTCTAGCCGCAAGCGCCGCTTCTTTAAATTGGTTAAAGATACAAATTTTTTTAGAGAACAACATTTTTTTAAATTAAAAAAATAATAGGGGTCTATTCTGATCATTTTTTTGATATCTTGAACTTTTTGGAACTCGGCCCCAATTTACCGGTATTTGGTGGGGACCCGCTTTGACTAACTTTTTACTTTCCTTATCCTATAATAAGGAAAGTATTGTATTCGTCGAAAATTTGACCTACCCAGTTTTTCACATTTCTGGACGAATCATAGCCTCAGGATACCAAAAAAGTTGTTTTCAACCATTGGTCCGTGCGTCTGTCTGTGTGTGTGTGTGTGTGTGTCTGTGTGTGAACAGGATATCTCAAGAACGGTAAGAGCTAGAGACTTGAAATTTGGTATGAAAATTAATTTTATACACCAGACGAACCACGAAACTTTTGGCTGCAATCAGCCGCAGAATGCGGCCGCAGGGCCGCAAATATTGGCCGCAAGCGCCGTTTCTATGAATTGGTTAAAGATACAAAAAAAGTTAAAGAACAACATTTTCTTAGATTAAAAAAATAATAGGAGTCTATTCTGATCATTTTTTTGATATCTTGAACTTTTTTGAACTCGGCCCCAATTTACCGGTATTTTGGGGGGGACCCGCTTGGACTAACTTTTTTATTATTCATCCTAGATGGGAGTTGTGACATATCAAATTCAATGACTTTAAGGTGCTGATTACGAATTTGATGTTTATTTTTAGCTAAATGTTACCTTTGAGTCACCAGTGGCTTTTGGTCCCGTTTCCATTCCTAATATGATAAGGAAAGTCGTGTGATGTTTACACCAGATTTTTTATTATTCATCCTACATGGGGGTTGTGACATATCAAATTCAATGATTTTGAAGTGCTGATTACGAATTTGGCATTGGTTTTTAGTTATCTGTTACCGTTGAGTCACCAGTGGCGGAATTCGACTCCTTTTTGGGGGATAAGGAAAGTCGTGTGATGTTTACACCAGATTTTTTCTTGTTTATATTGTTCTTAATTTTTGTCCTTTTCTTATATTATATTTTTTTCTTTAAGAAGCTAGTTTTTAGATGCAATATATGATTGAAGAGGTATGTAGGGAGATTATTTGCTGCAACAGATAAGCCTTGTAGTTCAACGAGGCAATGCTGCAAGCGTTTTGGGTCTTCATCCAAATGATGATGTTCTGAATGTTTAATAAAATATATTAATTCAGAATATGATAGCACGTTCTTTGTAGACAACCTTTTTTACTTTCCTTATCCTATAATAAGAAAAGTATTGTATTCGTCGAAAATTTGACCTACCCAGCTTTTCACATTTCTGGACGAATCATAGCCTCAGGATACCAAAAAAGTGGTTTTCAGCCATTGGTCCGTGCGTCTGTCTGTGTGTGTGTGTGTGTCTGTGTGTGTGTGTGTCTGTGTGTGAACAGGATATCTCAAGAACGGTAAGAGCTAGAGACTTGAAATTTGGTATGGTAATTAATTTTATACACCAGACGAACCATGAAACTTTTGGTTGAAATCGGCCCCATTCTGCGGCCGCAGGGCCGCAAATATTGGCCGCAAGCACCGCATCTATGAATAGGTTAAAGATACAAAAAAAGTTAGAGAACAACATTTTCTCAGATTAAAAAAATAATAGGGGTTCACTCTGATCATTTTTTTGATATCTTTAACTTTTTGGAAACCGGCCCCAATTTACCGGTATTGTAGGGGGACCCGATTGGACTAACTTTTTTATTATTCATCCTAGATGGGGGTTGTGACATATCAAATTAAATGATTTTGAAGTGCTGATCACGAATTTGGCATTGATTTTTAGTTATCTGTTACCGTTCAGTCACCAGTGGCGGAATTCGACTCCTTTTTGGGAGATAAGGAAAGTCGTGTGATGTTTACACCAGATTTTTCATATTATATTTTTTTAAGAAAGTAGTTTTTAGATGCAATATGATTGGAGGTACTATGTAATATTGTAATACATCAATGCAATTTCACAGTGGTGATAAAAGAAGAGATTTTTTTGTCAATGTTGTTTATTTACAAAATTGGCGGTTTTCGCTTCTAACACACAACTGGGGATAGTAACTTTGCGAAATATAAATAAAATATATGATATTATTATGTAATAAATAACATGGTTATAAATATGTGTATGATTCAGGCAAAAATATAAATTAATTTTCGCGAGAAATTTCTATTTATGACCACAATAAATTGTAGATTAAAAATTAGAATAATTCGTTAGTGCAAAAATAACATTTCGCAGAAATTTGGGCGGAATTTTATTTTTTAACTGGTGTCGTTAGCCAGCGTTTATTGGCTCGTGGAATACAGCAATATACCTATTCGCTATGCTACTCAAGTTAAGTAACGTCCATCGAGGTTAGTACTTGGATGGGTGTCCAATGACCATTCAATTTCGACCCCTCGTGATGCTGATTGGCTTTTTGTGGCTGAATTTTAGTTGATTGTGGATTTATCCATGCCCAACTCAACACTAGCATATAATTATGATAGGCGAGAAGTATACCCTCCAGAAGTATTTTCGGCCCTACCCAGGCTGGGTAATACCCCCGTCCTGATCAGCACGTTAGAACAGGTGTTAGGAAGGGTATCCAGCCAATCTCAACCATGAGGTTGAACAATGCCGACCCCAAAAAGCAACATAAGCTAATATGGGATATAATGGACACAGCTATATTAGAAACCTCCCATGTTTTTGCCCTGTCTCTTGGGTTCTATTATATCAGCAAAAATGACACTTCGTGTGAAAAAAAGGGAAAACGCGGATGATGCCTTAAAAAGAAGTGATATCATGAGTAATAAACTCCTAATTTGGCTCTTCTTTCATTGCTGTAAAATGAATGAGCTTGTAAAACTTTTGTCATAAACATTATGAAAAAGAAATAAAATTTAAGGCACATCTCATTCGTTCTCCTTGCTACATTATTATACTTGGTTAGTTGTTATTATTTAATTAGATTTAAGCAATTGTGTTCATCTATCTATCTATCTTTTATTAGATTATAGTGGTGTATGTCAACATCTATGGTCATACACACCACATTTTGTGTTCATACAATATTGTATATTATCACAATAAATTTCAATTCAATTCAATAGTTCATTTATTTCTCTCTTATCACCCAATGTATCTCTTATATCACCCCCTCCATCATACAAGTAATAGTTACCTACTGACTTTTCCTGGACACGAACTCAGTTTGTTATAATCAGTTAGAAAGGGTAAATAAATTATATCCAGGTTCGTCTTAATCTGTTTTCCAACCGAGCTAGGTCGGGTACTCGACTAGTTAATTATAAACGTGATGTTATTCGACATACAGTCATTATTCGTATCTACTCGTAACAGTTCGTATCATCTTGCACACCTTTCATTCATCATAATTACTCAAGGGAGCGACCAGTGGCGACATTATGAGGTTGGGTGGAAGAGATTGCCAAAGACATGAACCCCACCTAATAGTTAGGACATCTATATATTTTTTTTCTCCATTTGTTTCTGTTTTTTTTTTATCTTGTATTGTTTCCAATATAATTGTATATTAATTTGTAAATGTCTATTTTTTATACATGTATTTATTGATAAAGTGTAAAATAATAGTACGAGGAAGAATGGATGGCTATTGGAGCCAGCCTCCGTGGCGTAGTGGTTGTGACCACTGCCCGTAGTCCAGAGTTTCCGAGATCGATTCCCGGTTGGGGCAGACTTTTCGACGAAAATTCTGTTCCATCCAAACACGTAAAATCTTCAAAAATAATAAGGTCCACGAATTACCGTCGTATCTTTTTAAATGTAGGAATATCGATATTCTACCATATAAAACAAATTTGAAAATTTGAAAAGAATCGGTTGAGAACTTTTGTAAATACAAGTGATTTAGTAAAAAAATCTCTGATTCTAGCAATAGTAAAAGTTGAAAATTTTGATTACCATTCACGAGGAAATATTGTGACCATAAGTAATTGGCAGTGTATTTTTTCTTCTTCTTTTTTCAATATAACTAAACAACTGTGGTGTGTATGACCATAGACGTTGACATGCACCACTATAATCTAATAAAAGATAGATAGATAGAGATAACTAAACACCTACCTGATAGAAAATTTGATTTCTAGTTTCGTCCCGTGGCATAGCAAAGACTAGCGGCTAGTCTAATTATGATAATGGTTGAGCCGATCGTGTTGGACTAGGCTCTACCGTAATAGAGATATATGTACGGTGGTGGAGTGATAGCGAGACCTTGGTGGTCAGGTAGTTGGCAACTTAGCATAATCCAAGTGGTTCTCAATGTTACGCTCAAAGACTTAGCTCAACAACTTAGCAAATACTTTAGTTAGGACATATTATGTATAATTATATTTTGTTTATTTTATTTTTTTCTTGTTTATATATTATTAGTATTGTCAAATTTTATATTTAATTTTTACCATTATTTGTCTGTATACTATACAGGGTGAGCATAAAGTCTCACCCCACCCCCGTATCTCGAGAATGGCTGAAAATACAAGAAAACGCAAAAGCACGTATCCATTCGATTTTAGGGGTATTAATTTTCAGCCAAAAAAAATTTGCCTACACGGCCCCAGGCAAGCTGGGCTGGGCATGGACCAACTTTATAATCTTAAATAGAATGGTATGTCTTGTGGCATATTGTTTAGAAGGTCTCATAGAGAGAAGTTCATTACATCAATTTTCAGTGAACTACGACTTACCGTTCTCGAGATACAGGGTCGAACGTCCTGCGTAATATCCATATATTTTGACCTATAACTCGTGAACCGTAAATTATAGAAAAATAAAGTTTGTTGATAATAACTCCTTATGACAAGCCCTGTCGAAAAAGTTATAACTCGACATACTCTGTTCATGTTAGTTTCTGGTCGGTTTCGTCAGCCAGCCGGACGAACAGTCCGAAAATTTTTAAGAAAAAACAAACCAAGTTTTAACTTGTTCGAAAGTTCTTGCCATAAGGAGTTATTAACAACAAATTTAATATTTCTGGAGTTTACGGTCAACGAGTTGTAGGTCAAAATATATTGATATTACGCAGGAGGTCCGACCCTGTATCTCGAGAACGGTATATATCGTAGCTCACTGAAATTTGTTGTAATGAACCTCTCTCTATGAGATCTTTAAAACGATATGCCACAAGACATACCATTCTATTGAAGATTTTAAAGTTGGTCCATGCCCACTTGCCCAGCCTGACTTGGGCCGTAAAGGCAAATTTTTTTTGGCTGAAAATTAATCCCCTTAAAATCGAAGGGATACGTGTTTTTGCGTTTTCTTGTATTTTTAGCCATTCTCGAGGTACGGGGGATGGGGTGAGACTTTATGCTCACCCTGTATTTGTATAAGTTCTATTAATAAAGAGTTTCTAAATAAATAAATAAGATTTAGAAATAGGACTTAGTCCCGGTAGCTCAGTGGTAAAGGCGGCACTCTGTGAATCCAGGGATTCCAGATGTCGTGGGTTCGGAAGCCATCCGGGACATGACAAGTTATCCTCCCAATTGGGATTTTTAGCACATAACTGTATGTCTTGGGCTTACTGCTGGAATAATGGGACCTTAATAGTCCTAATCGGGCAGTATAAATAAGGCCATGTTATTATTATTATTTAAAAAAAAAACAACTAAGCATGATAGGTATCGGCAAGTCAAATATACATACGTCAAACTTCTCATCTTTTCGTGTATACTGATTTAAATAGAGAGGTTAGTTGATTGCATTGAAATTCAGAACTATTACCTGCTGATGAGAGCTAATAAGCTCGAAACAGTTGTCCAGGTATGTTCTGATATTTATGTACATTTGGCACAACTTCTCTCTTTTCTGTTTATACTGATACTTCTTAGATTGCTAAACTATGGTTCCACGTGAATATACTGCTTTTAAATATTCGATAATATCTTCTTTTTTTTTATTAAAAATATTAGTTAATGTGTAGTGGTAGTCAAGTGGTCAACGCGCTAGTCTGGTAATCCAGGTAGCATAGGAATCTGTTGGTTCGAATCCCACCCAGTGCATGAATTTATCCTCATTAATTTGAATTTGTGACCACATAATAATAAGACTCTAAGGGTTAGGTGGTAGAAAATGCTTTGAGCATTAACCTCACCTAGTGGTTACCTTCCACTAAAGAGTGATTATTATTTTTCTAAAGTACAAACATCTACACTTGTCTGCTCACTTCGGGGTTTGAACCAGGGACCTTCCACATGGCAAGCGAGTGCTTAACCACTGAGCTAAATTATTGGGTGTATTGACAGAGTTTTTTTTAATTAGAATACTCCTTAGAAATGACTGAAAAACAATATTCCTCTTTTATAAAAAGTTATCACATGACAAGATATGTCCCGGCTGAGTTTCGAACCCGTGACCTCTGGATTACCAGACTACCGGGACAGACACTGAGCTATCTATGGTAGGCACAAGTATGTGATAAGATAAATAGTGTGATAAGATTGATAACAATGTTGTGTAAACAAGTAAACATAGAATAGGTCCTTGCTCATCAAGGTCAATGAACTCTGGATGTTACAATAATACAGTCAAATCTAGATACAAGCAGTGATGTACAATTACCCGGGTATTTATCTTTGGGGTAAATTTACCCCAAGATGGGCTATTTACCCATTTTAGCACATTTCCTTGCCAATATACACATAAAACATCTTCTCCTATTCCTGATCCCTCCCGCTGTGATATAAACATTAAAATGTTGATCATGAAGGTTAGGATTTACAGAACTAGTTATAAAAAATGTATTTTTAGGTAATTAGTCATATATTACTCATACTTGTTCTGCCATGCCTTATTCTGCTCAAGTAAGGCTTTTAGATTGCAGCCTCCATTTGCCCTGGTTCTCATTACCTATGTAAAATTATGCAAACAAATAAACATATCACAGGAAATGTAAAGAACCAAATTCAGAAACAGAAGACTTTTGTTTTTTTTTTAAATTGAAATTAAATCACAAATAATAAAAAGTAGGTGCTTCCTACCCACCACTTAAAATTTTATAGAGCTCAAGTCAGAAAAACTTTATTTGGGCAGGAATATTCGAAAACGCCATTTTAAAGACTTAGGGAATTTACCCGACCCCTGGGGTAAATACCCGATTTTTATTACCTTCCCGCGGGTATTTATCCCGCGGTACATCACTAGATACAAGAGAACTCAAGGGACCGGAATTTTTTCTCAAATATCGAATTCTCTCTTATAAAGTGGTCAATTTCCCTTACGTGTATAGCGAGGTAAATTTGACCAAGGAATCGTTCTCTTTTATCCAGGGTTTTCTTATATTCAGGTTTCTCTTTTATTTTGTTCTCTTATATCTAGGTTTCTCCTATATCAAGTACTCTTATATCCAGGTTTCTCTTATATCTAGTACTTTTAATATATGTATACAAGTTTCTCTTACATCCAGGTTTCTATATTTGTGTTAATCACTTTCGAGTTATCACAACTACTCAAACTCGCTTTACTAAATCTACTCTGAAACCGAGACTTGAACCACCGACCTCCAGGTTACAAGTCCGCCGCCTTATCGATCAAGCTACTGAGGTCGTCTGGGGTTGCTGCAGTTCCGCAGCTCCTTAGCACCGACCGTGCCTGATCATACACGTGAGTTAGAGACACCAGTCTTCTGGTGTCACAGATACCAGGACCTACTTATTTAACCACTAATAAGGACGGTGTTATACATACATGGTTGAAAAAAAAACTACTCCAAATTGAGCAATGGAATATTGACATGGAAGTGTTATGAACTGGTCCTGTCTTTCAACAATATCTTCAGTAGAGGTGGTGATTTCTGAACAGGTTTGGTGTTATTATTATTATTTAGAGTAGAATAGAATAGAATATACTTTGTTTATACTGCCGAGGTAAGGCTGAAAAGTCCCTTTACTCCAGCAGTCAAACAGGTCCTATATATTTTATAGGATATTTATTTAACACTTTATTAATTTGACATATCATATACAACACAGATAATTACAAATTAATATACAATATAAAGAAGTAAAAAACTCAATAAAATATACAGGGTGTCCCACCAAACTTGGACACCTCAAATTACTCGGCCCCTGAAAGAGTTTTTGAAAAATAAAAAAATCTAGGGTACATGTGCTAATTATGCGGTTTCAGTTATGAATTTTTTTTTATACAGGGTGGTTCAAAAGTCAGAAATTGAGGTGTCAACTTTCGATTTTTAAATGAATCGACCTGAATTTTATTTGATAATTTTACTTCTAAATGATTCCTGAGTACTTTTTTAAACAAAAATATTACATACAGGGTGGTTTTTTTTCGACCAATTTTTTTTCTAGATCTTGAATAACTTAAGTTCGGTTAATTTTTTCGATAACAAGAAGAGAATGTGTGTGTGTAATGAATACACGCACTTTCAATTGGCATCAAAAAATTTTATACAGGGTGGTTCACAAGTGAAATAATGACTTGATTTTTTTTAAAACCGAGTTTTTTTTAATTTTTTATTTAGGATTAATTATTTTCGTCTAATTTTACACATTTTTCGTTAGTCATATCGAAAAACAAAACTTAAGTGTTGTACAGGGTGAGATATAATATTTTTGTAACACCCTGTATATGGGCAGTCAAAGAGACGCAAAATTAAATATAAAGACTAAATATGCAAGAAAAACTTTGATTTTTAATTAAACTAAAAATTTATGGTTTTTTAACTAATATTGTCGCATGGACCACCCTGTAGATATTTTCTTAAACTATCATGTAGGTACTCTAAGTTGTATAAAATTCAACGAACACTTCGAATCATGTGGGAAAAACAAGTAAAAAACACGAATTTGAAGCCATTTTCAATTTGGTGTCCACACTGAATGATTTTAAAACTTGAAATAAGAAGTAGGTAGGTGTAGACACAAAATTGAGCATGGCTTTTTGAATTCATTTTTTTTCTTTCAGATTTGGACTCCTCGTTGAATTTTAGACAGTTTCGACTACCCATATGATGGTTTAAGAAAATATCTACAGGGTGGTCCATGCGACAATATTAGTTAAAACACCATAACTATTTAGTTTAATTAAAATTCAAAGTTTTTCTTGCATATTTAGTCTTTATATTTAATTTTGCGTCTCTTTGACTGCCCATATACAGGGTGTTACAAAAAAATTATGTCTCACCCTGTACAACACTTTAGTTTTGTTTTTCGATATGACTAACGAAAAATGTGTAAAATTAGACGAGAATTATTAATTCTAAATAAAAAATTAAAAAAAACTCGGTTTTAAAAAAAATCAAGTCATTATTTCACTTGTGAACCACCCTGTATAAAATTTTTTGATGCCAATTGAAAGTGCGTGTATTCATTACACAAACACATTCTCTTCTTGTTATCGAAAAAATTAACCGAACTTGAGTTATTCAAGATTTAGAAAAAAAATTGGTCGAAAAAAAACCACCCTGTATGTAATATTTTTGTTTAAAAAAGTACTCAGGAATCATTTAGAAGTAAAATTATCAAATAAAATTCAGGTCGATCCATTTAAAAATCGAAAGTTGACACCTCAATTTCTGACTTTTGAACCACCCTGTATAAAAAAAAATTCATAACTGAAACCGCATAATTAGCACATGTACCCTAGATTTTTTTATTTTTCAAAAACTCTTTCAGGGGCCGAGTAATTTGAGGTGTCCAAGTTTGGTGGGACACCCTGTATATTCAATATACATATACGGGGTGTAACAGACTTGATGTAGAAATCTCTTAAGGAGTGTTAGTACAGATCATTTTCAACCATTAATGTTCTATAACACTTTTTATTTTACTCAGTGGTTCTCGAGGTATTAATTCTTTGAATTATTTTTACAAGTCCCCTGCCGCTCGACAAAGAATGGCATCTAACTGCATAAATACAGTAGATAAGGCAGTAAATTTATTGCCTCCATTCGCTGGGAATCGTACCAGCTACCCACATTAACCTCACCCAGCCTGGGTAGGGCCGGAAATGCCAGCCTCACGTGTTTTGGATGGAACAGAATTTTCGTCGAAAAGTCTGCTCCAACCGGGAGTTGAACTCGGGAACTCTGGATTATTCAGAAATCACATATATAAAAACACAATAGATAAAGAACCCAATACTTTCTGAGCATCCGACCTCTGTAGCTTGATCGATAAGGCGGCGGACTTGTAACCTGGAGGTCGGTGGTTCAAAAGGCCCGGTTTCAGCGTAGATTTAGTAAAGCGAGTTTGAGTAGTTGTGATATCACGAAAGTGATTAACACAAATATGATAACTCTCTGAGCATCTCATGTGAAGCACTTCCTTAATAGAAAATGGCGGAAACCATATGCTATTAGCATGGTGTCCGACATTTTCTATTGAGTCAAATATGTACTATTTCCTATGCAGAAGGGGTGCTTCAGTTCTCTGTTCAGTTTGGACACCGTTCAGCAATTGGGTTTGGAACAATTTGTTCACCGCTCTCCGAATCTCTCTGTGACTGATCTGATCCATTCCGTTTGATCTTGACCGCAAGCCAAGGTCACTTGACTGCCGCCCCGACTACCCGTCTAACAGTCGATCACCGACTAATGGTTAGGAAAAATAGTATGATCTATCTCCAACCAATCATCATATTCCAATGTCTATCTCGTAATGCCACCACAAGAAGTTGCCCACTCTACAACTATACCCCAGTTGTCCTCACGAGGCTAGGGTAGGTAGGTCCCGACATCCAAAATACAGAGCCAAAAAAATCTGACCCTGCCGGTATTCGAAAGTAACCACGGTGCTAGAAATCAATTATTATTATTATTTTTACATAATATATGCATCAAGCTTTATTAGAAGGACAAAGTATACAATATTTTACAGTATAAAATAGTTTGAAATCAATAAATAAATCATCATCATAGGGTGGCGTCATCGTGAACGATGGTAGCCAGACAGTGGAGGAAGGACTCAGCACTTCTACCACTGTCTACAATACAAGGAGGCTAATATTTGACAAGGGCCCCCAGAGCCAAGCCAATGCTGGTCTACTTCCTGTTTATAGTCCCCCACCCACACAAATCTAATATATAAATAACAAAGTCACTGACTGACCACTGACTGATCATCGCTCTACAGCCCAAACCCTAATACCTAGCAAGCTGAAATTTGGTAGGTAGCTTTGTCTTATAGTCTAGATGTGCAATAATTTTTTTTCAAAATTCCCACTACAACACCTGCCATTGGCGAAAAAGGATTTTTTGCTTTCACGGCCATGCCTCGGCCGCAAAGCGGGCGACAGCCCGCTAGTAAATAATAAAGAAGAAAATAATACTATAATGTCCTACCTAAAAGGCGGGGTTATTGCCTGCGACAATCTCTTCCACCCAACCCTTTTTATGATTAATGATGATGTGGTAATTAATGGTTATTGTTATCTTTATAAAAGGTAATTACAATAGAAGAAATAATAAGAGAATACTGAGGTCATACACGTCAACCAGGTAATTACCCACCTCTTCAGTCACACCAGCATACGGGTGGGACTATTGTTGTCATTATCATAAATAATAAATGCCAGCGTCGATGGCGCGTTGAATGCCCCGGTTCTCGTAGGATCACCGAAGTTAAGCAACGTTTAGCGAGGTGAAGACTTCGTGATGTTGGTATAACCCAGGCTGGGTCAGGTTAATGTATGTGTTGGTAGCAGTTTGTGAGTTTCCTGCGAATGGAGTGTCACACTCTAAAATCTAAAATATACTTAATTTCTATGTACTAATATTTCTCCTGCTTTTATCTGGTACCCAAGTAGTACAATTCCGTATTTTTATTATCTGACCTGGTTGCAGGGTTTTCAGTGAAACCCTTTAAATTAACACTGCGACCTAATTAGATCTATTCCGTACCCAACTAGTATTTTTACCTGCGTGTTTGGTACCCAAGTATAGTAAACACCGGTTCCATGGCTACGAAATAATTCTTACTCACTCTTTCTTGATCTTAACAAAGAGGCGTTAAGAGTTGGATGGAAGAGATTGCCGTAGGCAATAATCACGCCCTCTTTACATTTATTGTAATAAAGAGATTTTTTAATATTCTTATTAAACACTTTATTAGATATAGACAGACATATGTACAGTACAAATATTTTTTTATAATAATTAAAAAATTGAAACAATATATACAACAAAAACGAAAAAGAATAGAAAAATACATATAAACATGTGTCCTAACTAAAGGGCGGAGTTATTGCCTATGACCTATGGTAATCTCTTCCACCCAACCCTAATTTATTATTATTATTATTAAAAGCTGAGGAGAAACAAAAATCCAATAGAGGCAAGTTTGTCTTGCGGCCATGCCTTGGTTGATTTTAATTTATTCCCAAGCTCAGGGAGAAGGCTAGGTCGTTGTAAAACTCATTGCATAATAATAAGGCCGTAACCATGTCACATGATGTCATCGCACCACAACAGCTACACTGATACTTCTTATACTAACCAATACCGCACCATGCGATAAATTCGCGTTTTAATGGTAACATTAAAATTAATTATTGTTATTAGAATTTTAATGGTTTCTTTCTTTGAAATATTGACAAAACCAAGTATTTTGTAATTAATAATAATCATATAATGTGGTAATTAAATAATATGTTTTATAGCTGGGTTTGTGAGTATCCAGCGATTGGAGGGTAACACCCCCATATGTAATACTCGATATTTAATACATTTAGAAAGACAGTTTACATATCACATTCTACACAAAATTATGACGGAGGTGGATATGTAGGAAGTTTTTGAGGACTAGAGAAGGTGGAATAATTTATCTAGGGTGGAATAATAATCCCCAGTGGGTTGGGGGAGGATAATAGAATACTTCCAAGGTATTCCGACCTTGCTGTCGTAAAAGGTGACTAAGGGCTGCCGACAGGAACAGAGAGAGACAGACACCCTTGCTTATCTCTGTTGGTATGCTTAGAATAATGACGGGACCACTAAGGAGAATGGCCACGGGAGAGAATACGGGCGAACACAAGAACTTCCCATTTAGGTGCTGGGTCAATCCCTTACACAAAACTGTAAACTAAATTTAAGCCGTATTTTTCTTTCTAACCAGAGTTAACCAAACTGGAATAAAATGAGCAAAACTGGAAGCAAGTCATTTTTCTTTCGGAAGAGGAAATTTTTCCTCTTCCTCCTTCCAGTTTGGTTAACCAAAAGAAAACTCTTAAATGTCTCTAGCTATGAAACCATGGAATTGCTTAAATGTCTCTAGCTATGAAACCATGCTAATCTCTTAAATCTATAGCTATGAAACCATGCTAATCTCTTAAATGTCTCTAGCTATGAAACCATGCTAATCTCTTAAATCTATAGCTATGAAACCATGCTAATCGCTTAAATGACTCTAGTTATGAAACCATACTAATCTCTTAAATGTCTCTAGCTATATGAAACCATGTTAAACTCTTAAATGTCTCTAGCTATGAAGCCATGCTAATCTCCTAAATGTCTAGCTATGAAACCATGCTAATCTCTTAAGTGTCTCTAGCTATGAAACCATGCTAATCTCCTAAATGTCTCTAGCCATGAAACCATGCTAATC
The DNA here is from genome assembly GCA_024516035.1 of Bactericera cockerelli. Classification (NCBI taxonomy): domain Eukaryota; kingdom Metazoa; phylum Arthropoda; class Insecta; order Hemiptera; family Triozidae; genus Bactericera; species Bactericera cockerelli. Next base: position 3,066,585 of record CM044964.1, on the reverse strand, counting down.
TCCTAAATGTCTCTAGCTATGAAACCATGCTAATCTCCTAAATGACCTAAATGTCTCTAGCTATGAAACCATGCTAATCTCCTAAATGTCTCTAGCTCTATTAAACCATGCTAATCTCCTAAATGTCTCTAGCTATGAAACTATGCTAATCTCCTAAATGTCTCTAGCCATGAAACCATGCTAATCTCCTAAATGTCTCTAGCTATGAAACCATGCTAATCTCCTAAATGTCTCTAGCTATGAAACCATGCTAATCTCTTAAATGTCTTCCTGTTGCAGGCTACGAGTATGAGACAGTTAACGGGAACGACTTGGCGTTTCCTTTGGAGATCGACCTGATGCGGGAAGATGGGGTCGACCCCGCCCCCAGACAGAGACGATCCTTGAGCTCCACTGAGCCCTCGTTTGCTTTCGAAGGTAAGAACTGGTACTATTTTTAGTACTATTGAGGGAAATTTTCGCACTGGAAAGGGATTTTTCCGTGTTGGGAAGAGATTTTCTGTTTTGGGAAGGGACATTTTCGTGCTGATAAAGGATTTTTCTGTACTGGTAAGGATTTCTTTTGCTGATAAGGGATTTTTCTGTGCTGGTAAGGATTTCTTTTGCTGCTAAGGGATTTTTTCGTTCGGGGAAGAAATTTTCGTGGAATTTTTCTTTGTCTGCCCTGGAAGGGATTTTTATTTTATGTTTACGTTTATAAAAGGATTCTTGCTTTCTGGGGGATTTTTAGTTTTAAAAAGGGATTTTTCAGTGTAAGGAATTTTTTTGCTGGGAAGTTAATTTTTTCTGGTTGAGAAAGGAAATTTTCGAGGTAACTTGTATTGCTTAAAGAGGATACTTTTCATGTTGAAGGGCGTGCTATGCGCCAGGGGCCAGGGCAAGAAAGCAGTAGATGCTGTCCTAATACAAGCGATGAATATTACTGTATGTACAGTGGTTGATCGCTTTGACAAATAATGTTCTAATGGATGAAACATTTTACCGGTATTTTGAGGGGGACCCGCTTGGACTAACTTTATTATTTTTCATCCTAGATGGGGGTTGTGACATATCAAATCCAATGATTTTGAGGTGCTGATTACGAATTTGGCACTGATTTTTAACTATATGTTACCATTGAGTCACCAGTGGTGGAATTCGACTTCTTTTTGGGGGGGGATAAGGAGAGTCGTGTGATGTTTACACCAGATTTTTTTTTAAAATCAAATAATATAACCCCGGCCGTGTGGGCGCTTGTCGAGGTGTTTGCCCGGCGTGGCTGGCGAGTAGAGGATTTTTTTTTTGAAAATGCGAACGGCCTTCTCATCAATCTCGTATTCACTCATTAGAGTCACACACTAGCGGTAATTTGAAGAATCCTTTTGTCGAGAAGCGTTTGGTACGAATCTCGCAGTAAAAAAAAATAAAAAAAATGGTAGAACCGGCCATCATACTTTTCCATTGGCTGCTCAATCCATTTTTTTTTTTTTTAAACATTTTATTTATTTATAAACAATACTAGTGGGCTGTCGCCCGCTTTGCGGGCCGAGGCATGGCCGTGAAAGCAAAAAATCCTTTTTCGCCAATTTCGAAAAATCCCGTCTTATTGCACATCTAGACTATAAGACAAAGCTACCTACCAAATTTCAGCTTCCTAGGACTTACGGTTTGGGCTGTAGAGCGATGATCAGTCAGTGGCCAGTCAGTCAGTGACTTTGACATTTATATATTAAGATTGGATTTTTACAAAGGTTCTTTTCCTAAGCTAATGTGATAAAAGCTTCTCATGCACCCCCACATCCCCCGCCCCTGGCTTCCGCCCCTCCAGGCCCCGACTCCAACCACCCCCCTCCCCACACCTTGGCCGCCGCCGCCGGCCCCACCGGCTCCCTACTGGCGGGCCTGAGTTCGAGCCCCACCCTGGCGGACAAAGCCAAGCCGCCCGCCGGCACCTTTCCCGCCACGGGCACCCAGGGAGCCGCGGCGGGCAAGAGCAAGGGACCGAAGAAGGTGCCGTCCGCCCTTGGTGCCGACGAGAAGAGTAAGGTCTACGCCGGAGCCGCCGCCGCCACTGGTGTGTCAGGTGAGGACCCGACGAGGTTTTTTTGCTTATTTTATTTAATTATTTTTCAGTCTTTTTAGTTGGTTTTATTTTAATTTTTTCCCTCTTTGCTTCTCTTGTCTAAGTATCTTTCTGTGGATCTCTCTTTGTATCTCACTCCATGATTCTACATTTTTTCCGTCTACTTGGAAAACCTCCGTGGTTGTCCCCATCTTCAAGAAGGGTTCCAGGTTCGACGTTGCCAACTATAGACCTATTGCGCTGTTGTCAGTTCTCTCCAAAATTTTCGAAAAACTTGTTTTCAAGAGCCTATACACCTATGTCGACAAACATCTCTCACCGCTGCAACACGGCTTTCGTCAAAAGATGTCCACTTCCACCAATATCTTAGATTTTCTCAATTATGTGTCCAAGTTCATAGATCGTCAGAACCAAGTAGATGTTGTCTTTTTTGACGTGGCCAAAGCTTTTGATGTCGTTCATCATGATCTCTTACTTCTGAAACTGGAGAAATATGGCTTATCTACAAGATACGTCAAATGGTTTCGTTCCTATCTTATAGATCGCACGTTCAAAGTCAAAATTCGAAATACTTTGTCTGACGAGTACCAAATTTTATCTGGAATCCCACAGGGTAGTAATTTAGGACCACTACTTTTCCTAATTTTCATCAACGATGTCCTTTCTGTCATCTCTTGCCAAGCTTTGTTGTTTGCGGATGATTTGAAGATCTTCCATGGGTATGATCATGTATCTCCTGAGTCGGATGTTCTTCAGACCAACATTTCCAATGTTGTGAAATGGTATGACAGGAACTATCTATCTATCAATGTGTCCAAAACGCGTGTCATTACATTTACCAGGAAGTACCGATATACCTCCTATTCTTATGAGGTCAATGGCGCTCCCATTCCAAGGGTCTTTGAAATAGTTGATTTAGGTTTTCTTCTTGACTATAAACTCCTCTTTAACAAATATGTTGCAGATACAGTCAGCAAATGTTTCTCTCGGTTTGGGATGCTGTTGAAACTCTGTGGACGATTCAATCTGCCAATCATCATGATAACACTGTTTAATATGTTTATTCGCAGCAAAATTGACTATGGTTTCCTTATATTCTGCTCTGTTCATAAAACAAACTGTCACCAACTTGAAAGAGTTCAGAAGTTCCTGGTAGGCAAACTCTATGATAGATTCCTGACTCACAAAACTTACTACTCGTACCCTTCTATCTGCACTCACTTCCATATCAAAGAATTAGTTCTGAGGAGAGATGTATCAATCTGTGTCTTCCTACATAAAAATATCCTCAATCAAATATGCTGTAGTTCCTTTGTATCAAGTATGAGCCTGAAAGTAAGAACCAGGGTAGCTCGAAGACAATGGGAGCTTTTCCTACCTCCTTCTGAAAAAACCAATCCTTGGAACTACATCTTCTCTATGGGCAACTTCCTTTTCAGAAACAACATTGATGTTTTCTGCATTAGCCATAGTGCACTCAAATCCTCAATCGAAGAGGTATTATCTTAATACTTGTATAATGGATCTTTTTTCTTATCCAATTATACCTATTTACTATAATCTATTTACTATAATCTATTTATAATAAAAACTATTATATCTTTTATCTATTTCCTAAGGTCTACATTGTAATAGAGTACCAATAAACTTGTTATGTAAACCTTGTAAAAATAAATAAAAAAAATAAAAAAAAAAAAAAAAAAAATACATTATTTCTTTTTCTCACTCTCTCTCTCTTTCTTTCTCTTTTTTCTCTCTCTCTCTTTCTTTTTTTTCTCTCTCTTTCTCACTTTCTTTTTTTTCTCTCTCTCTCCTCTCTCTTTCTTTTTTTCCTTCTCTCTCTCTCTTTTTTTCTTTTTCCTCTCGCTCTCTCTCTCTCTTTCTCTCTCTCTCTCTCTCTCTCCCACTCTCCCGCTCTATCTCTCTCTCTTTCTCCCTCTCTTTTTCTCAATCAAAAAACTTAGTATGATAATGTTACTAATGTTAGTATCTGTGGTTTTGTTTGATCATCGATGCATGTTCTGGGCGGGCCCTGGTTTTTCATTACCTAATTCAAGTTTGAAGTGAGTTTAATTAACACGTGGGTGTTGGATCCTGGTTTTCGTGGATTTAGATCTCGACCAGTGCATAAATTTTTTCTCATTTTTCACTGACGTAGGCACACATATTTAATTAAAAAAAAAAGAATGAAAATTACCCTCATAAAAAGGACTTCCCGCTTAATGAAATTCAGTTTGACTTTTTGGAAGGTAAGAACGACTTTATTTTGTTTCATTTGACATTTCTTCATTTAGATTTTTTTTTTTGGAATTTATACTTTATTGTTTATTTGGTATTTATAGAAATGTATAAAACATGCTCACTCTATTTACAATTCTAGATTTCTATATGTGTATCTTTTGAAGTATATGTATGTCTATATTTAAAATCCCTTTGAAGTACAATATCTGGAGGGTCTTGTATACATTTTTCTTGTATACACCCCTCTTAGATCATTCATTATGTTCTTGTAAAACCTTCAAAATTTGTAACACATCGTTTTGTGAGACAAAAAACTGACAGTCACAAAATATCAGTCTCTTCTTATATTCTTTCTCAAATTTAACCTTAATTATACTAAACTAAAAGGACAATCCATTTTCTAAACATGGGATAACCATAGTTAATTTTATCCTTACTTATACTCAACTAAAAGGACAATCCATCTTCTGAACAAGTAATACGAGTATAATAGTGCATATATTGGGGGTTTTTTTTAAGTCCATATAGTTGATTCTACAGTAAATACATATACAGTAGAAATCGTTTATAACGAACTTCAAGGGACCGGACAGATTTGTTCCTTATAGCCGATTTTCACTATAACCGATATATCGGCTATAAGGAACAAGTTCACTATATCCGATATGTATCGCTTATAGAGAACAATGTACGTTATAAGGGAACTTCGTAAGACATGAAAAATGTACAATTATGTATGAATGTAGGTACATTCATAATCCACTAATTCAAAATCTGAAACAATACTAACTTTAAAGTTCCTAAAAAAATTATCTATATTAGACAGGTCACTCATCTACTCCTTGACAAAAATCTGCATAACTAAACATGTTTTCTGTTTTACTCACAGAGCATCAAAATGAATTTTGTACGTTATAACCGATAGAAAGTAGCCACGGGACTTGAGAATTTGTTCGCTAAAGCCGATATTGTTCCTAATAGCCGATGTTTGTTATAAACGATACCAATGTTAATTTTCCATAAGTCTCCAAGGGACCGGAGATTTTGTTTGCTATAGCCGATTGTTCGTTATAAACGGTGTCGTTATAAACGATTTCTACTGTATGTACCTTTTTTTTAAACAAATTTTAATTATATACAAAAATTGTATTATTTTAAAAAATACAATTTAAAAAATGTAAAAAAAAATCCTTTATGCTAGAGGAAAAGGGTTTTGTGTGTAAATTGCGTTAATAAATTGTGCATGAGATAAACTATGAGAAACCTGAGTCATAGTCGGGTGCCAAAGTCCAGAGCTTTCTCACCGATATACAAAATTGCAGTATGAGCTTTTGTTCAATGCTTATCTATGCTCAAGTGTAACTGTGACGTCGACGGTAAAGACCACAGTACTGATAGCGAGAACAAAGGCTGTCCTGTTCTATACCCGGGGGTCAATTCTTCACACCCAGTAGGTAATAACACGCTTTAGTGGATGTTAACCACCAGGCTATTTTTCATGCTCGCAGCACTTTCTACCACCTATAACCCTCGGGAGTCTTATTATCATGTGGTCACAAACTCAAATTTAATAAGTAAAAAATTAAATGTCATTATTAATAATGAAATGACACTTAATTTTGGAAAAATTAAATGAGGAAAAATGCATGCACTGGGTGGGATTCGAATCCACGGATCCCTACGATACCCTTGTATACATAATTATAATTGTAAAAAAAAAGAAAATATGTACATACTATCTTGTTATTTACACAATTCATATAATATCTTGTTATTTACACAATTCTCTCGCCCCCCCCCCCCCCCAGGCTCCATCAACACTCCCGTTACCAACGGACACGGCACGGGCACGGGGGGAGGAAGCACCAGCAGCCCCCTCCTCCTCCTCCTCCCATCACCCCCTCCTCCACCCCCCTCACCGTGATTTCTTCGGACAGCCACTACAACTCGCCCGTGAAGACAGCCACCGTGAACAACACAGCCTACGTGACGCACAGCCAGGCTGCGGCAGCCGGGCAGCCACCAGCCTCGTCTGCGGCTGCGCCCACCTCAGGTAGGAAAGAGAAAGAAGATTGTTTATATGTGTGATACACCCTGTACATAAATGAGCGCACGATTATCTCAGTGGTTAAGCACTCACTTGCCATGCGGAAGGTCCCGGGTTCGAACCCAAAATTGTATTCTTAATTTGGTTACAATTGTTTGTAAGGGATACCTTCCGGTGCGCTCGTGTTGACCCAGCACCTAAATGGGAAGTATTGTGTCACTTCTCGCCCATCAGAGGGGAGGCATACTACGGAATGGGCAAGATACAACACAGACCACAAGTGTCTACAGTAGCTCCTGTTTCATGGCTACGAAATAAAAAAGGCTGTGAAACACTTATCTTTTAAAAAAAATATATATATGTAATTATATTTTCTTTATTATTTAAAGTTATCATATTTGTGTTGATCACTTTCGTGATGTCACAACTACTCAAACTCGCTTTACTAAATCTACGCTGAAACCGGGACTTGAACCACCGACCTCCGGGTTACAAGTCCGCCGCCTTATCGATCAAGCTACTGAGGTCGGTAAATATATATAATTATATAAAAATAACCGACCTCAGTAGCTTAATGGATAAGGCGGCGGACTTGTAACCTGGAGGTCGGTGGTTCAAGTCCCGGTTTCAGCGTAGATTTAGTAAAGTGAGTTTGAGTAGTTGTGACATCACAAAAGTGATTTACACAAATATGATAACTTTAATTATATAAAAATTCCAGCCTCCACGTCCAGCTCAGAATCCGAAGACTTCGGAGACTTCCCCTCGCCGGAGGAGGAAATCTCCAACCGCACCCTCGCCATGCACCACATCCTCTCCTCGGTGAACGACACGCACGAGTACTACAACTCCAGCCTGAGTAGGGACGAGGGCCGGGCACGGCAGCTCTGGGTGGAGCTCACCGAGAGCAACTCGAAGCGGCAGGACATTCTGTCCAACGCGCATCGGCGCGCCGTGGTGAGTTATTTATTATTATTTTTTTTTTTAAACAAGAATTGTGCTTTATTTGTACATAATTTCATAACAATAACAATAACATAATAAATAACAAGGTACTTAAAATTAATAAAATAAAATAACATGAGTATGCACTATACTATCACACTAAGGTACCTGGAGAACCAGGCACCTGGTTTTGTGATATTGGTATATACCACATGTGATGATGTGGTATATAAAATATTATTATTATATTGTTGGGGTTTGGTGGAAGAGAAAGCCACAGGCACAATGTTGCTAGCTGACCCACATTGACCTCTTCCGGCCTGATTAGGCCCGGGGATAACCAGGCACAAGGTTTGCATACCTACTATCCCAATGGGAGGATAACTCCCAATGGGAGTTATCCTCCCATTGGGATTTTTACCACATAATAATATGTCTTGGGCTTACTGCTGGAATAATGGGACTTTAGTAGTCTTAATCAGGCAGTGTAAATAAGGCGATATTATTATTATTATTTCAATTTTTTTCATATTTTTTCCCCCTCCCCAGACCCTACTTCCGAGAAATTTCTTATATGTACTAGAAATCGGAAGTGTTTTTTTTTTTGTTAAAAAAAAAAATATTTTTTTTTCCTCCGATTTCCATTTTTTTTCATATTTTTTCCCCCTCCCCAGACCCTACTTCAGAGAAATTTCTTATACTAGAAATCGAAAGTGTGTTTTTTTTTGTTAAAAAAAAAATATTTTACTTCCGAGAAATTTCTAAGATTAGAAATCGGAAGCATTGTGTTCGTTTTTGTAAAAAAAAATATTTTTTTTGCTCCGATTTCAATTTTTTTCATATTTCTGGACGTTTCATAACCTACTGAGTAAATTTGGTTTTGTGTCCGTCTGTCGGTCTGTCGGTCTGTCTGTTAAAACGATTCCTTGTAACGCGCAAATCTCGGAAACTACTCGACCGATTTTGATGAAATTTTGCACACATCTAGGAGACATTCCGTAGATGGTCCCATTTTAAATTAATCGAATTCATACTAGCGGTTCTGGGTGAAAGAGACCATGCGCCTGACCACTAACTTTTTACTTAAACGCTTATATCTCGTGAACGGTACACCCGATTTCGATGAAATTTTGTAAGAATATGCATATTATTGTTTTACATAGGTTATTTATATTTATTTTTAAATTAATTATAGTTTGACTCTGATATTTAAGAAAACCCGAAATTTTGGACAAAAAAGTAAAAAAATAAGGACCACGACTTGCCAATACAGAATTTTTTGTGGAATTTAAAATGTAGAAAAAACGATATTCTACCATATAAAATTTGAAGAAAATCGGTTGAGCCGTTTTGGAGATACAAGTAATTTTCTATAAAATCTCAAAATTGGCACGTGTTTACAATGTGAAGCAATCACGAGGAAGTATTGTGTCTATAATTGGCATGTTTTTTTTTTCTTCTCCGATTTCAATTTTTTTCATATTTTTCCCCTACTAGGTATCTACTATCATCTTTTTCCAATCCTACTATCTTCTTTTTCACATGTTTTACTTCCGAAAATTTCTAATATTAGAAATAGGAAGTATTGTGTTTTTTTTTTGTAAAAAAAAATATATTTTTTTGCTCCGATTTCAAATTTTTTCATATTTTTCCCCCTCCCCAGACCCTACTTCCGAGAAATTTCTTATACTAGAAATCAAAAGTGTGTTTTTTTTTTTTGTTAAAAAAAAATATTTTTTTTAAGCTCCGATTTCAATTTTTTTCATATTTTTTCCCCTACTAGGTATCTACTATCATCTTTTTCCATTCCTACTATCTTCTTTTTCACATGTTTTACTTCCGAGAAATTTCTAATATTAGAAATCGGAAGTATTGTGTTTTTTTACAGTCAAAAAAAAAAACATTTTTTTTTTACTCCGATTTCAATTTTTTTTCATATTTTTCCCCTACTATCTATCTACTATCATCTTTTTCCATTCCTACTATCATCTTTTTCACATGTTTTACTTCCGAGAAATTTCTAATATTAGAAATCGGAAGTATTTTGTTTCTTTTTGTCATAAAAAAATATATTTTTTTTGCTTCGATTTCATTTTTTTTTTTTTTTTCATATTTTTCCTCCCCAGACCCATCCTACTATCTTCTTTTTCACATGTTTTACTTCCGAGAAATTTCTAATATTAGAAATCGGAAGTATTGTTTTTTTTTTTTTTTGTCAAAAAAATATATATTTTTTTGCTTCGATTTCATTTTTTTTTTTCTTCATATTTTTCCTCCCCAGACCCATCCTACTATCTTCTTTTTCTCATGTTTAACTTCCGAGAAATTTCTAATATTAGAAATAGGAAGTATTGTGTTTTTTTTTTTGTCAAAAAAAAAATATATTTTTTTACTCCAATTTTAATTTTTTTTCCTTTCATATTTTTCCCCCCCAGACCCAGAAGCTCTCGTTCGTCTTCCCCTTCTACGGGCACGTTTTTTTTTGTTTGTTAATTTTTTTTTTAACTCCGATTTCAATTTTTTTTTTTTCTCCGATTTCAATTTTTTTCATATATTTCCCCCCCCCCAGACCCAGAAGCTCTCGTTCGTCTTCCCCTTCTACGGGCACGTTTTTTTTTGTTTGTTAATTTTTTTTTTAACTCCGATTTCAATTTTTTTTTTTTTCTCCGATTTCAATTTTTTTCATATATTTCCCCCCCCCCAGACCCAGAAGCTCTCGTTCGTCTTCCCCTGCTACGGGCACGTTTTTTTTTTTGTTTGTTAATTTTTTTTTAACTCCGATTTCAATTTTTTTTTTTTTTTTTTTCTCCGATTTCAATTTTTTTTTCATTTCCCCCCCAGACCCAGAAGCTCTCGTTCGACTTCCCGTTCTACGGGCACCTGATCCACAACGTGACCATCACCACGGGCGGCTTCCTGTACACGGGCGAGCAGACTCACCCCTGGCTGGCCGCCACCCAGTTCATTGCGCCCCTCATGGCCAACTTCGACACGAGCCTGACGCAGGACTCGGTGATCCGGTACCTGGACAACGGTGAGACTTTATTTATTTATTTACACTTTGTTAGGTAATAGGACATATACAATACAAATAATTACAGTATACAATATAACAGAAGAAAAAAATATATAAAGAATAAATAAATATATACATAATATATAAGACGAGTTCATTATTATTATTATTGTTGTTGTTATGTAGCAACTTCGACACCAGCCTGACGCAGGACTCCGTGATCCGGTACCTGGACAACGGTGAGACGAGTTTTTTTTACTATTTTTTTTTTTTTTTTAATTTATTTATTTATTTAATAACAGGATAACATATACAAAGGTATTTTTCCTAAGCTAAAGCTTCTAAGACAAGTTCATTATTATTATTGTTGTTATTATTTGTAACAAAAAATATCCTGACTTGGATTACTCTCGGTCTTACACAGTGTTTACTAATACAATAAAACACATGCTCTTCGACAACAGTCTCACTCAGGACTCCGTGATCCGGTACCTGGACAACGGTGAGACGAGTTTTTTTTTTTTTTTTAAATAATGTATATTTATTTTATTTTTTCTTTACAATTTTTGTGGCTCTCTCCCTAAGGAATTCGTCTAAGGATTATTATTATTGTTGTTGTTGTTATTATGCAGCAACTTCGACACCAGTCTCACTCAGGACTCCGTGATTCGGTACCTGGACAACGGTGAGACGCGTTAATTTTTTTTTTTTTTAAATGTAATATTGTATATTTATTTTATTTTTTCTTTACAATTTTTGTGGCTCTCTCCCTAAGGAATTCTTCTAAGGATTATTGTTGTTGTTATGCAGCAACTTCGACACTAGTCTCACTCAGGACTCCGTGATCCGGTACCTGGACAACGGTGAGACGAGTTCCTTATTATTATTATGCAGTGATCCGGTACCTGGACAACGGTGAGACGAGTTCCTTATTATTATTATGCAGTGATCCGGTACCTGGACAACGGTGAGACGAGTTCCTTATTATTATTATGCAGTGATCCGGTACCTGGACAACGGTGAGACGAGTTCCTTATTATTATTATGCAGTGATCCGGTACCTGGACAACGGTGAGACGAGTTCCTTATTATTATTATGCAGTGATCCGGTACCTGGACAACGGTGAGACGAGTTCCTTATTATTATTATGCAGTGATCCGGTACCTGGACAACGGTGAGACGAGTTCCTTATTATTATTATGCAGTGATCCGGTACCTGGACAACGGTGAGACGAGTTCCTTATTATTATTATGCAGTGATCCGGTACCTGGACAACGGTGAGACGAGTTCCTTATTATTATTATGCAGTGATCCGGTACCTGGACAACGGTGAGACGAGTTCCTTATTATTATTATGCAGTGATCCGGTACCTGGACAACGGTGAGACGAGTTCCTTATTATTATTATGCAGTGATCCGGTACCTGGACAACGGTGAGACGAGTTCATTATTATTATTATGCAGTGATCCGGTACCTGAACAACGGTGAGACGAGTTCATTATTATTATTATGCAGTGATCCGGTACCTGGACAACGGTGAGACGAGTTCATTATTATTATTATGCAGTGATCCGGTACCTGGACAACGGTGAGACGAGTTCCTTATTATTATTATGCAGTGATCCGGTACCTGGACAACGGTGAGACGAGTTCCTTATTATTATTATGCAGTGATCCGGTACCTGGACAACGGTGAGACGAGTTCCTTATTATTATTATGCAGTGATCCGGTACCTGGACAACGGTGAGACGAGTTCCTTATTATTATTATGCAGTGATCCGGTACCTGGACAACGGTGAGACGAGTTCCTTATTATTATTATGCAGTGATCCGGTACCTGGACAACGGTGAGACGAGTTCCTTATTATTATTATGCAGTGATCCGGTACCTGGACAACGGTGAGACGAGTTCCTTATTATTATTATGCAGTGATCCGGTACCTGGACAACGGTGAGAGAGATTCATTATTATTATTATGCAGTGATCCGGTACCTGAACAACGGTGAGACGAGTTCATTATTATTATTATGCAGTGATCCGGTACCTGGACAACGGTGAGACGAGTTCATTATTATTATTATGCAGTGATCCGGTACCTGGACAACGGTGAGACGAGTTCCTTATTATTATTATGCAGTGATCCGGTACCTGGACAACGGTGAGACGAGTTCCTTATTATTATTATGCAGTGATCCGGTACCTGGACAACGGTGAGACGAGTTCCTTATTATTATTATGCAGTGATCCGGTACCTGGACAACGGTGAGACGAGTTCCTTATTATTATTATGCAGTGATCCGGTACCTGGACAACGGTGAGACGAGTTCCTTATTATTATTATGCAGTGATCCGGTACCTGGACAACGGTGAGACGAGTTCCTTATTATTATTATGCAGTGATCCGGTACCTGAACAACGGTGAGACGAGTTCATTATTATTATTATGCAGTGATCCGGTACCTGGACAACGGTGAGACGAGTTCATTATTATTATTATGCAGTGATCCGGTACCTGGACAACGGTGAGACGAGTTCCTTATTATTATTATGCAGTGATCCGGTACCTGGACAACGGTGAGACGAGTTCCTTATTATTATTATGCAGTGATCCGGTACCTGGACAACGGTGAGACGAGTTCATTATTATTATTATGCAGTGATCCGGTACCTGAACAACGGTGAGACGAGTTCATTATTATTATTATGCAGTGATCCGGTACCTGGACAACGGTGAGACGAGTTCATTATTATTATTATGCAGTGATCCGGTACCTGGACAACGGTGAGACGAGTTCATTATTATTATTATTATTATTATGCAGTGATCCGGTACCTGGACAACGGTGAGACGAGTTCCTTATTATTATTATTATTATGCAGTGATCCGGTACCTGGACAACGGTGAGACGAGTTCCTTATTATTATTATTATTGTCATTCGGTACCTGGACAACGGTGAGACGAGTTCCTTATTATTATTATTATTGTCATTCGGTACCTGGACAACGGTGAGACGAGTTCATTATTATTATTATTATTGTTGTTATTATACCGCAACTTCGGTTGGGTGGAAGAGCTCACTCGGTTGGGTGGAAGAGCTCACAGTGTGAGAATCCTGACGTTAAAGCCATAAAAAAAAAAAAAAAAAAAAAAAAACACCAGTCTCACTCAGGACTCGGTGATCCGGTACCTGGACAATGGTGGGACGAGTTCATTATTATTATTATTATTTTTTTTTTTTTTTTTTTTTTTTCATCTCTGTTTACACGCAGCAATAATGCTGCAATTACGTAAACAGGTTTGAGGAACACTGCATACAGACTAAAGACCTATATCCAGGCCCTCCCTACATCTTTGTTTAAATTGTTCCAAAGTGAGATCGAGATCCAAATTTGCAGTGTTGCAATAATTTATTATTAAATATTATTAGAGAGGAGAAAAGTTGTTGTTATTATTGTTGTTATTATGCAGCAACTTCGACACCAGCCTGACTCAGGACTCCGTGATCCGGTACCTGGACAACGGTGAGACGCGTTTTAGGTCATTTTAGGTCCTTTAGTGGATTTAGGTCAATTTAGGTCCTTTAGTGGATTTAGGTCAATTTAGGTCCTTTAGTGGATTTAGGTCATTTTAGGTCTTTTAGTGGATTTAGGTCATTTTGATGTCATTTTAGGTCCTTTAGTGGATTTAGGTCACTTCGATATTTTCTCGATTACTATCAACAAAATGTAATCTTTATTCTGTAATGTAATATTCAATGTGTAATTAAAAATAAATAGAGTGGCTGTATGGGGTTATTTTTGCCCCAATGCGAAAAAAAAACGAACATCTTAGGATGTGTCCTCTGTATACAAAAAAAAATATGATAAATAAGACAAAAAATTTACTATTATTATTCTATTTTCTACTCTCTCCTCAGAGACCCAGTTCACGGTGACCTGGGAGAACGTTCGCCTGCAGGACAAGCCAGGCGCGGGCGTGTTCACGTTCCAGGTGTCTCTCTACCGGTCGGGCGACATCAGCTTCGTGTACAAGACCATCCCGGTGGTGGCTATCGACGATGACCACCATCCCGTCAAGGTGGGCCTCTCGGACTCGTACCTCATGGACAACACGATCTTCTGTGAGTGGTTTTTTTTTTTTTTAGGCTAATATGCAGAGACGATTTTGTAATCCCTATAGGGTTCACTGTAGGGTGGTCCCGAGCTTGCTATAGGGAATACTTCGACCTTGAGAATTATTTATTAAAGAAACATCTGAATGCACATGCGCACACACGCTTTAAACAAACGTCTCTGAATAACAAAATCAGCTGAAGGGACAAATGACCCAGGCATCCCTACAGTGAGGACTCTGCATACAACCCTTAGTATTGTCTTGTGTGTTTTCAATTTGCTGTGTCCCGCTTCGTTTCTATTCATGTTGTCATTTCAATTCAACCCGAGAAGTGGATGTCTTGTCGAGTGGTTCTGACAGACCGCGCGGGCCCAAGACCTCTCCAACAATCAACCGCATTCCTACATGTAGTAACTCGAAGACAAATTGAACTCCTCAGCAATTACTTCCTTTTTTTTTAAGCTTTATTAGGAGGACAAACAGGTAACAGTATAAAATTAAGAAAAGAAAGAAGAAAAAAAAACAAACAAATGACAAAATAAATAAGTAAAAAAGAAAAGGAAATAACAATAATGTCCTACCTAAAGGGCGGGTTTATTGCCTGTGGCAATCTCTTCCACCCAACCCTTCCTTTCAGAAAATCCTTAAAATTTCCAATGTTGATTGGTGGTTTCTTAATACATACCATTTTTTTTAGTCTGGGTATTTTTTTTTAGTTAGGTTTTTTTTTGTTAGGGTAAATATTTTAATTTAGTTAGTACAAAGTCCGCCCGTTTGTGATTTAAATAAATAAACGGTGACTATTAATACCCTTAAACTCTCCAAATGATTAATTCATGGTTGGGTGAAGAGCTCACTCCAGTGAGAATCCTACCATAATAAAAGAAAGCCTATACAGGGTGTCCCGTATACAGATGCAAATATTTTGAGAGTAGGTTCAGCCCACCGTGAACTATCATATGAACGAAACTTGCAGTGGGGCATTTTGCTTCGTTAAAGAGTTATGGCCAAATCCCTGTTTTTACCACAGGTCTAGAGGTCACTTCGATCGATGCACGTTTTCAAAGAAATGATAGCCATTAGGTATGTTTTGACTTTATGTATGGATAGGCATGCATATTTCCCTTCAAATGCAGTTGGTTCCATGAAAAAATATTGAAAGACCAGAGAGATATTCAATCATAAGTTCAATACTTTTCTAAAATTTGATTTTTCCCTTTTGTGAATTTAAAATACTTCTCTAGTTGCAATTCTGCGTATCACTAGTTAAAAAAATACCCTATTATGTTTAGTTTTAGAAAAAAGAAAGTTCATTTATATCGCTTTAAAAATCATGGAACGCAAGACACAAAAAGCTCAAAAAACACTTCTGAATCATGATGGAAAATTCAAAGTTGGCTGAATTTTAACAGAATTGCCGCGTAATTTGAGGTATAAATACACTGCTCTGGGATGTTTCACAGAAGGAAATTGATCATTCACAGTGGTCGGTCGGTGTGAACTTTTATGTGAAAGGGGTTTCGGGGTCACAGGGTTATCATGAGGAAAAATGAGAGGCTGCAGCAAAAGCAGCAACCAGTGGTGTAATCATGGACAAAGAATACACATGGAGAAAGTCTCTGCGCTAACAACAAAAATTGAGATTTTATTTTTAGAATTAAAATTAAAAATATCATTTTTGTGTTTATCACAATCATGATTTCAAAAACCTAACAAAAAAGTGCCGAAAATTAACCTTGGGTAAAACTCGAACATCCAACCTTCAGGTTACTATTATTATTATTAATACTTTATTGATAAACTACAAACATGATACATTTTGGAACACAGGACATGAAATGAAGAATATGTAGCTAACCAAGGGCGAGGCTAAAGCTTGTGGCTTTCTCTTCCACCGAACAAATTGATCGTCTTGTTATTTTAATTATTAGATTTTAGTGATATAATTGGTTAATAGAACTATTTGTACTCAGCAAATTTTCATTTATAACTTGCAGTTGGCACAAAAATGCTCACACAGACCGCTTCAGGCATCGAGTGTTCTTCAAAATGCAATAGCGCTCAGATTCAAAATTTGAAAGATGTGTTTCTCTCCTTCTGGTGCCGTTTAATAGGTCGTATCTCATCCGTTCCTTCACGCGTCTGGAAGAACTTGGAATTTATTGAAACAAAATAGCAGAGGGTATTTTTTTAACTAGTGATACGCAGAATTGCAATTGTAGAAGTCCTTTAATTTACGAAAGGGAAAAAAGGGAAAAATCAAATTTTAGAAAAATATTGAACTTATGATTAAATATCTCTCTGGTCTTTCATTATCTTTTCATGCAACCAACTGCATTTGAAGGGCAATATGCATGACTATCCATACATGAAGTCAAAACTTAACTACCGGCTATCTTTTCTTTAAAAACTTGCATCGATCCAAGTGACCTCTAGACCTGTGGGAAAAACAGGGATTTGGCCATAACTCTTTAACGAAGCAAAATGCCCTACTGCAAGTTTCGCCTATATGATAGTCCACGGTGGGCTGAACCTACCCTCAAAATATTTGCATCTGTATACGGGACACCCTGTATATAAAAAAACCAATCAACACTGCGACCTCACTGCGACCGAGCGCACTGACAAAGGCTCTCACCTGTTCCTCCCCCAGTCTACCGACGCACCGCTATCTACGAGTACCACCGGGTGGCTTTCAATCACACCGACATTAGCAACTGGACCTCCATACACCTGACGGCACTGCCCACCTGTCTGGACCACACCGACTGTGAGTCCTGTCTGCTGGATATGATGACTTCGTTCACGGTGAGTTCTATTCTATTCTATTCTATTCTATTCTATTCTATTCTATTCTATTCTATCACCTGTCTGGACCACACCGACTGAGAGTCCTGCCTGCTGGATATGATGACTTCGTTCACGATTAGATCAAGAATATTCCTGAAACTTTTAATTAAAAACCCGTTCATTATTTTTAAAACATCTTTTTCTTTTAAACCCGTTCATTATTTTCAAAAACATGTTCACTATTGTTTTTAAAAGAAACTTAATTTTTCTTTAAACCCCCATTCATTATTCTCAAAAACATCTTCATTATTGTTTAAAAAACCTTCATCTTTCTTTAAACTTCAATATTTCTTGCAAACATCTTCATTATTCTTAAATACAATACTTTCCTTATTAATAGGATAAGGAGTGTAAAAACATCTTCTTTTTTTCCTCTTCAATTTTCTTAACCCGTTCATTATTCTTAAAACATCTTTTTCTTATAAAACCGTTCATTATTTTCAAAAACATGTTCACTATTGTTTTTAAAAGGAACTTAATTTTTCATTAAACCCCCGTTCATTATTCTTAAAACATCTTTTTCTTATAAACCCGTTCATTATTTTCAAAAACATGTTCACTATTGTTTTTAAAAGAAACTTCATTTTTCTTTAAACCCCCGTTCATTATTCTCAAGAACATCTTCATTATTGTTTAAAAAACCTTCATCTTTCTTAAAACTTCAATATTTCTTTCAAACCTCATTATTCTTAAATACAATACTTTCCTTATTAATAGGATATCATCATAGGGTGGCGTCATCGTGAACGATGGTAGCCAGACAGTGGAGGAATGACTGAGCACTTCTACCACTGTCTTTACAAGGAGGCTAATAATTGACAAGGGCCCCCAGAACCAAGCCAATGCTGGTCTACTCCCTGTTTATAGTCCCCCAGCCAGACTGCTGGTCTACTCCCTGTTTATAGTCCTCCAGCCAGACTGCTAGTCTACTCCCTGTTTATAGTCCCCCAGCCAGACTGCTGGTCTACTCCCTGATTATAGTCCTCCAGCCAGACTCCAGCCATTAATAGGATAAAGAGTGTAAAAACATCTTCTTTTTTCCTCTTCGATATTTCTTTCAAAACCCCTTCTCTTTTCTCATAAACCCCTTCGTTGTTCTCAATAAAACCCCTTCAATAAAACCCCGTCCGTCCCAGTAGCTCAGTGCTAAAGGCGGCACTCTGTGAATCCAAAAACTCCAGAGGTCGTGGGTTCGAAACTCAGCTGGGACATGACATGTTATCTTCCCAATTGGGATTTTTATCACATAATAATATGTCTTGGGCTTACTGCTGGAATAATGGGCCTTTAATAGTCCTAATCGGGCAGTATAAATAAGGCGATATTATTATTATTATTATTATTCATTTATCCGCAGTGCTCCTGGTGTCCCACGGCAAATCGCTGTTCCACGGGTCTGGATCGCAAGCGCCAGGATTGGGTGCACAAGGGTTGCGACAGAAACACGGTCACCAATGCGCACCAGTGCGCCAGCGCCAACTATGCACCCCATGTCGGCGCCGATGTGAAGGCCCCTTTTGAACGTGAGTTGCCTTTTCTTTTTTTTAACGAATATTTATTTAAAGAGAGGTCTGTAACATTCAGAGTCCTAGCCCCTCCTTTTCTTTTTTTATGGATATACTTTTACACTTTTTTTTGATGATATTGTTACGCGCTACTGGTTCGGGGATTAAAGTTTAAAACGCACTTAAGTTTACTATTTATTTATTTACACTTTATTAATAGGACATTATTATATACAATACAAATAATTACAAATTAAAATACAATAGAATAGTAGAAAAAATAAATAAATACAGGGTCTTCATAAAGTCTCACCCAGGCCTAGGTTTCTCGAAAACGACTCAGAATATCAAAAAAACGCAAAAACCTGTATTCCTTTATATTTAGGGGGATTGATTTTCAGCCAAATTTTGCCTACACGGCCCAGTCAGGCTGGGCATGGACCAACTTTAAAATCTTAAATAGAATGGTATGTCTTGTGGCATATTGTTTTAAAGGTTTTATTAAAAAAAGTTCATTACAACAAATTTTAGTGAGCTATGACTTACCGTTCTCGAGATACAGGGTCGGACGTCCTGCGTAATATCCATATATTTTGACCTATAACTCGTTAACCGTAAATTATGGAGAAAAATTTTATTGTTAATAATAACTCCTTATGGCAAAAACTTTCGAACAAGTTAAAACTTGATTTGTTTTTTCGTTAAATTTTTTTCGACTGTTCGTCCGGCTGGCTGACGAAACCGACCAGAAACTAACAAGAACAGAGTACGTCGAGTTATAACTTGTTCGAATGGTCTTGTCATAAGGAGTTATTATTAACAAGAAAAATTTTCTCCATAATTTACAGTTAACGAGTTATAGGTCAAAATATATGGATATTACGCAGGACGTCCGACCCTGTATCTCGAGAACGGTAAGTCGTAGCACACTGAAATTTATTGTAATGAACTTTTCTCAATAAGACCTTTAAAACAATATGCCACAAGACATACCATTCTATTTAAGATTTTAAAGTTGGTCCATGCCCAGCCAGACTGGGGCCGTGTAGGCAAAAAAAATTTGGCTGAAAATCAATCTCCGTAAATATAAAGGAATACGGGTTTTTGCGTTTTTTGATATTTTGAGTCGTTTTCGAGAAACCTAGCCCTGGGTGAGACTTTATGAAGACCCTGTATATACATAATACATATATGTCCAGACATAACCATGTTTTGATTATGAAATTATAATTCTAAAAATAATTCCTTCATGATTTTTTTATTTTTGCCTATGTTTTTGTTATTATAGGTTTTACTTTTGAATACATTTTATGCTTCTTGATTATGGACGTAAAAACAAATATGATTCTCTTTCCATTTTTTCCCCCGCCCCCGTTAACCCTTTTTGTCCCCCAACTCGCATGGCCGCCCCTGTAGGTCCGGACTTGGAGCCCGTCACAGGACCCATGGCCATTCTGCCGCCCAATCACAAGCTAGAAGCTGTGCGCCAGCCCAAGTACACGCTGGTCAACCAGACGGCCGGGAGCCTCGTCGGGGTCGGAACTCGCCCGGTGGGCGGCAAAGGGTTAAAAGCGCAAGGTTTGATTTTGATGAGTGGCGCAGTCGTGGAGTTTTTTGTTCTGTCCTCCTTGCAGCGTGTGTGAACGAAATATTGACTTTTGTACAGTTTTATACAGTGACCTTCACAAAATATTGCCTTTAAAACACTTGGACGACCGGGTGTACCATCGGTGGTACACGCGTGTCTGTACAGAATGGACCGAGTGTACCACCGGTGGTACACGCATTCACTGCGCCTGTGAATAGCCTAAACATCGCCGGTCCCACGGGAGAACTTACTAAAAACATGCCGGTCGTCTATGTGTTAATACAGTCAATCCTGGATATAATAATAGAACCGGGTACAACAGATAATATTAATAACACTCGGTAACCACCATCAGGTAACCACCTGGTGGTGGTTACTGTGAAAGGTAACCACCAGGCGAAGTTAATGCTCAAAGCATTTTCTACCACCTAACCATGGAGTCTTTTTGTTATGTGGTCACAAATTAAAAATCAACGAGGAAAAATTTATGTATTGGGTGGGATTCGAACCACTGTACCAATGACTTACCTTACGTGCACTGGTAGTATAATCAGTATAAACATAGTCAAATGATTAACACGCTAATCTGGTTATCCAGGTAGTGTAGGGATCCGTTGGTTCGAATCACACCCAGTACATGATTTTTTCCACAGTTTGTGATCACATAATACGAGTACTAAGACTGTGAGGGTTAGGTGGTAGAAAATGCTTTTAGTATTAACCTCGCCTGGTGGTTTTAGCTTCCACTAAAGATTTTTATTCTTTTTTAATACATAAGGATAAGACTTGAGTGGCTCTCAAACGCTAATTTTGTTCATAGTGACTTCTGGTTTCCCGTGTGCCGTATTTAGTATACCTTTGACGCAGATTTTATACATACATACCTTAGTATTGTATATTTTATCAAAATTTGAGTTGATCTTGTTTCCGTCCAAGTTTTTGATTGTTGCTTTTATTAAATGATATTTTTTGATTCCAGAATAATGCAGTTTGCAATAATTTTCTTACAAATGGCTTTCGTACTTCATAGTTAAATAATGTATTATGTAAGGATTGTAAGGGATTAAATCGTGTTTCAGATTAAAATGAAATGTTCAAACAAAACACACATTAAAATAAGCAAAAAATTATCAGCCCAGTTAATAGAGGTAAAGTAAGTTCAGATGTAAAAATGGAATACCAGCATCATGGTAGTCAAGTGGTTAACGCGCTAGTCTGGTAATCCAGGTACCGTAGGGGTCCGTTGGTTCGAATCCCACCCAGTGCATGGATTTTCCTCATGAATTTGAGTTTGTAACCACATGATAATACGACTCTGAGGGTTACGTGGTAGAAAATGCTTTGAGCTTTAACCTCGCCTGGTTGTTACCTTCCACTAAAGAGTATTATTATTATTATTATTATCATATTATTTCTCGTGCGTGCGGTCGATTGTTTTGAGCTCTCGTATTTCTCATCATTAAAAATGTGAAATCAGTGTGAATAAATTTTTGACTTATACAGTCTTTTAAAGCCTAACGTGAACTTTCCAATGGTGTAAACAGCTTTTTATAATACGCCAAATTGGCAAAGATATCAATTAAATAGTTTTTGAAAATAAATTATTCTTTGTTCTAAACAAAAAAGTTTCTACATACAATATATCTGTGTAATTTACAAAAATCTATATCTGATTCTATTCACTTTAGAGATAAGCAATCGTTATCTTTCCGAGTTTTGTAACTCTTCAGTGTTCATGTCCTATCTGTCATCATGGCAACCTGTGTCAAGTGCAAACTAGAGATTGATAGAGACGCTGGTTATGCACAGTGTCAAGGCTGCAACCAGCGTTATCATTTTGGGAACTGCTCTGTGTCATCTAGTACATGGAGAGCAAAAGGCCAAGAGGCAAAGGACTCATGGAGATGCGAATCTTGTCGTAAGTCTACCCAAACTTTATCTGAAGTATCAGCCCAATCTGGTCAAATTCCAGCTGTAACTCCTCAGTCTTCTGATGGTCTTAAGTCAGTGAAGGAAACTTTACAAATGTTTAGCAAAGAGCAGGATGCTAAGATGGTTGGTCTAAAAGGCTTCTTGACCAATCAATCTAACTCAATATATTCAAATTTGGAAAAACTAATCAAAGCTATTGGTCAGGATCTTAAAACTGAAGTAAAAAATATGGAAGCAGCTCATAAGAAACTTGCACAGGACAACGAGTTTCTGAAAAGTGAACTTCTCGAAGCTAGAGAGAAAATTGAAACTTTGGAACTGAAGATGAAAAGTTCATTGCCTCTGTCCCAATCTCAGCCTACTGTCACTCATGTTCAGCAGAAATCAGATGCTAATGGGAGGGCCCGTGTGACAAACCCTCAATACAATGTTGTTGTTGCATCGAGTTCTTCTCTTCAGCCAACGAGTGGAGTATTGGGTGCTTCTCTTCAGTCAACGAGTGGAGCCTTAGGTGCTTCTCCTCAGCCAACCAGCGGTCGCTCTCCTGCAGTTCCCCGGGATGGCAACTCTGACAATGGCTGGGTTCAGGTAAATCGGCGCAAGCAGAGAAATGGCAGCGGTGACGTCGGTGGCGATGGCGTTTCTCGGCAACGTTCAAGAGGTGCAGTGCCCAAGATCGGTAAGAGATCTGCGGAGCAGCTCAGTGGCTCTCAATCACTGCCAATGGTCAGAACACCAATGGTGAGGGAAAGGATGTCTGCATTGTTCGTGTCTAGGTTTGCAGCCACGGTATTTTCAGAAGACATCAAGACCATGGTTCAAAACACAGTCTCTCCAACCCTTTCACATCTAAAAGTCACTAAGATCAAGACCAGGTATATGGACCTGTACTCCTCCTTTCATGTAGAGGTTCAAGCTTCAGACTTTGGAAAGGTAGACAATGTAGATGTTTGGCCTGATGGCTGTTTAATTAAGCCATATTATGGTAAATTAATTTCTGACGTGGTCGTCAACGAAATTAGTTAGATTTAATTATTTGACGTTGATATATTTTTATTTATTATTTACAAATTTACAAATCTATTTTTTATTTCATAATTAAAAAATGATAAATATATATTACCAGAATTGTAGGGGTCTTAGGACCAAGAGTTCATTGTTCTATTCCAATTTAGTAGGTTGTCACTATGATTGTATATGTCTCACAGAAACATGGTTAAATGAGAATCATAGCAGTTGTAATTATTTTACCGACCAATATTATGTTTATAGAAAAGATAGGCATGGTCCAAATCCTGATGTAGATGTGCGAGGGGGAGGCACTTTAATCTCAGTAAATAAGAAACTCAAGGTCCATAGAAGGTTTGATTTAGACTTCAATGGAATTGAATGTACATGGGTCGAAATCCATTTAGACTCTAATCAGATTTTACTCATTGGTAATCATTACCTTCCTCCCACAATAAATATTGATGTTCTTAAAAACTATCTACAGTTCTTAGAAAATAATATAGATATTAGTTGTACTAAATTGTTGCTCTTAGGAGATTTTAACATCCCCAAGTTTAATTGGGAACTGGGTGTAGGCGAGAATGAGAACTCGTATATCAGAAATAAATCTGACCTAATATTTTCCACTTTAAGTTCCCTAAACCTTGTCCAAAAAAACTTTGAACGGATTCGCAATGAAGACAATTTATTAGATTTAGTATGTACAAATTTCTCAGATGAAATTCAGCTGTCAAAGGAACTTGGTTTGGTAAATTGGGATGATCAACACCCGAGCCTTCTATTAAAAATTTCACTACCCATCTTTAGAAATAACTGTCCACCGTTAGTACGAAAGAACTATTCCAAGGGAGACTACTTGGGTTTGTATACATATCTTGATAGATATCAATACTCTGATTCAGACGTTTTAGACGTATTAGTTGATGACCTTACTAATGCTGTTAACACTGCCATTCAAACCTTTGTACCGGATAAGGTGGTTCGCTCAACCAAATATCCTCATTGGTTCTCTAGAAACTTAATTAATTTATTGCATTTAAAGGAAAAATTTCATAAAAAGACCAAAAAATATGCTAATAACATTAACTTTAGAGTAGCTTTTGTTAAGTTTAGAAATCTTTCTAAGAAAGCTTTGCGAAGAGATGAGCTAGCTCACAAACGTACAGTCGAAGCAGATTTGAAAAACAATCCAAAATTCTTTTGGCAATATGTCAAAACACAGTATAAAAACTCACATGAGGTTAGTATTGTTGATGATAATAATGGCCTGGTCATAGCAAATGAAGATGTTCCTGAATATTTTGCTAACCACTTTTCTTCTATCTATACACCAAGTCATTTATCTTATGATTCTCATGAAAGTCCTGTTTATAATGCCCCTGTACTTGAGCCACCCTCTATTATTACCTCTGATGTTGTCAGAGCGGCTGTTTCCCTCAAGCCGTCCCAAGTATCAGGGTCTGATAACATACCCTCTTTTATAGTTAAAGGCTGTATCACTATAATAGCACCTGTTCTATGTAATATTTTTCAGAAATGTCTTGTTTTAGGTATTTATCCAACTCAATGGAAAACGTCTTTTGTGGTACCAGTTCCCAAAAATAGCAATGTAAGCAGGGTCAAAAACTACAGGCCAATTTCTCTGCTATGTAATTTTTCAAAATTATTTGAAAAAATTTTGATAGGTCATTTAACATTTCATGTAAAATCACAACTCTCACCTCATCAGCACGGTTTCTTAAAAGGGCGTTCAACTTCAACCAATCTTATGTCTTATCTACAGTATACTGCCCCTGCTGTGTTGGATAGAAAGCAAGTAGACAGCCTATATTTCGACTTAAGTCGAGCTTTTGATGTTGTTAACCATTTGTTACTTATCAAAAAACTGGAAAATTTTGGTCTATCCCCCTTGTACTTAACTTTTTTCAAAAATTACCTTGAAAACAGAGTTTTTAAAGTAAAAGTAGGAAATTTTTTGTCCTCTGAACATGTTATTCCTTGTGGGATCCCTCAAGGATCAAATTTAGGTCCATTGTTGTTCATAATTTTCTTTGATGACATTAAAAATGTCATTAATAGTCATTTTGAAATTTTCGCAGATGACTTGAAAATTAGTCGAGTGATCAATGATCCTGAAGATTTTTTCCTTCTTCAAAATGATATAAATTCTATTATTATGTGGTGCACCCTAAATGGAATGTCCTGTAATGTTGAGAAGACTACTGCTGTTACCTTCAGTAGAAAGCATAACACCCTGTATCATAGTTATACAATCAACAACAATGTTATTACAAGGAAACATGTTCATAGGGACTTGGGCATTTTTTTTGACAGTAAACTTCATTTTAATTATCATGTACAAAAAATAATCAATAATGGTAAAAAATGTTCATCCTTAGTTTATTGGGTAACAAAGCACTTCCAAAACCCCTTGACGTTTAAAGTGCTCTTTGGGGCTCTTGTCCGATCAAGACTTGAGTATTGTTCTGAAGTATGGGGTGGTCTGGGTGTTACAGACACAAAAGCTGTGGAACAAATTCAGAAAAATTTTCTAAGGAAAATTACTTACCGGTCTTTTGGTGAGTCTGCACCTTACGGTATTTCTCTCACTACTTATAAACTTACTAAACTTAGTGTGCGTAGAACATACAAGGATATGCTTTTTATGTACAAACTTATTAATAATATTATAGATTGTCTTTACCTTTTGGAAAGGATCAATTTTAATGTGCCAAGATTAAGTTCTAGACACACTTTGCCCTTTCGGTCCTCACCTTCTAATTTAATACCCCTCAACAGGTTGATGAATTTGTGTAATATTTATCCTAATATGGACTACTCACAAAGAATGGGGTGCTTTGTAGCAGATCTAAAAGATATTCTTTATGGATTATGATTTTCTTTATTTAAAAATGCTGTTATTTTTACTATTTTTATTTTACTTTAGTCAATTATTATAAGTGTATTAATGATGTTATAGGTGGGAAACCACTGTTTTGTAATGCACTCTAAATAAAATAAATAAATTGAAATTGAAATTGAAATCATCATCATCACGGAGTCTTCACGTCGTTAGACGTTGCTCAACTTCAATGACAGAACGTTAACTGGTGTATTCAACATGCCATCGACACTGGCTTAGTTCACATTTATTTACATCGAAAGCAAATTCTGGCCATTTCAATGGGATCCCATAGTCTACTCTGTGTGTTTGCCCCGCTGCTGACAATTGTAAATTCCATTGATTCTTTGTATTCCCACGCTTCGATTTGTATTATAAATTTTAGTATTGAATCTGATGCTTCAGTATTTTTTAATAGTTCGAACATTTAAATTATCTCTTTAAAAGTTCTCATTGAAGCTCTAATTAAACTATACAAGTCTTTTAAAAGTTAACTCGTGATATTAGATATTAGCTCTAACTTGCCGATTATTTTACAAACGCCTTAGTTCAAATCTCAAAAGTTTTTGTGTGGTTTTCAATATTAATTTTGTTTATCTAACATTGAGGTGGTTCCTATATTGAGGTGGCTACTAGACTTAACATTGAAGTGGTTGTATAAAGAACTCCTCCTTACTCCCCAAGTGAGATATAATATTCGTGGGTATATGATACAATATACATTCATGGGTGCATCATTCAAATAAAGGTACTTCAGCGAAATAGGTGACTCTTAAAATAAACCAGGGGCCCTCATTTCAAAGTTGACCCCCCCAGGGGCCGACTCTGAGTCTACCTCTCAAGTTTTAAATGAAATAACCCGACCTCAGTAGCTTGAACGATAAGGCGGTGGACTTGTAACCTGGAGGTCGGTGGTTCAAGTCCCGGTTTCAGCGGGGATTTAGTAAAGCGAGTTTTAGTAGTTGTGACCCTCATGATTGTGATCAACACAAATATGATAGCTTTTATTTTTAAATAAATTAAAAAAAAAAACGCTTTCCTTATTATAGGACTATAGGTAATACATGAACACAGGTCTACACTCAAAATTTCATCCTTCCAGCTCTAACCGTTCTAAAGGGAATGAGCTATTCTGAACACTAAGCAAAGGGTACGACGTTCAGTTCTAACCTAAGCAGGTCGACGTTGTTACTCATGGTTGAGTTGGTTGGTTGGCACATTTTTTACGGCTGGATGCCCTTCCTAACGCAACGATTCCGTTTGATTTAACGTCCTGAATTAGGACGGGGGTATTACCCTCCGTTAGCTGGGAATCGTACCAGCTACACACATCAAACTCACCCAGCCTGGGTAGGGCCGGAAATGCCAGCCTCATATGTACGGAGGGAACAGAATTTTCTGTGTGAAAAATCTGCTACGACCGGGGATTGAATTTATTTTAATTTTACGAACATAAATGTGTAAATTTCAAAAGCAAGAAAAATGAATATTTATATTGTTTTTTATTAAATAAAAACTTTTGTTATACTCGTACCTCTGTGAACTGAAGTTTAGATTTTGAGTATTGTTTTATTTGGGGGAAATGTAAGTTCTAACCTTATCTTGTGCTCCTGATTTTGTCTGTAATTTCCGCCCGTAAATTTTAGGTTAGTCAAACAATCGATACGATATAAAGAACTGATTGAAACACTTTGATCTATATCAGTCTGTACTACTTTAAAATAATCTTAAAAGAATTCACACTTTGAATGATTTAATTAAAGCTTAATTAATATCATACCAATTAAATGATTTATAATTAGTAAATAAATTACATTTCTAGTATAGATGAAATTACACTATTCTATTAATGATTAAAATTTTTATTAACACGTTCGTTACCAAGCCAATTATTTTCAAGTTTTACGTAGGGACCAAGCGTAAAGTCGCTGTTGCATCCTGGTACCAAAATTGATTTTATTTGCATATTTCGCATCGTATTTACAAAATCGATCCTATAATCTAGTTTATAATAAAACCTACCTCAAAAAGGCCATATATGGTTTCCGTCCTTTGTTAAAATTTTGATAACAGCCCAAATTGTGGTTTTGGTCCACAGAAAAACCAAAAAATCCACATATGCGTTCGTAACGACTGTTTTTTAATTATAGTTAAAAAAATTAAAATTAAAGTCTCGATGTTTTCCTTCTCTGGTTGCAGTGAAGCCGGAAGAGGTCCGCGAGATGAGCGTCTCCTCTCTCCTGTTCGGCTTCATCTCCGTGGCCTGTGTGGTGGGCGTGGCCGTGTGGGGGACCTACGCCTACACCAACCCCATGACCAGCTCCGGCCAGATCCTGATCCGGGTAAGTTAACGCCCGCCCGCCCGCGCCGCCCCTCATTTTTTTTTCCAATTTTGGTTTTACAGTCTGTCCCGGTAGCTCAGTGGTAAAGGCGGCACTCTGTGAATCCACAGGTTCCAGAAAGGGCGTGGGTTCGAAACCCAGCCGGACATGACAAGTTATCCTCCCATTTGGGATTTTTAGCACATAACTGTATGTCTTGGGCTTACTGCTCTAATAATGGGACTTTAATAGTCCTTATGGGGCAGTATAAATAAGGCAATTATTATTTATTATTACGTTGGACATGAAAGGAGCCTAGAAATTGTATTGGGCGTCCATATAATTCTCTCTCCATGTGATTAGTATCACATACGTACCTCACGGAACCAGAGAATTTATTATTTATTTACAACTTTATTTTTATAATAAACATTTTAACAATTCAACAGTAAGTAGTATAATATCTGCAGAGTACAATTTTTAAGGATGAATAAATAATATGCATAAAGGTATTTAAAGTAAGTAAGTTACATTTATTATGGACTGACAATTTAACATATATTATGTTGTTGTATAAATTAATTAAGAATCAGTATTTCACACCCAATACTTAGAGCTTGACGGGATTATTATTATACGTTGGTTTCAACTGCATGGTCCTATCACAACGGGGCTTTCACCCCCACTCGCTGGAATTTCACAAACCAGCTACTGAAATCAACCTCGCCCAGCCTGGGTGAGACCGGAATAGCCAGCATCACAAGAGTTCAAATTTCAGTGGTCACCCATCCAAGTCCTAATTTGGCGGACGTGGCTTCACTTCAGTGACCTGTTTCTTTTATGAATGCTCCTCTAAATATGGAGCAATTGCTTGTGAGCAAAAGTAATGGGCAATTGCAACTTCCCTGGCCACAAGGAAATTGTTATGAAAACGTAAAAGAAGCGATTGCTTTTTCTGCTACCTTTCCTTCAGAAACGTGCAGAATTTTACGTCTTGCATTTCTCTCGAGCAATTTCTTTTTTTTTATGAATATGGCTCATTTTATTACCCCTAGGCGAATAAATATTAGTAGCAATTCTGCGACACAGTGTTATTTTTTTTAGTCCCTACTGTCTCTGTGCTCTGGCGGTCAAATGGTTAACGCGCTAGTCTGGTAATCCAGGTAGCGTAGGATCCGTTGGTTCAATCCCTACGTGTGCATGAATTTTCCTCATTAATTTGAGTTTGTGACCACATAATAATAAGACTTTGAGGGTCAGGTGGTAGAAAATGCTTTGAGCATTAACCTCGCGTGGTGGTTACCTTCCACTCAAGAGTGTTGTTATTATTATTCTCTCACTAACTTTATTTGTTTTCCCTGTTTCAGTACCGTCCCAGTCGATGGACCATGAAACGCGGTGAGGCGCGCTATACCGCGGCTACTATTCACATGTAATCTACTCAATAACAACCACACACATAGCCGGCGACCCGCTTTGTACGACCAATGTGAAGCAAATCTCTTCTACTGTTCTACTCACATGTTAGCTACTCAATAGACATCACACACATAACCGGCGACCCGCTTTATAACGACCAATGTGAAACGATCATCCATACCCTGCGGCCAATATTAAAATGAAAGCTACTCAATGACACCGCTTTGTACGTCCATTGTGAAACATCTCCCTAATTCTCTGCATATCACACAAATACAAGAGCTGTGTTTAGACTGTGAAAGTAAAGGGACTCTTTAGGGCCGTATTATGAAACAGGATTAGTAAATCTAAGCTGACCCTTAGCTTTTATCAGCTGACTGATCGATATTTTTAAACAAGATTTCCGGCACGAAGGCTGGCCACATCTCCGTTACGCCTCAAAACTAATATACAGCTAAAACGCCCGGCTTAGATATATGACCTCTACAGTTGTCAAGGTGAAAGTTAAGGCATAGTGTTTCAAGTCCCGGTTTTAGCGTAGATTTAGAGATTTTGAGTAGTTGTGATATCACGAAAGTGATTAACACAATTATGATAACTAGTTTACAATTCTGATTTTATGGGTAATTATGCATGACCTTTCTGGTATTTGAATATGTCTTGGAATTATCTATATAGGGTTTAATTTATTATTTTTAAAAAATGGATCAAATTTTCATTAATCAATAATGTTCCTTTTTCTGGTCTATTAGTTTGACAAAACGGAAGTTATGTAAAAAAGTGTCCTCGAATTTTCAATAAGAATTTTCGTATTTTTAATGTGTGGAAATGTTATTTGATACACTTGCAATACATGCATCTTGATGAAGTTGGGAGTTATGTCGGAAAATCATTTTCGTTTTTCTTGGGCGATACGTGTGGAAATTACAAATAAAAATATTGAACTTGTAAAATAAGTAACGAACAAAATTTTCTATTTTGCCTTCTATAATTTCAGATGTCTTCTTAGGTCAACTGCAAAATTTCATTTATTATTATTCATTGACAATAAGACTACCAGTGGAACTGTCTGTTGTGAAAGTTAAATTATTATTATAATTTTTTTGGAGATTGTTATCATTAAATTATTTGTTAGATTAAAAAAGACATTTGTACAGTACAAATAATTATTACATAAAAAGGAAAGAAAATAGATAAATATACCTAATATAAAAATAACATAATGAAAATATGAAATTATATCTTGTAGAAATTCACCTTCTGCTGTAGAAACACGGGGGGAAATGTTTTTTGTAAGTTTAGTCACTAGTTCTGGTATTTCTGTGAATTTTCAAAAACAAACTATTAGTTCATTTATTTGATGTGAACAAAATTGAAGTTTGACAACAAACAAAAACAACAAATGACAACAACAAAACTCACCCCTCCAGCTGTAGCCAAGCTGGCTACAACAACAAAATTTCAACACAAAAATTCAAATATTATTGAGATTGTTTAGTAACACACCTTTTGAGTATTTGTAGATATTTATATGAATCTCACTGTGAAAATAAACTGTTGATAATATTTGTAATTGAAGCTCTTAGATTATAGAAGGCAGAATTATTTTGACTGTAAATATGCAACGACACTTTGTACAAACGAAGTATATATCAAAATCTTTATTTGAGCAGCTTAGAATTTCCAGTGTTGTGAGACCAGACTGTCATTAAGGGAAACGGTTGTTTCGCCGGAGAACGCCTCCCAGAGACTTCAGTGCTTTCATAAGGGTAATTTGAAAAGATGAAAAATAGTCAGTTATTTTTTTTATCAAAAATCAATTATTTAGTAAAGAAAGAATATGTTTCCAAAATATAACTTCAAGAAATATAACTTCCAAAATATGCCTTATAAGATTTTCTATTTATTATTATTATGACGTCACTAAAGCCCTTTTGGGAACACTCGAAAAGTTTCATAAAATCACACAAATTATTCATGTTTTTTTGTGCATTACTACTGTTTTCGTCAGTACTAAGATAACTTTCAATTCTCCAAGAATATCTGCAGATATCGTAACAGTATTTTAAAGTGCGGTACTTGTCCACATCACTGAATTATTTCTTTAGTTTTTTCGACATCAATAGAAGATGGCTCCAACAATTTTGTGTATATTTAGGATTATTTTTAACTTTTATCGGGTAAGAGCTTATGAATATCATCTTTCTTTCATAATATTTTTAAGCTTAAAATTAGAAGTAATTAATTTTATTATTTGAAAAATAAATTAAAAATTCTGTTTTTGTTGTTTTAAATGTCGATAATGGTTATTATCTCTGAAGGGGCATTATAATGTTTTTTGTAAGAGCCTCATTTCATAAAAATGGCTTTTAATTAATTTATTTTAATGTGATCATCAGTAAGTTTAAATCGGTATCATTGTTTCTTTTTTACGATGGTTGGTATAACTTATAATAAAATATTATTATTTTTACAATAATGCATAATTAATCTATATTAATTACCTAAATTTTACAACATATTATTTGACATAGGGGCGGTATTATATTTGTAGTTTAGTAAAATTGTGTAGGTTATTTTTCTTACAGCACAACTAATGCACTTGTAATACGTAAGAATGTGGCACCATTATATATTTCATACTTTTTTAAAGCTGTATCAACGTTTTTATTTAATTTAAATTTATCAAATTACGAATTATTAAATACAATAAAGGTTTTATAAAGTAATGCAATCAATATAGGAATTAGTAAACAAACACAATAAATTGTTTTCCATAACATTTTCAATCAACTTTCTGTGTCGATACATATCTTTTTGAAGCAAATAAAATTAACTTTTTTTTAAGACCTTTATAATTGATTATCTTTAATATTTATATATTGGTTAAAACGCCTAATCGGGGAGAAAAATATTGAAAAACGAGCAGACATTGAAATCTTATTGTTATTACCGAAAAAAATTATGTTACTTTTTATATTATACTATTGATTTTTTATAGCATATATATCAGAACATAATAAAATATAAACTATAACCATAATTATGTACTAACCATTTTTTTGTTAATTAAAATATACACATCTTTATAAAACTAATAAAGTGGTTATGGCCAGATGTATTGACAATAATTATATAGCAAATATTATACTTTATTGTTAGGACATCAATTATGTATAATGATCGAAAAAAATAAAATATATCCCAGAGAAAATCTCAGCGCACTGCTGAAGTAAAAAAAAAGAAAGTTTGAAGAATGTTTTTTACAATTCAAACTATCAGAGTTATAAAAAATGTAAGAAATGGCTGCTACATGATTTTATATTTAATTTTATAAGTATAGATATAAAGTAAGAAACATGAATCTCGTGTTATTACGTAAGAATCTAGCACTAAATTCAGCAAAAGTAATAAAAAAAAATGTGCCGTGTAAATTAAAATAATAAGGTATCTTTTTAACTTGGTTATAGATGCTGTTTTTTTTTTTTTTTTTTTTTTTTTTTTTTTTTTTTTTTTTTTTTTTAATGTGTAAAAAATATTGCATTTCAATTTCATTAGTCCCGTTATTATTTAATAATGTATTTCTTGCGCTAAACAATTTGCACATTTCAATTGAAATTGAAATATGATGCTGAAAAAAAAAAAGATTTTCTATGTACTATCTGAAAATAAAGATTTTCTATGTACCAGTAGATTTTCTATGTACTAGTAGATTTTCTATGTACTATCTCGTTTACTCTCAAACTGAAACTTAGCCGTCTGGAATGACATAGATGTTAAAGCGACGGTAAAACAAAAGAAATAACTTTCACAGTAGTGAAATAAAGTTGAAAAATATACAGCTAAACGCCTTGTATACGATTTTACAAACTAATTCAAATCCATGACTTTTAATAGTATATTTAACTCCCGTGTATATTTATACACCAGAAGTTTTTTTTTACACTACCTTAATCTTAGAATGTATTAAAAAAACCACAAAACCCCTTTTGACAAACATACATGAGAAAATTCAGTTCATATTAGTAAATTATTGAAAACTTTAAAAACTTTTTTTCTCATGAATTTTCTTTTTGTCAAATAATGGTTTCCACCAACACAAAAAAAAATTAATAAATTAATCCCCTCGTTTTTTTCAACTTCAAATTATGGTTCTTTGTCAAATACTTAGTTCCTTGATATTATTTTTTTGAAATTACAAAATATCATTTACCCCTAGTAAATATTTTTGGACCAAGAATGTCCCCTTGTACGGGTTTTATGCAGCTTCTAGTATATCTACTCTAACCTACTTCACACAACCATTCTTCTGGTTTTTTTTTTAGTAACCACTTTAGCTGTGAATTATCAAATAAAAACATCCCCGATTGTATTTTAATCATCACGAGCTTTTTTCATATCGATGTAGATTTTTACTTTTGAGTTAATCCGAAATATTTTTTGTTCAATTTGTAATTATTTCACAGTAAAGCTTTTACTTGCTGTATTGCTCCCAACCAAAATTTAAGGGTGCTAGTTTGGAAATGCCCTTTTCAGCAAATTTGGAATACTGAAAAAACTATTTAAATAATTAATTTTAATTTGTAGAATTAATTTCCGTCTCAATAAATTAGCAGCTAACCATGGTATTTCCAAACTCTTTTTGACATTCTTTCAGCTAAATATCTCTTAAGATTTCAAATTCTAATTGTAAGATTTTCCATATGATTTTCTTCTTATAATACTAGTTTTTTTGGGTTTTGGATTCTTTTGACTATTGTAAGAACTTTAATATTAATTCCTTGCCACAATTTGTACTATTTTGACACGCTTTCACCAGTGAAGAGAGTTGAAAATAATTAACCTTGTATTTACAACCCAAGGGTAGTCGCCAAGAAGACAGCCAATATGAAGCATCTCGTATATTGAGACAGAGAATAGGCAGCCATGGTTTATGGGCTGCCCAGTACCACAACAAGCAATAGTTCATTTGGGCTGCGTCCCTTTTGTTTTTGTAAACAGCTTGGCCACAGCTGAGGGAGTAATGGTATCCAACCTAAGCTGAAAAGAACGCTAGTTCTGAAGCACATAATTCTATGTGCGATCATCCATCGTCAGAACTAGTGACTTTTCTTTATAAGCCATTGAATCCTTGGAAACTTGCAAGCTACATTTACTTGTTAGGGTTGGCTAGTCTGTCCTCTGTTTATAGTCCTCTAGCAAGACTCTGGTCTTCTCCCTTTTTATCGTCCTCAGCCAGACCGCTACCTTTTTGTCGACCTAGTACATGAGGGGCCTTATAGATGGTCTGTAATATTAAATTTTTAAATTTGAAGTGATAGCTATATGTCATATTTCCAACTACACAACGATAGCAAAATGGACGAAGTTTTCTATCTGTAAAAACTAAATAAAGCATTTACTAATTTGAGTTGTGTCATGGCAGGCAAAGAGTTAATATAAAAACTACACAACTAAGAGCAAACTCTGAAATCCCACTCTTGCAGGATGAACAGAGTATTTCAAGTGTTCTGAAATTTGCTCTTCCCCACATAGGATGAAGACATTAATATAATACATATATATGATGGCTAAATCGTTCTTTGTTGACGTTTGACTACTACAATAAAGGCGTGTTTCTTGACTATTACAATAAAGACGTGTTTCACAACCTTGGGTGAACTTGGGGCAATAGACATAATGGAGATCACAAGTTCACAAGCAATATTTTCCCCATTTAAAACAACATGTAAATTTAACATGGAAGATGGAGCAGGGGTGCCTTACCATGAAGTATAAAAAAAAAAAAAAAAAATGTACAGCCTCCTACATGTAAAATCTAGACTTGAGCCCAGAGAGGTATTACAAAAACTTGTATTAATTCCACCCTTAGTGCGGAATTAATAGACGTTTTTCTAATACCTCTGTGGCGTAAAGTCACGGATTGCGTACTGTGTAATGTAGGAAAACCGACTCTTAGCAATGACTTGAGTTATAGAGAATTGGTCTATCAATTTCGCCCTTGTGTAAAGAACCTGTCAGCGTTTTGCAATTTGCATATTTCGTTCTCTTTAATCTAGACAACGCTGGACACAAATCGCGAAACGCGACCGACTGACTTTGATACAATTTTTGACACTCATCTGTGAAGTTAAAAAAAACTCACCAACAACATTTTTACATCCGCAACAACAACACAAGAACAACCTCTACACACGCTGGTGAAAGCAATTTTCAGTGCCTTCTTTCATTCGTTTGAAACAAAAACTTTATTTATATGTTATTTACATTCATAAAAATAAAACGAAATCACTTTTACTAATAAATAAACAACAATTTTTGTATTTTCTTTTTCATTCAACAAAATAATTTATTCTTAGAAATAATTCATTTTTATAACGTAAACTTAAGAAATACTGGCGTTCTACAGGGTGGACCAAAAAAACGTTTACACCCGTTAATGGTAGATTACTGACGACATTTCCAGGACGGATCTGCAATCCGTTTTTTCGGATTCGCCTTCGTAACTGCACAAAGTGATTTTTTGCAACTTTCTGAAAAAGTCCGACTTAAGGCTTATTCTTCAGGTCAGAACTTTTTTCCTGTTTAATATGAGTTGATTCTGAACAATTCTGCAGAAAGCCAACAAAATTTCGATGTTTCTAGCTACACTACTTTGTTTTTTACGGTTTGGTTTGGCATCTTTTTTGACACCTGAATAGAAAAAAAATTCTCATGTAAATTTTTTACACTTTGAAACACTCAAGATTTGCCCGAGCAAATTTTGGCACAGACATGGGCAAGTTTGATAAAAGTTGGCGGCCAACCCAAGGATGCTAAAAAATAATTTTACGATTTTTTATCACGTGATCTTCTGGGTAAACAAACCAGGTAAGTCTCAAAAAATGATGTTCAAAATCTTAAAAGTGTTGACCGTGTAGTGTCGTCTTGTACTCAAAGAGTAATTAGCTCTTTATGTCTGATAATTATTTTCCTTGGAATTAATTAAAGGCCAGTCAAATAAATGATTGTTTGTTTCTCGATGATAGTTTTCAAGCATATTTTTCTGCATTCTATGAAATATTATCTTTAAACTTCTTGAGTTTTTTTAGTACAAGTTACATTATTACAATTCGGATGCTGAAATGGCAGATACGCAAATACGCATTTAGCATATGGAGTTGCCAACAGGAACATTTGGGATCACGTGAAAAACATAGTTTACGAAATACCAGTGGAGACGCAAGAGTAGCAGAATCTGGTAGCAAGAATCCTGTTGGCATTCGATGACCTGACAGAAAAACCTGGAATCTTCCGCAACATTCGACGGAACATGATGAAGAGGTTCAACCTTTGCATCCAGGAAGGTGGACGCCACTTCCAACAGTTCCTCTGAGGGAATTGAGAAGGGAGAGAGAGAGAGAGAGAGAGAGAGAAAGGCAAGAAGGTGGAGGGACAGTTCTGAGTTAGAACAGGTACTAAAGTCACCATTGGTTTCAAAAATTTGTGTGAGGAGAATCCATAGTGTGTACTATGGCTAAATAAAAAATGGCAACAGTCTTTTTTATTTTGTAGTCATGAATTTTTTGCTGGCTCTGGCGTTCGGACCGGGTGGACTAGCTTACCACTGAGCTAATCGTGCGCTTCTAATTGTTTTTCATTGAACATACTAACACAAAATGTTTTTTTAAATACCTTTTTGTTTTAAATCAAAATAGTATAAAACATAATAAAGACTGCAAAAGTTTATTAATTTTACAAAATATTATCTTGTTTTTTTTCAAGACTTCTATTAAGAGTTGGCAATCGGTAAATACTTGTTATTTAATTAGTATTGTTTATGATAGAAGAACCTACCTACATATTTACCTGGATTTATTTCATACACTCTATTTTCGTTTGGAAAATTCGCTAGTTTTTTTTTTCTCTCGTAGGGAAGCATAAGAAAAACCATCCTTACATTATCAAGGCAGTCTCTCAGGGGCTTACATGAATAATAATTATGTGTATAGTGATACCAATAGTATCTGATACAACTCAATTTACAGATGGTATTACCCCCAAAAAAACCATAAGTTGTTGGTGTTACAACAGGTCAGATACAGGTATGAATAAAATATTCAATCAGATTTTTTTGATAATTAAAATAATATCGACCGTCGAGAATTGAACCTCGGTCATGCGACTAGCACTCTTGGCACTACCACATCTAGCTAACACCACTGACAATCTGAGAAGCACGAAAATTATCATTTGAATTTTCCTAAACTGGCTGATGAAGGCATGTGAGACCGCGGTATTCAAAAAAAGCAATGTAAACAATTTTTGTAAACAAAACAAGACGCCCTTACACAGTCTACAGCTAGAAAACTCTTAGGATTTTTGAAGAGTTTTTGGCAAACATCTAATAATTTTTCCCAGAAGATCACGTAATAAAAAATCGTAAAATTAATTTTTACCATCCTCGGGGCGGCCGCCAACTTTTATCAAACTTGCCCATGTCTGTGCCAAAATTTGTTCGGACAAATGTCGAGTGTTTTATTTAGTAAAAAAGTTTTTTTGTGTGTGTTTTTTTTCTGTTCAGGTGTAAAAAAATATGACAAACCAAATCGTAAAAAACAAAGTAGTGTAGCTAGAAACATCGAAATTTTGTTGGCTTTCTGCAAAATTGTTCAGAATCAACTCATCTTAAACAGGAAAAAAGTACTGACCTGAAGAATAAGCCAAAGTCGGACTTTTTTGGAAAGTTGCAAAAAATCACTTTGTGCAGTTACGAAGGCGAATCCGAAAAAACAGATTGCAGATCCGGCCTGGAAATGTCGTCAGTAATCTACCATTAACGGGTGTAAACGTTTTTTTGGTC
This sequence comes from Bactericera cockerelli, assembly GCA_024516035.1. Classification (NCBI taxonomy): domain Eukaryota; kingdom Metazoa; phylum Arthropoda; class Insecta; order Hemiptera; family Triozidae; genus Bactericera; species Bactericera cockerelli. The sequence continues at coordinate 3,027,784 of CM044964.1, read as the reverse complement.
CACCCTGTATATCTTACTTGTATGTCACAAATTAGAGAGTTTGCGCTGATTGAACTTATGACGTTATTTGATCAAAACTTGTTTCTGCACATGCGCTCAAATCTTCGAGTCTCACGTTCTACGTTTTCCGTTAATTGAAGGAAAAAAAATCTGAGCAAAAATATTTTTTTTTACAAAAACAAACACAATACTTCCGATTCCTAACATTAGAAATTCATCTGAAGTAATAAATTGACTTCATCAGAAAGTCGTTTCTGCACATGCGCTGAACGAGTTTTTTGTCTAAAAGTTTGTGCTCGTTGGTTTGGAAACATGAAAAATAACGTGAGAATGCTCAAACTCTAATTTCTAATCTGTTAATTGAGTTAGCGTGACGTAAAAATAACGTGACACTAATCTGCGCAATCTCACTATTATTATTATTATTATTATTATTGAGTCCTTGCTTATTGTAAATATAAATCGTTTTGTCAAAGATGTTAAGCAGCGTCCAGCGAGGCTAAGGACGGATGAGTGACCATTCAAATTCGAACCCTCGTGATGCTCTGGCTATTTCCGGCCCCACTCAGGTTAAGTGAGGTTAAAATAAGTCGCTGGTTTGTAAGTTTCCAGCGAATGGAGGGTAAAACCCCTGTCGTGATGTGACCATTTCAGTTTAAGGTGACGTTAACCCCTTATAGGACCATGACGTGAATATACGTCACACCCGTTTGCTCTTAAAATGCTCATGACGTATAAATACGTTTTTGGCCAATCTAATTCATTTCATGTCGTAATAATACGTTGGGGAGATCTAGTCAACATTGCAAATATCTTTGTATACATTCAAACAGAGTGCTCTGTATGTTTCATTTTTAATTTTCATCCACAGAGGTTGCTTTGACTGTTTTTGGAATCAGAAAATCAAACATGTTCAATTCTCAAAAAAAAAAAAAAAAAAAAAATAGGTCACTTTGAACTGGTTTTTAAAAAATGGTCTCTTAAGGGGTTAAACCAAAAAAAAAAAAAAAACCTCGCACAATGAACCCATGTGTACTTGTGTACCTCTTCTTCTTTGCGCTATACCGGAGCATATCACAAATCACAGCTATTCGACTAAACCTAAGTCTATCCTATCTTAAAGTTAGTTAATAAATAAAACAAAATAAATAAAATTCTGGTTAAAATACTTATGGCGATCGATCTCGAACATTACGACCGAACTTCTTAAAAAAAAACTCATTCTCTCTCTCTCGCAATTTCGCTTGTTATTCATTCCAAATTTAATGTTATCATATCCTGCTCTCATTTCTTCTTCTTTTTGTCTCTTCCTCGTTCATATTTCTCATCTTGTGGTCAAGTGTTAAGGCGCTAGTTCTCACCCATCTAGAATTTCTTTCTCACTTTTCTTCTCCCAATTTTCTCCCTCACTCACCATCAGTTTTTTCCTCTCTCTTCTAATCTTCTATATTCTCTCATCCATTGCTTCTCTCTCTTCTTCTCTCTCTCTCTCTCCTTTTCCTCTCTCTCTCTCCCTCTCTCTCTCTCTCTCCCTTTTCCTCTCTTTCCCTTCTTTTCTCTCTCTCCCCCTTCTCTTCTCTCCTTCTTCTTCTCTCTCTCTCTCTCTCTCTCTCTCCTTCCCCTTCTCTCCTCTCTCCTCTTCTCCTCTCCTTCTTCTCCTCTCTTCTCCCTTCTCTCTCTCTCCTCTCCCTCTCCCTGCTACTTCTCTCCCCCCTTCCTTCTCTCCCTCTCCCCTCTCTCTTCTTCTCCTCTCCTCTCTCCCTCTCTTCCTCCCTCTCCTTCCCTCTCCTTCCCTCTCTCCTCCCTCCTCTCTCTCCCTCTCTCTCCTCTCCTTCCCTCTCTCCTCTCCTCCCTCTCCCTCTCCCTTCTCTCTCCTCTCCTCTCCTCTCCTCTCATCTCTCCTTCCCCTCTCACCCTCTCTCCTTCTCCTCCCCCCTCCCCTCATTCTCCCCTCCCTCCTCTCTCCTCCCTCTCCTCCTCTCTCCTTTCCTCCTCTCTTCCCTCCTTTTCTCCTCATTCTCTCCCCCTCCCATCTCCATCTTGTCCTCCTCTCCATTCCCCTCTCAGAAGCGACTGATAGTACTTCTCCCCCACTCTCCAGCGCAAAGTTATCATAGCCCTCCCCTCCTCTCTTCTCCTTCTCCTCCCTCCCTTCTCCTCTCCCTCTCCTCCTCTCCTCCTCCATCTCCCTCTCCTCTTTCCGTTCTCATCTTCTCCATTCCCCTCTCAGAAGCGACTAATATACTTCTCCCCCCCACTCTCCAGCGCAAAGTTATCATACGCTACCTGCCCCTCCCTCCCTCTTCTCCTTCCTCCTCCCTCTCCTTCTCCTCTTCCTCCCTCTCCTTCTCCTCTTTCCGTCTCATCTTCTCCATTCCCCTCTCAGAAGCGACTGATGTACTTCTCTCCCCCACTCTCCAGCGCAAAGTTATCATACGCCTCTCCCCCCCTCTCCTTCCCCTCCTCTCCTCTTCCGTCTCCTCTCTTCCCTCTTTCTCCTCCCTCTCCTTCTCCATTTCTCTCCTCTCATCTTCTCCGCCCATTCTCCTCTCAGAAGCGACTAATATACTTCTCCCCCCACTCTCCAGCGCAAAGTTATCATACGCCCTCGTCCCCTCCTCTTTCTCCTTCTCCTCCCTCTCCTTCTCCTCTCTCCGTCTCATCTTGTCCGCCCGCGCCACCTGGGTGACGAACGTCTTCCTCTTGTCGGCAAAGTGCGCCTCGATGTCGGCGAGACTGCGTGTCTCCGTCTCGGGCAGACAGAAGTAGATGTACAGGGCGCCCAGCAAGGAGATGGCTGCGTAGAAGTACAGGGTGCCCCACAAGTGGAGGCTGTCGATCATCGGGTAGTAGAGCTTGTTGACGGCGGAGGCGAACACGTAAGAGGTGGAGCTACTCACTCCGGAGGCCGTGGCGCGGATGTTGTTCGGGAACATCTGGGGGACAGAAGAGGAATTAGTGAAGTTGGAACAGAAGAGGGAGGAAGGGAGAGAGAGGAAGAGAGGAAGGAAGAGAGAGAGAGAGAGAGAGAGAGAGAGAGAGGGAAGAGGAAGAGAGAGAGGAAGGAAGGGAGAGAGAGAACGAGAGAGGAAGGAAGAAAGAGAGAGAGAGAACGAGAGGAAGGAAGAAAGAGAGAGAGAGAACGAGAGAGGAAGGAAGAAAGAGAGAGAGAGAACGAGAGAGAACGAGAGGAAGGAAGAAAGAGAGAGAGAGAGAACGAGAGGAAGGAAGAAAGAGAGAGAACGAGAGGAAGGAAGAAAGAGAGAGAACGAGAGGAAGGAAGAAAGAGAGAGAACGAGAGAGGAAGGAAGAAAGAGAGAGAGAGAGAACGAGAGAGAACGAGAGGAAGGAAGAAAGAGAGAGAGAGAGAACGAGAGGAAGGAAGAAAGAGAGAGAACGAGAGGAAGGAAGAAAGAGAGAGAAACGAGAGGAAGGAAGGGAGACAGAGAGAGGGAGAGAGGAAGGAAGAAAGAGAGAGAACGAGAGAGGAAGGAAGAGAGAGAGAGAGAGAGAACGAGAGGAAGGAAGAAAGAGAGAGAGGAAGAACGAGAGGAAGGAAGAAAGAGAGAGAACGAGAGGAAGGAAGAAAGAGAGAGAACGAGAGGAAGGAAGAAAGAGAGAGAACGAGAGGAAGGAAGAAAGAGAGAGAACGAGAGAGGAAGGAAGAAAGAGAGAGAGAGAACGAGAGAGAACGAGAGGAAGGAAGAAGAGAGAGAGAGAGAACGAGAGGAAGGAAGAAAGAGAGAGAACGAGAGGAAGGAAGAAAGAGAGAGAACGAGAGAGGAAGGAAGAAAGAGAGAGAGAGAGAACGAGAGGAAGGAAGAAAGAGAGAGAACGAGAGGAAGGAAGAAAGAGAGAGAACGAGAGAGGAAGGAAGAAAGAGAGAGAGAGAACGAGAGGAAGGAAGAAAGAGAGAGAGAGAGAACGAGAGGAAGGAAGAAAGAGAGAGAACGAGAGGAAGGAAGAAAGAGAGAGAACGAGAGGAAGGAAGAAAGAGAGAGAGAGAACGAGAGAGAGAGAGAAAGAGAGAGAAGAGAGAGAGAGAGAGAGGGGAGAGGAAGGAAGGGAGAGAGAGAAAAAAAAATCCTGGATTTATGGGAAATTGGAAGAAAAGAGAGAGAGAAGTGTTGGATGTTTGAGAACTTGAAGAGAATTGGAGTTATATAACGAAATTTGACGGTTGAAAGGGAGATTTGGGGATATTGAGTGTTTTTTGGAACGAGACCCTGGTGGCAAGAAGAGGAATTAGTGAATGCTTAACTTTGTTTGGGAACACCTGGTGGACAGAAGAGGAATTAGTGAATGCTTAACTTTGTTTGGGAACACCTGGTGGACAGAAGAGGAATTAGTGAATGCTTAATTTTGTTTGGGAACATCTGGTGGACAGAAGAGGAATTAGTGAATGCTTAACTTTGTTTGGGAACACCTGGTGGACAGAAGAGGAATTATTGAATGCTTAACTGTGTTTGGGAACATCTGGTGGACAGAAGAGGAATTATTGTGCTTAACTTTGTTTGGAACGAGACCCTTATTGCAAGAAGAGGAATAAAAATCAGACTTTAAGCACAAGAAAAGGAGAATGGATAGGCCATATATTGAGACAAGAAGGGTTATTAGTTATTACAAATAATATACTAGAATAATGATTGAAGGACATATTCATAGAGTAAGACCAACAAAATAATACTTCAAGGACTAGAAGAAGATATGAATTGTAAAATGTGCAATGTGGATGATTATTGGTCATGAAAGATTCAAGAAAGATTAATGTGGAAACGAACCACTAAAATCGAATGATTGAAAGTTAAATCACATGAACTAAGCAAATGATTGAATTACTGTTGCTAAGAATAAAAAATTCCGGGTCTGTGAGATGGAAATTATAATAATATCGCATGATTTATACTGCCCAACTAAGATGAATGAGTTCCATTATTCCAGCAGTCACATCAAGGTGAATTATTATTTGGTCAAAATCACCAATAGTTAGATATAACTTGTCATGTCCCGGTTGGGTTTCGAACCCGCGACCTTTCGTTTACCAGAAAGACGCCTTGACCACCGGCAGCTATCTCATGGTAGCGAGAGGATCAAATGGACGCCCAGATCCAATGGGTCTAGGCTCTTTTTACGTCCATTCATGCTATTTGGTTGTAACATTCCAATTTGAGTTATTCAGGACGGGGATTTTACCTTCCCACTGCTGGGAATCGTACCAGCTGCCCACATTAACCCTCTTCCACCCAACCACATGATAGCTTTCTACTCACCTCTCCAATCAGCATCCAAGGCAGAAGTCGTATACAGATATGCGTGAGGAAAGCGGCCAGTAACAAAAACACGGTGGGCACCAAAGGACTATCCCAGCCGTTCCTCACGTGGAACTGGATGTAGACCGCCACGATGAAGAAGCAGAAGGCACTGCCGCCTGGGAAAGTAATACAATACAATACAATAACAATTCAATACAATAACAATTCAATACAATAACAATTCAATACAGGAGTCAATACAATACCCCCTGCAACCTCGTTGAGCTCCGAATTTCTTACCCCCAGGTAAAAGTGATAAGGAGAGCCCGGATTTCGAAACTGTGACGTCATCTATACTTATAAAAGAGTTTCACTCACTGACTAACTGACTCACTCACTAATTCATCACTGTTTCTCCAAACTGGTAAGTCCTAGGAAGCTGAAATTTGGTAGATAGCTTTGTTTTATAGTCTAGATGTGCAATAAGACGGGATTTTTCGAAATTCCCACTACAAGGCCTGCCATTGGCGAAAAAGTATTTTTTGCTTTGCGGGCCATGCCTCGGCCCGCAAAGCGGGCGTCAGCCCGCTAGTATTTACATAAGTAGCTTTAGGCGTAGATAAGGCGATGGACTTGTTACCGGGAGGTCGGTAGTTCAAGTCCCGATTACAGCGTAGATTTACTAAAGCGAGTTTGAGTAATCAATACTTGTTCCCTTCTCTTGTATACCCATTACAAGTTGTCCCTCTTGAAAAAATGCCTGATAATGTATTGGAGAGTATCAACGTAATAATTAGAAGAAGTGTTAAATCAATTGTGGGATTGCCAGCACATACTGTAAATGCCATGTTATATGCTCCCAGAAGATTACGTGGACTGGGTATTATCAATTGCATATGGGAAGCATACTTACAACACTTTTCCATTGCATCTAAACTAATGAACGTGGATGACAATTTATTACATTGTTCTTTTGATGCTCAAAAAGAAATGGAATTATGTATTGCTAAATTGAAAGTGTCTGGGGACAATGCTAAATCTCTTCGTTTCCATCTTCGCGACAATTCTTTCCAAGAATGGTGTTCAGCCAAATATCAAGGAATAGGGGTCCAATACTTTGCAGATCATACTCCATCTAATAACTTTGTCATGAATAAAAACTCTCTTTCATCATCAGAATGGACAGCCGCAATAAAACTGAATTCAAACTATGCGAACCTTGCTGGTGTTCCTGGTGTTCAAACAACAAGCAACTCTTCCTACCTCTGCCGCAGATGCAAAAGAGAGAAAGAAACCATACCCCATGTTCTTGGAAGTTGCTCGCATAATGAACGCCTGATCACTATGCGTCATCACAAAGTGAAGAGAATGATCATTGAATTGTTAAAACTCAGAGAAGTAGACTGTTTTGAAGAGGTGTTTTGTATGGACATGGACGGATCGAAACGCTTCTGTGATATATTGGCTTTTCCTAAAAATAGTAAAATGGCATACATTCTAGACCCAACAGTGAGGTATGAATCAAATGATAGAAACCAGGCTGAAAAAGTGGACGAAGAGAAAAAAAGAATCTATGAACCGTGTATAGAACATCTCAAAGAAAAATACAGTAGTAAATATCCTCTTCGAGAATATCAAGTGATTGGTTTGTGGTTTGGAAGTAGAGGGTCAGTATCAAAGTTCCTGATGAATGCACTAAAACAGTTCATGATAACACCAAAACAAATCCAAGAAATGTGTGAGACAGTTCTGAAAGATTCAATACACATCATTCATAACCACATCCACGGAGTATGAAAAAAAAAGAAGCAAAAAAAAAAGAAAAAAAAGAAGAAAAAAAAAAAAAATTGTTTCTAGGAAGAAAAAAAAAATGTATTAACTGATGGATATGCTGTGTACTGGCAATCAGCAAAAATGCTGACAGCATCTTTGTTATATATTTTTTATAATAAATATAACATTTGTTTCTCTCATCACAAAAGTGACTAACACAAATATAATAATAATATCGCCTTATTTATACTGCTCGATGAGAACTATTCAGTCCCATTATTCCAGCCCAAGATGTGGTAAAAATCCCAAATGGGAGGACAACTTGTCATGTCCCGGCTGGGTTTCGAACCCACGACCTCTGGAATCTCTGGATTCACAGAGTGCCGCCTTTATCACTGAGCCACAGGGTAATAATATATAAATAAAAATCTTTACATAAGTTGGATTTTTCAGTCTACACGATCTAATGGAACTTTTTCTTCTCAAAAATTACCGGTGACGTCGTATTCTAGTCCTAAACGCAAACGATGCACGGCAATGCCTCATTGTGTAAAGTATAGGGTTATGAAAAATGAATAATTACGGCCATGCCTCTGCCGGAACTCGGGTGCCGAACAATGCCCTACCTGGAGACACCATGGACAATGCCCTACCTGTAGACACCATGGACAATGCCCCTACCTGTAGACACCATGAACAATGCCCCTACCTGTAGACACCATGGACAGGGGCCCTACCTGTAGACACCATGGACAATGCTCCTACCTGTAGACACCATGGACAATGCCCCTACCTGTAGACACCATGGACAGGGGCCCTACCTGTAGACACCATGGACAATGCCCCTACCTGTAGACACCATGGACAATGCCCCTACCTGTAGACACCATGGACAATGCCCCTACCTGTAGACACCATGGACAATGCCCCTACCTGTAGACACCATGGACAATGCCCCTACCTGTAGACACCATGGACAATGCCCCTACCTGTAGACACCATGGACAATGCCCCTACCTGTAGACACCATGAACAATGCCCCTACCTGTAGACACCATGGACAATGCCCCTACCTGTAGACACCATGGACAATGCCCCTACCTGTAGACACCATGGACAGGGGCCGCTTGCCAGTGTAGTAGATGAGAATGACGCACAGGAGAGACCCGCCCAGCTCCGCCAGGCCTAAGAGAAGCGTGGCAAAGTACGGGTCGAACGGCGCGTGGATTGACTCGAATATGCTGACCTGAAAGGAGAAAGATGTCGGGGTTGAGTGGCAGAGAAAGGCCCGCATTAATTAAGGATGCTATAGCGAAGACTGTTACTATAGTCAGTGGCGTAGCCAGGGATGGGGGTTTTTGGGGACAACACCCCCCCCCCCCCCCCCCACTGAAATTTCCAAGAAACCCCAGCAAAGATGGAATATACGTTAGGCGAGATTTCTGAACCCTCCTCAAATCCCCCCCCGAAACCCCTCAAAACCCCCCCCCCCCCCATGCCTTTGCGGGCCATGCCTCGGCCCGCAAAGCGGGCGACAGCCCGCTAGTACTTCATAGGTGTCATAGGCGTGGCCCTTAGTGCGACGACAGCCAAAAGAAACTATCTATCTACAGGGTGTATGAAAAAAAATATATATATTCTATAATATTAAAGTGGTGTTTTTCAACTTTTTAGTTATATACACCACAAAAGAAACTATCATAAGTTCAGTTAAAATTATTATGAATTATGTAAACTGTCTGTTATATATGTATATTTGAACCATTTACTTGTCATGTATTAAAAAAAAAACTCACAGCATATGTCTGCAGCGCTGTCATGCCTCCGAACTGGCCCATGAAGAAGAGACACGTGACGATGAAGAAGGGGAGGAGGAAGTTGCGGCGTGTGTACATGCGGTAGTTGGCCCTCCTGACGCCATCCTTGTCGAGCCGCCTCTGGCTGGACTCGTGAATAGCCTCGGAGATGAAGGAGAGCTCAGCCGCCACCTTGTCCGGGGTGGTCCAGCCTCGTAGCCAGCAGAGCGACGCTTCAGCCTCACGCATGCGCCCCTTGGCTGAGGGACGGAAGAGGAAATGGTGAGGGTCTCAGTATAAATCAGTATATACAGAAAAGTGAGAAGTTGTACTAGATGTACATGAATATCAGAACATACCTGGACAGCTGTTTCGAGCTTGTTTGCTCTCATCAGCAGGTAATAGTTCTGAATAACCACGTCACCAACTAACCTCTCTATTTTAATCAGTATAAACAGAAAAGTAGAAGTTGTACTAGATGTACATTAGTCTGAGGGAGTTGGGGTGAGGAATGGAAGAGGAAATGGTGAGGGTCTGAGGGAGTTGGGGTGAAGAACGGAAGAGGAAATGGTGAGGGTCTGAGGGAGTTGGGGTGAGGGATGGAAGAGGAAATGGTGAGGGTCTGAGGGAGTTGGGGTGAGGGATGGAAGAGGAAATGGTGAGGGTCTGAGGGAGTTGGGGTGAGGGATGGAAGAGGAAATGGTGAGGTTCTGAGGGAGTTGGGGTGAGGGATGGAAGAGGAAATGGTGAGGTCTCAGGGAGTTGGGGTGAGAAATGGAAGAGGAACTGGTGAGGGTCTGAGGGAGTTGGGGTGAGGGACGGAAGAGGAAATGGTCAGGGTCTGAGGGAGTTGGGGTGAGGGACGGAAGAGGAAATGGTGAGGTTGTGAGGGAGTTGGGGTGAGGAATGAAAGAATGGAGGGTAAAACCCCCGTCGTGATATGACCATGCTGTTAAAAGCGACGATAAACTTAATAAAAGTCATAGTTTTCATAGTCTGAAACTGCCATATCACGATGGTGCTTATACCCTCCAAACTCACAAACCAGGTAATCAAATTAACCTCACCCAGCCTGAGTGGTCCCAGGAATAGCCAGCATCAATGGGTATCAAATTTTGATGGTCACCCATCACCCTCGCCGGACGTTGCTTAACTTGAGTGACTAAAGGAGAACTGGTGTATTTAATGCACCATCCACGCTGGCTATCTGCGTATTTACCCGAGAGAAAACTCCCACCTACAGGATAACACTTCTTCAAGACAACATTCGAATTCTGTATTGATCCCTAACTGACCTTAATTGCTCCCTGGCTGACCTTAATTGCTCTGGAGCGAGGTTTTCGCAAAAGGGCTTTCGGAAAGGCAGTGTTTTGGCTCTAAGTTAGTATATTAAATAACAATTTAATAACCGGTCTGTCCTGGTAGCTCAGTGGTAAAGGCGGCACTCTGTGAATCCAGAGATTCCAGAGATCGTGAGTTCAAAACCCAGCTCGGGACATGACAAGTTATCCTCGCATTTGAGGTTTTGACCACATAATAATACGTCTTGGGCTTACTGCTGGAATAATGAGACATCACTCTTGTGATTATCACAAATAATTCGATAAGTTTCTATCCTACTTATTTTTTTTTTTTTTTTAAAGTGGGGTTTAACGTCGCTTTCAACTGCCATGGTCATATCACGACGGGGGTTTTACCCTCCATTCGCAGGAAACTCACAAACCTGCTACTCACATTGACCTCAACCAGCCTGAGTGGGGCCGGGAAAAGCCAGCGTCATGAGAATTAGAATTTGAATGGTCACCCATCCAAGTCTTAACCTCGCTGGATGTCGCTTAACTTCGGTGTTCTGAAGGGAACCGGTGTATTCAACATGCCATCGACGCTGGCTTATCCTACTTATTGGCTATAACTTAGTCATACCTTGTGAGAGTCGTGAGGAATAATGAGTAAAAGTTAGTTGTTCATGAAGAAAAATCAGAGGCCGGCATTAACAAAGTAGAAAGAAAATAATATTTAGTGATGTCTTAATAAATTTAACTTTTAGAGCGTTGTGATACATTATCTCAAAATTTGTGAAGGCCATCTTTCTTATTTTTTTCTAAATTTTCATTATCCTTGAATCTCTCAGACCATTTTTTTTTTTTTTTCTTCTCAAAGATGAAAAATATCCTCCCATTATGGAAATTAATATTAATAATTATTATGAAGCTGAGGTAAAAAAAATGTTTTTTCCAACAATCTTTATAAATTAGAATTTCAAAGAACGTACAAAAACGCAAAGAAATAAAGAGAAGTGTTGCTCTGAAAATTAATGAAGACAGCTTATTCAATTCTCGGCGGAACTATTTTTCTTCTTCCAAGTGTTTCAAAGCCTTTTTTATTTCGTAGCCATGAAACAGGAGCTACTGTAGACGCTTGTGGTCTATGACCATCCCGTAGTATGCCTCCCCTCTGATGAGCGAGAAGTGACACAATGCTTCCCATTTAGGTGCTGGATCAACACAAGCGCACCGGAAGGTATCTCTTGTAAACAGCTATAACCAAATTTAGAATAAATTTTCTTCTAGACTCTCAGGTTCGAACCCGGGACCATCCCCGGAATACACGCAAGTGAATATCTTACCACTGAGCTAATCGTGCTTTCGCAAATAATTATTTACTGTTTTTAAGTGCATTATTTCATCACACTACACATACACCATACACTACACACTGGACACGGAAGGAGCCCAGAACACTGGTTTTGGGCGTCCAAAGGGTTCACCCATATCAATCCTTCCACCACCATGACATCACACATGGACTCGGAAAGTCAGTATGTACGACCTATACCTAATTATTTTTATCAGAGCCACGCTTCCTCTCGGTAGTGAGTTGGAAGTAATTTTTTACCTTTGAAATATGTTATTATATTTACAAGGAGAGATAGATATGCCACCAGATCTATTATTATTATTTCTTCTTTATCACATAACTTGTGTTATGGTTTCATTTCTGGGATTTCACCGAGTGCAAACCATGCACCTGGGGTGAATCCTTGATTTGATGACATTGCGTTGGGATCATCACAGTATTTTGCATAGTATGTGTGCTGTACTCAGCACTACAGCTTTCTGCATCAGAAGAAGATTGTGTGCTCCAGGGACTTTTGTTATGGCTTTACAGTTAATGTTTGATATGAGCCCTGTAGCTCCTATTATTATTATTATTATTATTATTATGAAACACTATATTAGATTTAAGAAGACATAATATGTAAAATACAAATGATTATAATAGCAATTAAAAATGGAAACAATATTTACCTAAAAAGGAAAAAGAATAGAAAAATAAATATAAACATATGGCCTAACTAGAGGTAACCACCAGGCGAGGTTAAAGCTTTTTATTCTTTTTATTACTCTTTATTAGGTATCGACAAAGTACATATTTACAGTATATAGTGAAATAATAAATACTAAAATAAACTAAATGGATTAAGCAAGAAGAAAAAAGAGAATAAAGTTAATGTCCCACCTAGGGGGCGGGGTTAATACCTGCGCAAATCTCTTCCACCCAACCCTTCAATCTTATTATTAAAATTGAATAAAAATTTAACGTAATCTTTCCTCATTATTTTTAATGAACAAAGTGAAGGCTCATCTTAATTTTTTTAATTACATTTTTTTTTAAAAAAGCGCACTCGAAAAAAAAAAAAAAAAAACAAAAAATCATTCTTAAAAGATAGCTCACACTGATTTTTTTTTTATCTACCTAACAGCGAATTTTTTTATAGATCCAAATAGCATTATTTAAAAAAGATAGGTACCAAAGGCACATTAATGAAATATTTAAGAAAAGAGAAGAGGTATGATGAATGAGAAAAGAGAGAGAGAGAGAGAGAGAGAGAGAGAGGAGGGTATAATAATAATAGCTCTCTTTAGTGAAAGGTAACCATAAGGCGAGGTTAATGCTGAAACCATTTTCTTCCACCTAACACTCAGAGTCTTATTATTATGTATAGTCTCACAAACTCAAATAAATGAGGAAAAATTCATCCACTGGGTCGGATTTGAACCAATGAATCCCTACACTACCTGGATTTGTATTAATAGACTAGCGCGTTAACCACTTGACCACCAGTGCTCAGTGGATGTTAAAATGTGATAAATAAAAGAGGAAGAAAAAGAGATTTATATGAGAAGGAGAGGATATACCGTCCATTGGTATTCAAGTGGTTAAGGCGCTAGTCTGGTAATCTAGGTAGCTTAGGGAACCGTTGGTTCGAATCCCACCCAATACTTGAATTTTTCTTCATTAATTTGAGTATAATTATACAAATGACCACATAATAATAAGACTCTGAGGGTTATGTGGTAGAATAATTATTATAATGCCTTCGACTAAAGAGCATTATTATTACTATGTATCATGCGAAATATCTAGCATTCGGACAGTAATGTCTTTTTAAAGAGAGATCAAGAGCTAGTTATTTGTGTTATTATGTTTTATTTTTTTGTGGGTAGCATTGACATAACGAGAAATTATGCAAACGAACCGTCCTGGTATATAGCCAAGCAGTTGAAAGTGACGTTACCCCAAAAATTAAGTAGAACAAAAATGTATTGCTATCGCATCATAATATCTCCATCCACATTCCACATGCATCATATTGCAATATCAATCTCGTAATGGCATCAGTGGTCGTTGCTCACTCTACAGTGGTCGTTGCTCACTCTACAACTAAATTGTTCTCACGAGGCTAGGGTAGGACCTGACATCCAAAGTACAGAGCCAAAAAATTCCGACCCCGCCGGGATTCGAACCCAGGTCACCTGGAGTGTAAGTCGAACATGCTACCGCTAGGCCAAGGTGACTACGTAAGGTCTTTCAATAACAATAATACTCTTTAGTGGAATGTAACCACCAGGCGAGGTTAATGCTTAAAACATTTTCGACCACCTAACCCTCAGAGCCTTATTATTATGTGGTCGTATACTCATATATGTGAGGAAACATTAATGCATTGGAAAGGTTTCGAACCCACGAATCCCTACGCTACCTGGATTACCAGACTAGCGCGTTAACCACTTGACTACCAACCAGTGCACGGTTTTTTTTATTCAAAACCCGACTCAAAGACCTTCAAAATGAGAAATATCAATGCTTTGTTCTTGAAGGTAATCTAAATTTCAGTAGGTAGGGTTGAAATGCTCTGGAGATAAAGTACAAAATATCTCCAGGTCATTCACTCGTGTTATATTTTCAGAAGGACAGGATTACATATCCTCCCTCCCATTCGATAATCCCTTCTATCTTCCCTCCCTCCCATTGTATAATCCCTCTCAATGCTCGATCATATATTATGAGCAATTACGTCATTCTAGCAATCTCTACCTCTTTATTCCCTTTTCTTCTCTTTCTCTTCTCTTCTCTTTCCTTCTCTTCTCTTTCCTTTCTTTTCTCTTCTCTTTTTCTTTCTCTTCTCTTTCTCTTTCCTTTCTCTTCTCTTTCCTTTCTCTTCTCTTTCCTTTCTCTTCTCTTTCCTTTCTCTTCTCATTCCTTTCTCTTCTCTTTCCTTTCTCTTCTCTTCTCTTCTCTTTCCTTTCTCTTCCAATTTCGGTATACATTTAACAGTGTGAGTTTGATAGTTCTGACGTTACGAGAGTGATTAACACAAATATGATAACTTTTTGATGGTTGGTTGGAGATAGTTTTCATAATATTCATGCTAACCATTAAAAATTATCACAAATAACTACCTTTCTTACTGTTTTTCTTTTCTCTTCTTATATTTTTATGTCTGCGAGTCAACATTTCCTCTCTTTATCTCTTGCAATTTTTTTGTCCCCTTTTTTCTTTTTTCTCCCTCCCTCTCATCCTTCTCTTTGTGAATCTACTTTTGTAATTTTTACCTGCGTACTTTCTTCTTTATTTCCCCATGTATTTTTAAATCTTTCCCTCTTTTTTTTGTATACCAAGGCTTACGAAATACGTCATTCATGTATTTTTTGTCTATCTCTTTTAATTTATTTATGCGTTTAATATCTCTCCTCTCTTTCTCTTTCTCTCTCTCCCTCTTTCTCCCTGTTCTCTCTCTCTCTCTCTCTCCCTATTTCTCCCTGTTATCTTTCCCTCTTTTCAATTACCCAATTGTTCTTCCCCTCTCTCCCTCTATTTCTTTGCACCTACACTACTACATTTATACAACCTGATATTTTTATTTTTTGAAAAAACACCCCACTCCTCTCTCCTTTTCCGCCTAATTTTCATAAACGACATAATCCCTGTTTAAAAATACCATATCCATACTTAACCATCCATAGAGGCTTTTGACGCTTTTGTTCTTTCCATATGTCGAGAGAATGGATTTAGCTGGTCCCTCACAACGAATCAATGTATGCATGGGCACCGAAAGTACAATCAAATACAAAAATAATCATCTACCCTTCAAAAAATGATATTATAAAATGATAATATTAGAAATGAGAAAATATTAATAGGATACTCGCTGAAATTTGAATGGCATGAAAAAGACTATTGAAATGTAAAAAATGTTGCAAAATATAAAGGAGCTCTTAGACTTCACACTATGATCTAAACATTCTAAACCCTAGACCCTCGACCCTAGACCCTGGTACCTACACCTAGATATAGACGGTTTTCGGGACTCCGTTGTGGCCGCTTACATTTAATAACATAGTTAGATTTTTTTTACTAGTACTGAACATTTTCAACCTTTATTATTCTATGACTTTTTTACTTTTCTTATCCTATAGAAAGGAAAGTAAGGGTCCCCAGAGCCTAAATCCAAAGTTTCAGCCATTGGTCCGTGTATGTGTGGGTGTATCTGTGAACAATATAGGTACAGGGTGAGCATAAAGTCTCACGCCACCCCCCGTATCTCGAGAATGGCTGAAAATACAAGAAAACGCAAAAACACATATCCCTTCGATTTTAGAGGGATTAATTTTTATTAAAAAAAAATTGCCTACACGGCCCCAGTAAGGCTGGGCATGGACACACTTTAAAATCTTAAATAAAATAGTATGTGTTCTGGCATATTTTTTTAAAAGTCTCATAAAGAAAAGTTCTACAACAAATTTCAGTGATCTACAACTAACCGTTCTCGAGATGCAGGGTCGAACGTCCTGCGTAATATCCATATATTTTGACCTATAACTCGTTAACCGTAAATTATAGAAAAATGAAATTTGTTGATAATAACTCCTTACGACAAGCCCTGTCGAAAAAGTTATAACCCGACATACTCTGTTGATGTTAGTTTCTGGTCGGTTTCGTCAGCCAGCCTGACGAACAGTCCGAAAAAAATTTAACGAAAAAACAAATCAAGTTTTAACTTGTTCGAAAGTTCTTGCCATAAGGAGTTATTATCAACAAATTTCATTTTTCTGGAATTTACGGTCAACGAGTTATAGGTCAAAAAATGTGGATATTTCGCAGGACGTCCGACTCTGTATCTCGGGAACGGTTAGTGGTAGCTCACTGAAATTTGTTGTAATGAACTTCTCTCTATGAGACCTTTAAAACGATATGCCACAAGACATACCATTCTATTGAAGATTTTAAAGTGTGTCCATGCCCAGCCTTACTGGGGCCGTGAAGGCAATTTTTTTTTTTAATAAAAATTAATCCCCCTACAATTGAAGGGATATGTGTTTTGCGTTTTCTTGTATTTTCAGCCATTCTCGAGATAAATGGCGGGTGGCGTGGCGTGAGACTTTATGCTCACCCTGTATAGGTATCTCAAGAACGGTATAATCTAGAAACTTGAAATTTGGTCAGTAGACCTAATTTATGGAGACGACGCGACACGAAATGCCGCCACTTTGCGGCATTTGGCGGTTCTGGCTAATCTACAAAAGATACGAAAAATCTTTTGGGGGGACCCGTTTCGACTAACTTTTTTATTATTCATCCTAGTAGCACGTTCGTTACCAAGCCAATTTTTTCAAGTTTTACGTAGGGACCAGGCGGTAAAGTCGCTGTTGCAATCTGTTGCATCCTGGGTACCAAAATTATTTTTTTTGCATATTTGGCATCGTATTTGTACAAGAATGGATCCTATATCTGTTCTAATACCAACAACCTACCTCAAAAAGGCCATATATGGATGTCCAGTCCCTCGTTAAAATTTTGATAACAGCCACATGTGTGTTTTTGGTCCCAACGAAAAACACAAAAACATCCACATATGGCCGTTCGGTAACGAACGTGCTAGATGAGGGTTGTGACATATCAAATCCAATGATTTTGAGGAGCTGATTATGAATTTCACATTGATTTTTAGCTAGAGTCAGCCGTGGCGGTGATAAGGAAAGTCGTGTGGTACCAGGGTTCCAGGATTTAGCTCCGCTGTGTTCGCAAACTAAGGCAAAGGCAACCCAATTTTTATGTTCCTATACTCTTAATAAATAAAAGTATAAGGGTTGGGCGGAAGAGATTGCCATAGGCAATAACCCCGCCCTTTAGTTAGGACATATTATATTACTTCCGATAAATTTCTAACATTAGAAATCGGAAGTATTTTTACATATTTTTCTATTCTTTTTCATTTTTATTGTGTACAGGGTGTCCCACCAAACTTGGACACTTCAAATTACTCGGCCCCTGTAAGAGTTTTTGAAAAATAAAAAATCCTAAGGTACATGTCCTAATTATGCTAAGGTACAAGTACCCACATGACAGTTTAAGAGAATATCTACAGGGTGGTCCATGCGACAATATTAGTTAAAACACCATAACTTTTTAATTTAATTGAAAATCAAACTTTTTCTTGCACATTTAGTTTTTCTATTTAATTTTACGTCTCTTTGACTGCTAATATACAGGGTGTTACAAAAAAAATTATGTCTCACCTTGTACAACACTTTAGTTTTGTTTTTCGATATGACTAACAAAAAGTGTGTGAAATTAGAGGAGAATTGTTAATCCCAAATAAAAAATTAAAAAAACTCGGTTTAAAAAAAAATCAAGTCATTATTTCACTTGTGAACCACCCTGTATAATTTTTTTATATGCCAATTAAAATTGCGTGTATTCATTACACAAAAACTTTCTATTCTTGTTATTTAAAAAATTAAACGAACTTGAGTTATTCGAGATTTAGAAAAAAAATTGGTCGAAAAAAAACCACCCTGTATGTAAAATTTTTGTTACAAAAAAGTACTCAAGGACCATTTAGAAGTACAATTATCAAATAAAATTCAGGTCGATCCATTTAAAAATCGAAAGTTGACACCTTAATTTCTGACTTTTAAACTACCCTGTATAAAAAAAAATTTCATGACTGAAACTGCATAATTAGGACATGTACCCTAGAATTTTTTATTTTTCAAAAAATCTTTCAGGGGCCGAGTAATTTGAGGTGTCCAAGTTTGGTGGGACACCCTGTATATTGTTTCGATTTTTTTCATTGTTAAAATAATTATTTGTATTGTACACAATGTCCATATTGTCCATTTATATCGAATAAAGTGTATAATAATAATAATAATAACGTCATGACGTCGCAATATGTAGAATGTACGAGAACAATACCAACTTTCAGTTCGTCTGAACAATCCATCAAAAAATTCAAAAAAAAGGCAAAACTTTTACGGTAAAGCTGCGTTAGGTTGCGTACGAAAAAAGTCATTAATTATTTAGGTATTTTATTTTACAATTTTTTTTGCTTGCATTCATTTTTTTTAGTGAGAAAAAATGTTCAACTTTTTTCTCCGAAACTTTTTATTACGAAAATTTAATTTTAAGAAGATTTCCCTGACGTCATTGCCACGAGTTGCAGTTAGAAAAAAAAATATTTAACACGTTCAACGCTAAGTCATATTTTAAATTCAATTTTTCTATACTGGTACCAATTTGTTTTCTTTTAACACGTTGAACACCACAGCAATTTTCCAGTATTTTTTTGTGTTCCTGTCAACCATATGTGGTTGACATGAAGCAGTGCTCTACGTACCTGTCAACCACTAGTGGTTGACACGAGTATACTGCTTTATGTTCCTGGCATTCTCTGGTGGTTGACATTTCAATGTATTTCTTACGGGGAATCTGTTCTTTGGAACACAGCGAACTTACAGGTCTGGTGGTTCTTGGAAATAATATTTGGAACTTGAGATATTTGCTTTCAAACTTTCAAGGCTAATTTTAGGTGATAGACAAATGAATACTAGGTTTATTGGGTGTTTTTTTCCTTAAATTGAATGTTTTATTTTTATAAAAAAAGAAGTATGTAATATGAACAAGAAAGGAAATAAAAAAATGCCGAATAATCAAAAGTAATTAGTAAAACTAAACTATTTATTAGGATCTTCTAATTCAGTTTTGTTGATTAGAGGAGAGTTTTTACTTATTTTCAAACATGAGATCTGAGCGGAATACTTTTTTATATTTTTGATAACGTTGAGAAGCTAATCTAATTGTGACTTTTTCAGGACAATAACAAAATAACCTTGCTCATAGCAAGAATAATAAGAGATTTTACTGGAAAATTTGTATAGGTACATCACCAAACTTATGGTTGACAGGTACACGAGACACATTGTCTTTTCATGTACCTGTCAACCACATGTGGTTGACAAGGAAAAAACGTCAAAAAAATCAGAACCGTACATTTTTAAGGAGAAATAATAAGAACAGTCATTTTTTAAAGTCAAAATTTATAAATATTTAACAAAAAAAAAATTGGAACCCTGTGACTTTTTGGGCTTGTGACCGTGGAACATGGGGAAACTCGAATGTCAACCACATGTGGTTGACAGGTACTCAACGTGTTAATTTTTATTTTGGTTGCTTTACTAAAGCTGGGCTAATTGTTCCATTTGTCAAAAAGTGTTTCTATTTTTTTTTTTTTTTTTTTTTTTTTTTTTTTTAATTTGTGTGACCTTGAAACCAAGCACACCAGATTAATCCGCCGTTTCACGGAAATCAAGTTAGCATAAGAAATGCAAGCAAATGACACACATTATTAACACCATTATTAACAAATGATTAACACCATGGTGACACTCATATAATTATGAGTTTCATGTACCAGATTAACACCGTGGTGACACTCATATATGAGTTTCATGTACCAGATTAACACCGTGGTGACACTCATATATGAGTTTCATGTACCAGATTTGCACCATGGTGACACTCATATATGAGTTTCATGTACCAGATTAACACCACGGTGACACTCATATATGAGTTTCATGTACCAGATTTACACCGTGGTGACACTCATATAATTATGAGTTTCATGTACCAGATTAACACCGTGGTGACACTCATATATGAGTTTCATGTACCAGATTAACACCGTGGTGACACTCATATATGAGTTTTATGTACCAGATTAACACCGTGGTGACACTCATATATGAGTTTCATGTACCAGATTTGCACCGTGGTGACACTCATATATGAGTTTCATGTACCAGATTAACACCATGGTGACACTCATAATATGAGTTTCATGGCGTTTAACGTGTTAATTAAAGTTAACTTTGTAGAGAAGTCAATTTTTTTACAAAGACTACTCAAAAAGCTGTGACGCAAGCTTAGGAATTCTTGTGACTTTGCACAATGGAGAGGTTGCAAACATTGGGCATGGCCACAAGACCCTAGACCCTATGCCCTTGGCCCTAGACCCTAGAGTCCTAGACCCTAGGCCCTAGACCCTATACCCTAGACCCTAGATCCTGTACCCTAGACCCTATACCCTATACCCTAGACCCTGTACCCTAGACTCTATACCCTAGACCCTATACCCTAGACCTTATACCCTAGACCCTGTACCTTAGACCCTATACCCTAGACCCTATACCCTAGACCCTATACCCTAGACCCTATACCCTAGACCCTATACCCTAGACCCTATACCCTATGCACTTGGCCCTAGACCCTAGACCCTATACCCTAGACCCTGTACCCTAGACCCTGTACCCTAGATCCTATACCCTAGACCCTATACCCTAGACCCTATACCCTAGACCCTATACCCTAGACCCTATACCCTATACCCTAGACCCTAGACCCTATACCCTAGACCCTAGGCCCTAGGCCCTAGACCCTATACCCTAGACCCTAGACCCTTGGCCCTAGACCCTATACCCTAGACCCTATACCCTAGACCCTATACCCTGGACCCTATACCCTAGACCCTATACCCTAGACCCTAGACCCTATACCCTAGACCCTAGACCCTAGACCCTGTACCCTAGACCCTATACCCTAGACCCTATACCCTAGACCCTATACCCTAGACCCTATACCCTATACCCTATACCCTAGACCCTATACCCTAGACCCTATACCCTAGACCCTATACCCTAGACCCTGTACCCTAGACCCTATACCCTAGACCCTATACCCTAGACCCTATACCCTAGACCCTATACCCTAGACCCTATACCCTAGACCCTATACCCTAGACCCTATACCCTAGACCCTATACCCTTGGCAATAGACCCTATTCCCTAGATCTAGACCCTCTGGTATCTACAGCTTTTTTTTTTTTTTTTTTTAGTGGGGTTTAACGTCGCTTTCAACTGCCATGGTCATATCACGACGGGGGTTTTACCCTCCATTCGCAGGAAACTCACAAACCTGCTACTCACATTGACCTCACCCAGCCTGAGTGGGGCCGGGAAAAGCCAGCGTCACGAGAATTAGAATTTGAATGGTCACCCATCCAAGTCTTAACCTCGCTGGATGTCGCTTAACTTCGGTGTTCTGAAGGGAACCGGTGTATTCAACATGCCATCGACGCTGGCTATCTACAGCTTGATATTGATGATTTTGCGGACTTCGTTGAGGCCTCTTACATTTCATTTCTCTCTCTCTCCTTAACTCCTTTTCTCTCTGTCACTCTCCTTAACTCCTTTTTTCTCTGTCACTCTCCTTAACTCATTTTCTCTCTCTCTCTTGCCTTCCCTATTCTTCACCCTCCCCTATTCTCCCCCCCCCCGAAAGTTCAAGGTCCCCGTTCTGTGGCATACCGCAATTAGTTCTGACATTACGGTGTTTAGATTAGTATAAATGTTTGTAGGGCAGAAAAATGCGGCTTAAATTTGTCGGCACTCGTCATATTTTTCATCAATCATCGAGGAACCTGTGACCTCATGCTGACTGACAGGCTGACTGAAGGGAGAGAGGGATGGAGGGAGAGAGAGATATAGGAAGAGTGGGAGAGAGAGATATAGGAAGAGTGGGAGAGAGATAAAGAGGCTGGAAGGAAGTGAGAGAGAAAGAGATAGAGGAAAAAAAGGAAACAAAAAAGGAAACAAAAAAGGAGAGAAAAGTATGATTGTGTGTGAGAGAGAGAGAACTTAAGAAGGAATCGTTCTTCTTTCCTTTTCTGGTGTAAAGAGTGGGAGGAAACAGAGAGAGAATGAGAGAGAGGAAGGCTTAGGAGTGTAAAAAGAGAGAGATAGAGATAGAGAGAGAGAGAGGAAGGCTTAGGAGTGTAAAAAGAGAGAGAGATAGAGTGAGTGAGAGAGAGAGAGGAAGGCTTAGGAGTGTAAAAAGAGAGAGAGAGATAGAGAGAAAGAAGAAGGCTTTGGAGTATAAAGAGAGAGAGAGAAAAAAAGAGAGAGAGAGAGAGAGAGAGAGAGAGAGAGGAAGGTGATTATAAAAATGATATGGTGCTGAAGTTTCGTAACATTTCCTGACTAGAGAGAGACAGTAGGGGAGAGAGATAAAGAGAGAAAGAGTGGGAAGAAAACAGAAGGAGAGATTGAGAGAGAGAGGAAGAGGGAGAGAGAGAGAGAGAGAGAGAGAGAGAGAGAAGAAAAAGAGAAAGGAGTAAAGGAGTGAGATATACAGAAGAAGAGGTACATAATTATAGTTTTAATAATAAGAGAGAAGGGACGATAATGAGAGAAACAGAGAAAGATTTTAAGGGTTGGGTGGAAGAGATTGCCATAGGCAATAATTCCAGTTAGGAAACATGTTTTATATATTTTCTATTCTTCTTCATTTTTATTGTTTCCATTTTTTTCATTGTTAAAATAATAATTGGTACTGTAGGTACATAATGTCCATTTATATCTAATAAAGTGTTGTATGATAATAATAATAATAATAATAAGACGTAAAAAAAATCTATCCAAAAGGGAGAGGAAGAAAGCGAAGGAAGAGAGTATGAGAGTGAGAGAGAGAGAGAGTGAGAGACAAAAAGAAAACTGCGGGTGGAGAAAAGGGAGAGAGAAAAATGGAAAGATGAAAATATTTGCTCATTGTTGAAAACAAAAACACTCAATAACAATTATTTTGCTCAAGAGACAGATGGAGAAGAAAGTAATTGTTCTGAGTGAAGAAGGAGATATAAATTTATGGGGAGAGAAAGAGAGATGGAAAGCAAATTGATGTGAAAAAGAAGAGAGAGAGAGAGAAAAGAGAGGAAAATAATAGAGGAAAAAATTAGAAGAGAAATGTGCGAGACAGAAAAAATAATAGGTATGGAAAGAAGAAATATTTTATTGAAGAGAGAAAAAGAAAAGGAGAGAGAAAAAAAAAGAAAAAGAATGAGAGAGATAAAAAAAAGGAAGAGAGAGAGATAGAGCGAAAGAGAGAGAGAGAGAGAAGAAAAATAAAGAGAAGGAGGAAGAGGAAAGTAAATGAAGAAGAGAGAGAGAGAGAGAGAGAGACAGACAGACAGACAGAGAGATAACAGAAGATAGTAAGATTGAATATAATTTGGAGGTAGTACCTATTCTCATTGAAATTGAGATTAAAATACAATTCATTGAAAGGGAATTGTCCTGGAAAGGGAAATATAATGAGAGAAGTAGAGAGAGAGGAAGATAAATATATGTATATGGCGAGAAAGGAAGACATCAATTAAATGCATTTAATATTTTTTACGTATGTAGGTATATACATTTACGCAGGTATATACTATACATTTACGCTACTATTATTATTTGTATATACGCACACACAAACACATGCACACACACACACATCACTCACACACACAGTCACACACACACACTCACACATACACATCATGTACCAGTAGTACTTATGAGTATTTAGGTAGGTAGTAGATATGTATGTAGTTGGAATATATTTTAAAAGTCCATTAGAACCCATTTGGGGAGCTCTCAGAATTCACAGGAAGATCCGTAATTAGGGTATATTAAATGAATACCGGGTTATCAAGGTGTGATTTATGGGCAAATGTAGTTAACTCTAACTTCACGAGGTTATAAATCTTATAATGCAGATGAAAATTCTCCCAAAATATTATGAGGTGTAAGTTTTAATGGTCGCCCGAAAGTCAGAGGCCCGAGTGTAAATAATTGTAATAATAATATATATATATATAATAACTCTTTATTGACAAGAATAATATTGACAAAGGGCGTGATTATTGCCTGAGGCAATCTCTGCCATCAAACCCATACGGTTACCACTTATTTGATTTCGAGAAGTAAAGTGTTACTGATGTTATCATATATTTTTTTAAAAAAAAAGAGAGGAAAAAATGTATAAATATAGGTATATATAAAAGAGAGAATATAATATATTATATCCGCGTGAGGAAACAGAAGAAGAGAAGAAGGAAGAAAAGAAAAGAAGGAGGAAGAAGAGAAGAAGGAAGAAGAAGAAAAGAAGGAAGAAGAAGAAAAGAAGGATAATACTCTAAATCGAAAGGTTTCTACCACCTAACCATCAGTCTCAGAGTCTTATTATTATGTGGTCACAAACTCAAATTTCTGAGGAAAAATTCACTGGGTGGGACTCGAACTAATGGATCACTACGCCACCTGGATTACCAGACTAGCGCTATAAAAACTAGACTACCAGTGCACTGTGCGTCCATTTTCAGTGTAAAATATATACAGGGTGGTCCAGAAAGTTTGCACCAAAATGATAGGGGTAATAAAAGAGACCATTTCCAACAAAAATATTCCCGGACATTTTCCTTTATTTTTTGTCATTTTCAAAATGGCGGCCAAACGTGTGTTTTTCAAATATTCCGACTTTGGTTGGCTTTTGATTTTTTTATTTTTTTCTGTACCACCTAGAAAAAAACGGATTGTATTTTTGAATTGAAAATAAAATTTTAATTAAAATAAGTTAAATTAACCCGTTCAATGTTTTAATGATCATGCTCATTTAGGCTGTCAACGTTCTGAACGCACATATTTGAAAAACACACGTTTTGGCCGCCATTTTGAAAACGACAAAAAATAAAGGAAAATGTCCGGGAACATTTTTGTTCGAAATGGACTCTTTTATTACCCCTATCATTTTGGTGCAAACTTTCTGGACCACCCTGTACATATACGCTTAATATTACTTCCGACAAATTTCTAATATTAGAAATTCCGGTTGGCCGTAAGAGCTCACAGAATCCTGCCGTCAAAGTCATAAAAATATTTTTTTTTTGTCATAGACATTTCATTCAATGACAATATGTTCAAATAATCTGAGCTCTTTTCTCCTTTCCCTCTGAATTATATTTCACAAAGTCATTATACAAATTACGCATTTCATATTACAAAATCCCAAAATCGCTACAGAATACGAGTAGGTATGTTCAAATAATCTGAGTTCTTTGCACTCTGGATTATTCTCAATTTAAAGTTTTTTTATTTGTCTCAATTTATTTTACATTATAAAAAAAATATTATTGTTATTACTGAGCTCAGGTTTCACAAGGCGCCTTTCTTGTGTCTTGGAATTTCTAAACAATGATGGCGTTCAAATCTCAGGAGCTTTTCTTCTACACTGTTTGTTTTCTAATATTTATCGCGGATGTATTTTGATGAAATGTTCTCAAATTAAATAAATTTTGGAAACAATCTTTTTCTACGAACAAATAAATTCACAGTAATTTACAGGCAGAAATTTTCAGGCAGACAGCGTTGAGAGACATTTTCAAAATGTATCTTTAACTTCTAGTTCAGTCGAGATTTAAACATTTCTCTTTTATTAATAAAAATATTAGCTATAGGAAAATATACTTTTTTTTTTTTTTGCTGTTAGGCACTTTAACCAAATATAGAATGGTCGTTCGTGCCGATCCTCACAAGGTCTACATAAGGTGAAGGAGGTCGATACTTCTTAGAGAGGTCATAAGTGAGTCCACTTCACTGGTAGAGTTCAGTAGAGATGGTTTGGGTCACATGATTGGCGCTTTAGATTGTAATTGTGACATTCGTTTACGATGTGACGAACAGAGGGGATCTCCACAGGTACACACAGGACGAGGGGTCTTGGTAAAGATGTAGGAGTGGGTTAGTCTTGTGTGACCCCTATTCTGAGACGAGTTAGGACCACCTCCTCGTATCTTGTCTGGCGCACTGCAGATTCCCATCTTCCAACTTCCTGTTTGATATACTTTAATTTATTATTGATGACACTGTCCCACATGACTTGCCATGATCGAACGCAATGGTTTTGGGCAGTAGTTTTACTAGTCCAAATTTGAGCAAAATTTTCGTAAAACTAGTTTGGATATCACGATTGTGGTCAACACAAATATCATGTAATTATCTTCAGAAAAAAATATTATCACTTATACTAAAATCAAACTAGCCCTAACAGATTGTGATCAACACAAATAAATATGATACCTCGAGAGAAAAAAAATATCACTTAACTACCAAATTAAAACTAGCCCACCCAGGCCAGCGTCGATGGCGCGTTGAATGCACCGGTTCCCGTTGGATCACCGTAGTTAAGCAACGTCCAGCGAGGTGAAGACTTCGTGATGCTGGCATTCCGGCCCAACCCAGGCTGGGTGAGGTTAATGTGGGTAGCAGGTTTGTGAGTTTCCTGCGAATGGAGGGTAACACCCCTGTCGTGATATGACCCTGCAGTTAGTTGAAAGCGACGTTAAACCAAAAAAAAAAAACCTAGCCCAACTTACTGATCAACCAGTGGGGGCTCTCGGGGATGAAGCAGAGGGCGCACAGAGCCAGAATGGGGAAGAGCAAATTCAGAATAGCGGCGGACCGCCAGTGGAGGAAGGAGCCCAGGAACAGCTGGCTCACGGTGCCGAAGATGGTGGTCATGGAGGCGGTGGCACTCAGCATGCCCCGCAGGTGGGGCTGGGTGATCTCTGCCACGTATGTCAGCACCTGGTGGTCAATAATAATAATAATAATTTTAATACTGATCGTCAAAGTTTATGTGAGAAAGTATGAATTTACTCCTCACATAAACTAAGAAAAACTGTTAATAAAAGTACATGTTCATGGTTCATAATAATAAGTTGATTTATTTTCATTCTACAGTTTTTTCATTACAATCCCCTTGAAGTACAATACCTTTTGTACTTTTACGGGGTTGTAATGAAAGAACTAGTAAATTTTTCGGCATAATTCGTAAGTCCTAGACATATTATCGTCGGTCGGCTAGAAGGTAAAACTGACCAAGTGACAGTTGGTCCTTTCTCGATTTTTCGTTACTTTAGTCAGAAATTAACCTAACTATAGGCTAAAAATCAAAAGTTCGATAGTTTCCAAACATATGCGCGGTTCCAAACATAAACATATAGTTATCCTTCATTCGCAGGAAACTCACAAACCTGATAGCCACATTAAACTCACTCAGCCTGGGTTTGGTCGAACTATTGAAGTATCTGAATTATTGAAGTGGAATTTTTATGTGCGCCTGATAACTTAACAGTTAGGCAATGTGCATTGATCAAATCACAACAACTACGATATCTATCACTTTACAGACGTCATCTTAACCCTTTCACTGTACATCTATGAATTAGTTGGGAAAAAATTATGAACGATGCTTTTTTGAGTTTGTTAGAGTCCATAGATGATGTTTCCAACAAAACAAAAAAAATCTTCAAAACTGAAAAATCTTTTGTTTACAAACGCAGTTCAAACCCTAGACTACACATTTTTTACTGAGAAAATCAAGAGAGAAGAGAACGAAAAAAAAATATCCAAAAAGTACAGAAACAAAATCATAGAATGCAGCACGGGTATTTTCAAAATCAATTGATGTCCCTGAGCAAGGACAAATTCAGTGAAAGGGTTAATAATACATAATAATAATAAAAAAAAAATACATAATTACTAAGTACTAAGTACCTACCAATGTACATTTTCAGTCTCATTATACAGCGTGGTACTGGTGCAAGTATAATGGCAGCATTACCAGCACAAGAAAAAATGGATGACTTTTTTAAATGTTATGTTATAAAATATAATCTATTTGTAATTTCTCTATGAAACATTATTAAACTTTAAGAACCCCCCCGTTCCCCCGAAGCTTTAAATAATAAGTGAAATAATGATTCGTATAGTAAAAATTCAATGGGGCAAGGACTTCGATTGTTATAGACAGACCTCTCTTTAAATAAAAATTTTCATTAAAAAAAATCAATAATTCGTTTTACAGAGAAAAAAAACTGTTTTATAATTCGGCCCTTTTCACGTACCGGGGCCTCCAGCACGCCCCCGAAGAAGCCACAAATGGCCAGGGCCAAATACAGATGGCCCACGTGACTCGAGTGGTGGTACAGCAGGAAGGCCAAAATAAACGGCAGGTTGAGAAACATCATGGACCGCTTGCGGCCAAATGGTTGAGTGATGGCGCCCGACACCAGACAGCCGAGAGGAACCATGATCAGGTTGATGCTGCCTGGGGGCGGGGACAAAATGGTGGATTATGATGGGTGCAGAAAAGTTTGGAGTAGAAGAGAAAACGATGTCTAAATTAATTAAAAGTGGTTAAGTGGCAGAGAATGCCTAAGGCATTAACTTCGCCCCGGATTACAAAACAATTGTAATAAAAATAAATATTGATCTTTATTTCTTTTTGTACATACTTCTATTTTTTTAAAAAATTATTGTTAATTTTTTTTGTTGTTGTTGATGATTGTTTTGTAAAAAAAAATAAAGTGTAAATAAATAAATAAAATAGGGATACTAGAGAGAGAGAGAGAGAGAGAGAGAGAGAGAGAGTAGAAGTACATATTTTATGATAATTATGAAAATTTCGCTGAGAAAATTCCGCTCCGGCCGGGATTCGAACCCGCAACCTCCGGATCAGTAACCAATGCTCTTAACCACTGAGCCACGGAGGTCGGCAGGTTTGGAACACCAGTGGAGCAGAAGTGGCAAAATCATAGGCAAAAAAAATAATACAAGATATTGTAAATTAAAGTGGTAAAGTCCTATGATCTACCCACTAAAATTGTGACATAATAACACAAAGAAAAAGCATTATTATATAAATATATTATATTTTTACTGCTCATTTTAAAAACATTACAGTACATTTGAACAACCTGTCACTTAAATCTAACATGAAGAAAAAAAAAAAAAAAAAAAAAAACTGAAGAAATCTACTTACTGAACCAGGATATCTCCGCACGAGGCAGGGACAGGTAAGGGTCCGCTACCCTAGTGTCGGCCTCGGAGAGGTAAGGGATGGCTATCGTAGGCAGACCCAGGGTGGTGCCGTAGGAGAACAGAAGCATGTTCTTTGCGCAGGTGGCTAACGCCTGAAATCCGGAAAGAAAATGACGAAAATCATGTTTTATTATCATTATTATTAAATGCTTTATTAGATACAAATACATATATGTACATTGTACAATGTACATGTACAATTTTATTGTACAATAGAAATGATTAATATGTATAAAATTGAAAAAATGGAAACAGTGTAAACAATAAAATGAAAAAAAAAAAAAAATAGATAAAATAATACAAATACATGTCCTAGTTAAAGGGCGGGGTTATTGCCTGTAGCTATTTCTTCTTTCTTTCACATTGATACCCGCTATTATGAACTACCCCTGGTCCCAAGTTCACAATAACGGGGTTCTACTAGCAGTAAATCAACAGATAGAATTGTTTACAACTTTACTCCACATTCCTTCACAATTTTCCCCATCGACCACATATCAGATATACCCACATAAAATTACCAGGGCCTCCTTGATCTTCGCTCCAGAACCCAGGTAGAACTCGATTCGTAGATACAATATAATAATTAATTATTACTTCCGAGGGAACAATTTTTGTAAAAAAATAAACTGCCCAGATTTAAAAAAAAAAATTTCTTTTTTCTAGACATCTAATAAATAAATGTATTTCTTTGTGTTACTACACCAGTCTGGCTGGGGGACTACATTGGTTTGGTTCTGGGGGCCCTTGTAAATTATTAGCCTCCTTGTAAAGACAGTGGTAGAAGTGCTGAGTAATTCCTCCACTGTCTGGCTACCATCGTTCACGATGATGCCACCCTATAAAGATGATGACTATATCACAATTTCAGTGGGTAGCGCAGAATTACAGAACTTTTCCGTATCTTTGATATTCTAAAATATTATGTTTGCCAAAATATTATATCACTGATCGCTGCTCACATATAAATAGCACCTCATTTTTCCTCACGAGGTATGAGTGGACCCTGAGCATCCAATTACACAGCAGAAACAGCTAGTTATAGATATGACATCGTTGTGCGTTGTAAACAATTCAACACGTATACCAAAACTGTTGGTTTCTTTAAAATAAAATAAATCTCCAACGCTAAATGCGGTACCAAAGAAAAGAGAAGTGAATGTGTTAAAAAACAAGAACCAATAATAGCTAATAATAGACATAATAGTTAAAACCAATGATACCTCGTATTAATGATCGTGAATTCTAGCGAAATCCAATTCCACAAAACATGCCACGAACAAGCAATGATGGGTACATAATATATTCACATAATTATTCAACGTTAACCCTAGAATGTCTAGAGTGGTCTAAAAATGGTACAAATGGACCCAAGTAGTAGGAGTTAACCCTAGAAAGCTCAGATTGGACTAGAAGCCCTACAAATGGTACGAATGCCACCATATGGTAGGGGTTAACCCTAGAATGACCAGAATATTTACATTATTATTGACCATTAACCCTGCAATGTCTAGAGTGTCGTAGAGGCCCTACAATTATTACGAATGGCTCCAAATGGTAGGAGTTCAAAATATTCCTTGTAACGCGCAAATCTTGGAAACTACCGAACAGTACAAATATAGGAGACCTATTGTAGATGGTCCCATTTTAAATTAATCAATTTAATTTGATTAAAAAAAAAAAAATGACAAAAAATTAAAAATAAAAACCCCTCTAGCAGTTCTAGGTGAAAGAGGCCATGTGCCTGACCACTAACTTTTTACCTATACGCTTATATCTCGTGAACGGTACACCCAATTTTGATAAAATGTTGTATGTATATGCAATATACATTGTGCATTTATAATTATTTTTTTAAATAAATTTTGATTTAGCTCTGATATTTAAGAAAATCGAAAAATTGGGACAAAAGAGTGCAAAAACGAGGTCTACGACTTGTCGATGCAGATTTTTTTGTGGAACCTAGAATGTAGGAAAAACAGTATTCTGCCGTATAAAATTCTGTCATTTCTTGAAAAATTGGTTTTGGAGATACAAGTGATTTAGTATAAAATCTCAAAATTGGCACTTATTTACAATGTGAACCAATTACGAGGAAGTATTGTGTCCATAATTGTCAGTGTAAAATAGAAACTATCAAATTAATCTTAACTTTGAATTGAAAGAAATATGCAGTGTAGTGTTAATACTCAAACCTTCCATAACCCGTCAGACATACTACTGTCTGGTACGCGGTAGTATTCGTACGCCAGCCTCCGTGGCGTAACGTTTGTGACTACTGCCCGTAGTCCAGAGATCCTGAGTTCGATTCCCGGTTGGAGCAGACTTTTCGCCCAGAAAATTCTATTCCCTCCGAATATGTGAGGCTGGTAATGCCGGCCCTACCCAGGCTGGGTGAGGTTAATGTGGATAGCTCGTACGATTCCCAGCCAATGGAGGGTAAAACTCTCGTCCAAATAGAATCAATGGACATGAAAGGAGCCCAGACATTGGATCTGGGCGTCCATATAATCCTCTGACCACCGTGATTTAGTATACGGAATTATTAGTATACGTACGCAAATGTTGACCGTTAAGATTTAAATGTGCCTGAAACATGTTATTTCGAATACACGCGCCAGTCCCATTCATACAGGGTGAAACATTTTTGTGTACTTATTATAGTAATAATAACACTCTTTAGTGGAAGGTAACTTAGGTAACCACCAGGCAAGTTTAATGCTTTAAGCATTTTCTACCACCTAACGCTTAGAGTCTTATTATTATGTGGTCATATTCTTAAATTAATGAGGAAAATTTCATGAACTGGGTGGGATTCGTACCAACGGATCCCTACGCTACCTGAACTTCAATCACCTTCTTAGTTCAATTTTTTTTTTTTTTTTTTTGAAATTCTTTCCTCTTTTTTTTACATAATTATATTTAAAAAAAAGAGGAAAGAATTTCAAACTAGCTGAACTAGCTGAATAGCGCGTTAACCACTTGACTACCAGTATAATACGAGGCTAACATGCAGGAGAAGCTACACCACCTCCCTTCTTCTTTCAATTTGCCTTTCCCCAAACCAACTCGGGGTTGGCATTGTTCAACCTCTTCCTCATGCTCATGGTAGAAGTTGGTTTTTTCTGGCACTTATACTTCATCATTTTACGGCTGGATTCCCTTCCTAACGCCAACCTTCTGGCTTTAGAACGCATTTTTATTATTATTTTCTTTATTGATAGGACATAATTATTATGTATTGTACAACTATACATACAAGCAAATTAAAAAAACAAAAAAAAATACAAAATTAAAAAAATATAAACAAGAAAAAAAAAAGATGTACAACATAGGTTAGATAACCTGAATAAAAAATTCAAGATGTCCTAACTCAAGGACGGGGGTTTTTTTTTTTTTTTTTTTTAAAAAAAGGTAACTCTTCCCCGGAATTCCAAGGGGTGGGTCCATTACCAATGGCAATCTCTTGCACCCAACCCATCAACCCGTGCGCTTAAAGAAAGGTATATGTTCACAACAGTTTATTTATTTTGAAAGCTGTGAAAAATGGAGATTCGGAGAATAATTCCTTTCAAATCACCGGTCGAATGTTTTATTATCACCCTGTATAATGTTTGCAGTATGCAGAGTGCTAATAGAAAAATCCAAGTCAATTCACCTCACTCTCTGTCTCTCTCTCTCTCTCTCTCTCTATTTATCTAAGTATCTCTGCAATAATCTAGCTATGTATTTATTTATGAATAGTGAATATACATGCCTTTCTCTCTCTCTCTCTTTCTCTCTTTCTTTCTCTCTCTCTCTCTCTCTCTTTCTCTCTTTCTTTCTCTCTCTTTCTCTCTCTCTCTCTTTCTTTCTCTCTCTCTCTCTCTCTCCCCTCTCTCTCTCTCTCTCTCTCTCTCTCTCTCTCTATCTGCTATCAGGACATCCTGTGGCAGAAAGCCTTTGTTTAGTTAGCACAGTAATGATCAGGCAATTGTGTTGTTCAATCGAATTTGACTTAGGAGAACTTGGATTAATAGGACTTCGATAAGTAGTGCTACTTGAATCATTGGAAATTGGATGATTGAAATTTGAATAAGTGAGACTTGGTTAAAATAATGGATTTCGGAAAAGTAAAATTATGATAAATAGAACTTTGGTAAGTGGAACTTGAATCATTGGAATTAGGATAAGTGGAACTTGGATAAGTAAATTTTTCTCGATACGTGGAACATAAGTTCCAGTTTCGACCTCTAACGGGCCAAGATCCTCTGTTAGGGCCGAATTATGAAACAGGATTAGATTAATCTAAATGGACACTATCCTTAACTCTGATTGAAAAAAATGTAAGGGTTGAAAATATAATGTCGAAAATTATGGTCGCCTATTTTTACTGTCCAATAATTAGTACGTGTACCATAGTTAATGTGCTATATCTGCTCGTGGACTCAGAATCTATTGAACATTGTGATAAAGTCACTAGTCATAGCATCACACTTAGGTTTCTTCAAGTGATCATTAATTCTTAAAGTGATCATTAAATTAAAAAAATAATAACAACGGCTCACCTTATATCGCTCTGTTGTTCATCATTAGGGCTAGTGATCATGTTATTAATGTTTTAAATAGTAGTCGTACTGTTTCCATGGAGATATATGTAAGTGAATGGAGACTCCTCAAACCTGTCCCTTAAAATCGGACATCTTTGTTAGATTTTTATTTATATTCCGGTTAAACGTTACTTTTCACCGGCTACCCACATTAACCTCACTCAGCCTGGGTAGGCTGAGTGAGCCAGACTCTCATGTACCTACACAAACAATAATAATATTAAATGAAATCACATTCTTGCTTTGAAAGCTGCGCCTTGTTGTGCCTGTCAAAATGCATGAATAATTAATTAGTTCAGGTCCAAGATATTATTATTATTATTATTATTAAGATACTGTAAGGTACACCTACATAATATCTTATAAATATATCTTGGAGGAATCTGCCAGTCTTGAAGTCGTATAATACATTACATAAATGTAATACATACAAACTTAGAAATAAACGTAAAAATGAAAGTTAAAAAAATACGAACATATGCCTAAAATTTAGGCATGCATACATAATATACATATATACTACACATATATAAATAATTATTATGTTGTACAGGTGAGTATGTACTTATATGTATAGGTATATTAACTGTGTATGTAGGTACAATACTAAAAGTATTATTCTTTTACTCTGTCTTATCCTGCTTAAGCAAGGTCGACGTTGTTCAACCTCATGATTGAGGTTGGTTGGTTTTGACACATTTTTCATGCCTTTCCTAACACCAACGAATCTATTTGATTTAACGTCCTGGATTAGGACAGGGGTTTTACCCTCCATTCGTTGGGAATCGTACCAGTTACCCACACCTCACTCAGCCTGGGTAGGGCCGGACATGCCAGCGTCACATGTACGGAGGGAACAGAATTTTCTGTGTGAAAAATCTGCTCCGACCGTGGATCGAACTCAGGATCTCTGGACTACGGGCAGTTGTCACAACCGTTACGCCACGATAATTACCTTTAATATTAATTACTATAGGTAATTATAATTTATACATATATATTATCATGGACTTAAAAATGAATTTTAAGTTTGTCTAAATTCGTGGTAATACATTTTCAACGTGCACTGGTGGTCAAGTGGTTAACACGCTACTCTGTTAACGGGTAGCGTAGTTCGAATGAATTTTTTCTCATTAATTTGAGTTTGTGACATAATACTCTGAGGGTTAGGTGGTAAAGAATGCTTTGAGTATTAACCTCGCCTGGTGGTTACCTTCCACTAAAGAGTGCTATTGTTGTTATTATTATTATTATTATTACATAAAACCTAGTATCTTCAAAATAGTAGATCTAGATACATAATAGGTAGTGTCCCGTACTTGCATAATAAGAAAGTTTTAATGGATGGACTTAAGAATGGAATATTCCATTAGTATACTTAAATGACATAACTATATTATACTTGGTGTTACAGCATCAGGTCTCAAGAATTTAGTGAGATGTACCTATGTAAATTTTTGTCCTCGTAAGTATTTCTTTTTATATCCGAGAAATTTGAAAGTCCGAGAAAGTGTTAAATAATATACCTTCCCATTCTCATGCTTTTTTCGATATTTCTTACTTTACGCCAAGGTTCGCCAATCGCTGGTCGAAATCCCATCACTATAATCAATTACTTATATGACAATTTTTTTGGATTTGTTGAATTTATTACACCATATCCAATTTGGTGAAGTTTTTGGGGTTCAAGTGCGATCATTAACCGTTTTGCCAAAATTGCACTGCCGGGTTATTTTTAGTGAATTTTGTTTTTCCAAGTTACCAATTTTTTTTCCCCTATAAAAAAGCCCTCGAATAAGAGCGCTATCCAGGTAGCTCTGTGGTCAAGGGGTCTGTCTCGTAATCCAGCGGTCGCAGGTTCGAAACACGAAAAGTTATTCCCCCATTATAGTAGGGTTAGGTAAAATACAATGTAGGCCATGCCTTGGGTTTATAGTAGGGTTAGGTAAAATACATTGAAGGCCATGCCTATGAGGAAAAAAATACTATTAAAAAAATACTATAAAATACTATAATTTTGTCATTCCATGGTAACTCATGACCCAGGTCTCAGGTACTCGGTGTTTACATCGGGAAGCAACACGTGTATTTACCTTTCCTGTATGGGAAGTAACTCGGTATCACTACCTGAGTAAAAAAAAGGTTCGGAAGGAACTCGTTAGCGTCCATTTTTGGTATTTTGACCACACAGGTAGTATTCTAAACCCCTCTCCGATCATTATTTTCAAGTAAATCCTATCTCAAAAATCTGTAACATAGATTGTTTTTCGAGACACTTGTCCAATAATCACTCAGCCTCCAGCCTCCGATCCACTGAACAATCAGAGGATATAGGTTGGTGTTAGTGTGATGTGCAAAAATATTGCACAATCATCGGAATACACCATTGGTGCAAAAAGCCAAGGTCGAATCTTCAGAGACAATAGAAGCATAGAAAGGATACATTGACAGAGATAAGATACCTATTGTTTATTATTAATAATTTATTAGTGATTGTTCATTAAATATTGTTTATTAATCTTAATAGTTTATGATAATTATCAAATCATCATCATAACAAGGTAATAATAATAATAAATTTATTTTATTCTACCTATTATATAGGGTGTCTTGGTTTTATTTTAGAAAATACTAAAATAAAATTTGTAATCTTTTGTACTTTTTAGAAAAAAAAACCGTTATAAAATGTTTTCACCAAAAAATAACCTTGAAATTGTTGAGTAGAAGTGAATACGGTTCATAATATGTATTGTCATAGTGTATTATAATCTTTCTTTGTATATTGCCGTTGTATTCTTAATTTGGTTACAGTTGTTTGTAAGGAATACTTTCCGGTGCGCTCGTGTTGACCTAGCACCTAAATGGGAAGTATTGTGTCACTTCTCGTCCATCAGAGTTGAGGAATACTACAGGATGGGCAGGTTAAAACACAGAGTCTACAGTAGCTCCTGTTTCATGGCTACGAAATAAAAACGGCTGTGAAACACTCATCTTTCTTAATAAATAATAATAAAAAAAAATATGATAACTTAACCTAACTTTTTGTACCTCTGTAGGTATTTGCATTCAAAACTGAGTTATTATTTTGTTCATATCTCCGTTTGACGGCATTTTTCGATTGTTTTAGTCTTGGAGAGTTCCTTAGATTCCACTCTGAATTTTTCTGTACATAAAAAATGAGACATCCTGTATGTGGCTTGTATTTACGAATGATAACATCGAATCGATCTGGAGCCAATCAAATATACTTGACAAAAATGGGTAATTCCCAAAGAGCCAGCTTTGCCTGTGTCATCACTGTGCCAACAAATGGAATTATCTGGAGAGCACCCAAGTTCTGACGAGACGCATTATTCCCTCTCGGTTTGGAGAATCATGATAATAATAATATAATGTTATCGCCTTATTTATACTTCTTAATTAGGACTTATGAGTCTCATTTTTCTAGCAAAGTCCATCAAAAGACCTATTACCAACTACCTCTGAATACATAGCTTTATTATTTTTTGTTAACGAGACCCTATTAGTTATTATAATATAGTATCGACAAGAGATGTACCATTTAGCATACCGACCTTTATTATTATTATTTAACACTTTAGATTTAAAAAGACATAATAATATGGACAGTACAAATAATATTATAAATTATACCAATTAAAAATGGAAACAATATAATTATACTCGTACAATAAAAAGCAAAGATAATAGAAAAATACCTCTGGACCACGGACAGTAGTCACAACCACTACTGGCTATAACAAGACTCTATCTTGAAAACATTGTTCCAAGAACAAAAAAATTGAAGCTCAAGTATTCTAAATCGGAAAAAAAATATCTTTCAGGTCAATTATTTACAAAGAAAAATGGTTTCCTAAATTTCAGTCAAAAAAAAAATTGTTGGAATTTTCAAAACTTTGAATATTTTTATTATATTTTTTTACTACTCGTCGCATTCCTGCACCATCTTCACATGGGAATAAAATTGATTATGATAATACCTATCGACAATTAAGTGATAATAATCGAATTCAGAAATATCGAGGTTAATTATCAGCAATATTATGATGATTCTGATCTTTATCCAGATTGGAACAATGTTGATACTGAGATTTAAAAATATTGTGGCTACGTCGAGTCTTCATAAATAAAATATTTATAATGTATTTTTTAATGATACGTTCCTATAATAATTGATTTCAGAAGATATCCAGGCTAATTATTAAGATGAGCTAGGTCGAGTCCTGATACCTAACAGATAAAATACTTTCTATGCATTATTAAAATGATGATAATCGATTTTAGAAGAAATTCAGCCTAATTATGATTAAGAAGATGATTTTGATAGTTGGCTATATCTGGAATGGATAATTAGATATCAATGATGATACCTACTGAGAGATAAAATACACTGCTAATTATGGACACAATACTTCCTCGTGAATGGCAATTATAATTTTCAACATTCTATTATAGCTAGAATCAGAGATTTTTTGCTGGATCACTTGTATCTAAAAAAGTTTTTAACCGATTCTCTTCAAAATTGTTTTATATGGTAGAAGAAGTCCACAAAAATATTTGTATTGGCAAGTCGAAGACCTTATTTTTGCACTATTTGGTTCAAAATTTCGCAATTTCTTAAATATCAAAGCTCAGCCATAAACAAAAAAGAAAATACTATATAAAACGCAAATATGCATACAGGGTGATCGAAACCACCCAGCCACTTCTTTTTCTCAAGAACGGTTTGAGTTACGATCTTGAAACAAAAAATTCAACCATAAAATATACTTAAATATACGT
This sequence comes from Bactericera cockerelli, assembly GCA_024516035.1. NCBI lineage: Eukaryota > Metazoa > Arthropoda > Insecta > Hemiptera > Triozidae > Bactericera > Bactericera cockerelli. The sequence goes on along the minus strand of CM044964.1, from coordinate 2,989,184 downwards.
ACTTACTACTTATACAAACATTTCCTTGGAAATTAAAATAACAAACCCAAAAATCTTCTTAGCGAACCCTTTTCATACTTGTCCCTTCCTATATTTTAGAGTACGTATAGTACACACTAAGTACCTATTTAGTGTACGTACCTACATACTAAATATGTACCTAACTAGAGAGAACGCAATATAAACACGAAAATAATACAAAGTGATCCCTCATACGGTCTTTCAAGAGCATTTTCAAGAGTACGCGTAATGAAAACATTCTGAACGTATCCTTTATGTATACAAAAATAATGTATACCTATACAATTATACATGATATACAATGGTTGTTTCCATAATCATAAGTACATACTTGTTGGTCTGGTTAACGTGGAATTTAACGGCACAGAGCAATAAACTGGTGTGACACCACACGACTTTCTATATCACTCGAAAAAAAAGCCGCTCTGGTGACTCAACGGTAACAGGTAGCTAAAAATCAATGTCAAATTCGTAATCGGCAATTCAAAATTGTTGGATTTGATATGTCACAATCATTATCTAGGATGAATAATAAAAAAGTTAGTCCAAGCGGGACCCCCCCAAAATACCGGTAAATTGGGGCCGGGTTCCAAAAAGTTCTTTTGGAAAAAAATATATTTTTATTATAAGAAAAACTTGTACCTACTAATATTTTTTTTCGTTTCTTTTACCGTTCAGCCAGAACTGCCTAGCGCCGCCAGATGACAGTCAAAGGGTCGTCACTGACACCACCGATTTCATTGAAAATATTCGTGTCACGCCCTATCCCAATAAGTGGTCTACACACCAAATATCAAGTTTCTAGCTCTTGCTGTTCTTGAGATTACATATACACAGAAAAACACGTCATATACAGAGAGACTTACGGACCAATGGCTGTAACTCTGCATTTAGGCCCTGGAAACCCTTAAACGTGTTTGGCACTGAAAACTGACCATCGAAAAATTTGGTGATACCATTACTTTCCTTTCTATAAGATAAGGAAAGTAAAAATGGACAAATTAGATCTCTCTCTCTCTCTTTCTTTTCCACATCAAAAATCGCCTTTTGTATAAATGGACACACACGAAGTCCGTAAACTTAAAAAAATTGACATTACAAAATTTACAAGAGTTTTTGATTAAACTACTGGCAAAAAGGGACTAGATCTTTAATACCACTACGGCAGTTCAAAGACATTGAGAAAAGGAAAGAAAAGAGAGAGAAAAAAAAAAAATAATAAATAATAAAATGAAAAGAAAAAAAATAGAAATAAAGAAAAAAAAAGAAAAGAAAAAGAAAAAAAAGAAAACGAAAAAGAAAAAGGAGAAAAAAATTCTACCTGTGAGAGTGCTGATTTCCATTTCTCTTTGCTGCTCGACTCTGTTCTGTGCTGACTGGGGGAGGACATTTTTCCTGACTCATCAGCGGGGGGCTTTCCATTCTTCTTTTCTTCGTTGTTGTTGTTATTATTGTTATTGTTGTTGTTTGGACAGTGTTTGGGATCAGGAGAAGCTCCGTTGCTTTTCCTGGAATCAGAGGTCATTGACACGAAAGTGAGAGGCAATTCGACGGATGGGAAAGTAAAAAAAAAAAACACTGTTTAAGTATCTATGATATTAGGTATTGAAATGTAGGCTATCTAGGATATTGTTATTATTATTATTATTTTGATAAAAAAAAATGGTTAAATCTAAGACAGAAATAGTCAGCCTTCCAGTTATTAGCCTTGTAAGACAGAAAAAGACAACTTCCATGTCTTTTTCTGTCTTACAAGGCTCACAGAAGCACATCTAATTTCAAAAAGTTTGGTTTGAAAAAGCCAACAAAAATTAAATTGGATAATAATAATAATAAATAGATTTTATTTCATTTCACATTTTTTTTTCTTTCAAATCCCCTTGAAGTACAATACCTGTTGTACTTTTAGGGGGTGGATCATTTATCTTCTTATATTATATATTCCTAATTTTGTATGAATATTATGTCTCATTTTTACTTCTTATTCCATTTTATTTCATTTATTATTTTCTTCTTAATTTTGTTTTATATATCATTGTTTGATGATAGATAATGTTTCTGTATTTCTTTTTTCATTTTAGTTCTACTAAAGATGTTTCTTAATTTTATTGGTAGTTCATTAAGCATTTTTGGTATTTGGTATTTTAATGTTGTTTCTCCATATTTATTTGATATTGTTGGTATTATAAAATTGATGTTTCTTGTGTTGTATGTTGATTCATGTATTTGTCTATAGTCTTCATTGTAATAGTGATTTGTAGTCATTATATATTTAAATAGGTTGTTAAAGTTGAACTGAAAACGCATCAACAAATTAATATGGAAAATATTTTAATCTTTTAAATCTAGTTAGTATTTACCATTTTGAAATAAAAAGCATCAAAAATTTCACGTAAAATGGAGGTCGAGCTGGGTTGAAATTTACTTTGAGAAGAGATGAGCTGAAAGATTTCACTAGCGTAGGAAAAACGCTCATTTTATAAATAAAAAGCCCTTTAAAAACTAAGAGATCACATAAAAATAAACATATTATTGTTTAATTATTGGTTATTTTTTATAAACTTGTAGAAGTCAGAAGTCTGATATAATTTCAAATTGCTTTTCACGACAATCTATTAAGTGTTTAAATTTCATTTTGTACAATTCTATAGACACACAGTTACACACATAGCTACTAAATTTTTTAGGTAGGCAGATATTTTTTAACTAATTTTAAATTCCTTTGCTCAATGAATAATAGATAAACTATTTATTAATTATTTTATTTATACGTATATATTTATTTATAAATAAATAAAAATAGATAAATATGACTCAACACTTAGTACAAAAACATTAATAATGTAAAAATAAAGTTTTCCTGTACATTTAAAAAGAAATTAACTTCTACGTGATTTAAAATTTGTTTTAGTAAAATTATTCAAGTTGTATTCCTTTTGACCCAAATCAGTACGATATTATGTTAGGAAAATATCTGTTGCTAAGAATTGGACAACATTTCCTTGCGATTTTTTTTTCTGATATAAAAAAATATAAAATTTATTTTAAAAAAATTGCCAAATTTGTTCGCAGACTTTAGTGGGATGATTGCCCTCTACCAAGGTTACTACAGACAGGAAGTCAAATAAAATGCAAATTATAAAACCCTAGGAAATTTACTTTAATGTACTCTGATTTCATTTAACTAGCTTCTTTTAAAAAAATAATTGGGTTCACCCAGCCTTGGTTGGACCGAAATGCCAGCATCAAGAAGTCTTTTTTTTTTTTTTTTTTTTTTTTTTAAGCTTTATTAGATAGAACAAAAAATATATACAGTAGAACACAATAAAATATAAAGAAAAACAAAAAGATTAAACATATATACAAGAACGAAAAAAAAAGAGAAATGTCCTACCTAAAGGGCGGGGTTATTGCCTGTGGCAATCTCTTCCACCCAACCCAAGTCTTCATCTCGCTGGACATTGCCTCCCTAAAATTATCAAGTGTATAACAAGGAAGGAATAAAAATACAGATACACTATTTTAAAGAAGAAAAGAAGGATGGAATTTGTTTCATTTCATTTTTAAAAAAAATCATTGAAAATCCCCTTAAAGTAAAATATCTGTTGTACTTTTAACTTTTAAGGTGTAAGGACACCCTTTATATAAAATAACATACATTTATCTAGTACATAATTATATACCTATGTAAAGAAGTATATACATAAGTATATAGCTATTACTTTTTGTCAACATCATTGCTTTAACAAAAAAAATCTTCACAATGACACAAATTTATTAAAAATTCCAATTCTTAAGACTCAAAACATCGACCTTCAGATTACAAGTCCAGCGCCTTATCAATCGAGCTACTAGCTACTGAATACTTAATTGCATAATTAGATATTCAGACTATTCAGTACTCAACAATGGCTCAGAGAATTGGCGTGGCCATTCAAAAGGGTGCACTGGTAGTCAAGTGGTTAACGCGCTAGTCTGGTAATCCAGGTAGCGTAGGGATGTGTTGGTTCGAATCTCACCCAGTGCATGAATTTATCCTTATTAATTTGAGTTTTTGACCACATAATAATCAGATCTCAGGGTTAGGTCGTAGAAAATGCTTTGAGCATTAACCTCGCCTGGTGGTGGTTACCTTCCACTAAAAGTTTTCATTATTATGCTTGCATCCTTGGGTTGATATCAGAGAATGGTATGGAGGAAATATTTTATTTATAAATTAATAAAATAAATATAAATGTTGAATTCTAATATTCAACACTTGTATAACTTTGAAACATTAAAAAAAAAAACATTTGAGTATTTATTGTACAATTATTATCGTTCTTATATGTTTTATGATAAATTTATGTTAAAAGTATCATAAAATATAAATATTTATAGGTATATGCTTATACAGGGTGTCACAAAAATACAAAATTTCAAGTCATTCAAGAGATGTTGTGAACGCACCGTATTCTAATTGTAATTTAATGTGCTATGTTCACGAAGTCTAATTCACAGTTTTGTTGTGAACTTCACCTCAGATTTTTGTTAAATAAATAATCCCTACAACGCAACGGTCATCACATCATGTGAACTTTCCTACTGGTTATGGTTACATCCTGTATAACTCCTACACTTGCGACTTCCACCGATAGTATTGCAAAAGCCATGACATATCATGGCGTACAAAATCAACATCAATGTCTGTGCTTTAGTCTCATGTAACCAGTTTTGCAAAAAATCAATGTTAAACCCAACTGATAATTGTTTATCATTACTGCTAATATTATTTATACAGTAAGTAGTCACCGTGGCCGAGTGAGTTAGCGCACTAGGCATTGTGCGCATCTGCTCTGTATTAGGATGTTCGGGGCCCACTCATACCTCGTGAGGAAAAATGAGTAGCTGCTTAGGTGTGAAGCAGCAACCAGCGGTGGAATTATAGACAAATAAAAGAAGATGTTGTATGTACTAAATGTACTATATCAATATTCATGTACATCTAGTACAACTTCTCACTTTTCTGTTTAAACTGATTAAAATAGAGAGGTTAGTTGATGGCATGGATACTCAGTACTATTACCTGCTGATGAGAGCCAACAAGCTCGAAACAGCTGTCCAGGTATGTCCTGATATTCATGTACATCTAGTACAACTTCTCACTTTTCTGTTTAAACTGATTAAACTGATATCTATAAAGTAATAAAATCCTATGATTCTACACTACCCATCACTTGAATTGTGACATAATATAATACTTCCGATTTCTAATATTAGAAATTTCTCGGAAGTAAAAACATTATTTATCATCAATTTATTGACTTTTATTTATTTATATTAATAGACCTCTTAGATTTTGATTGATACGGCGGCAGATTTGTAACTTGTAGCTTCTAACTATTTCTACGAGAATATCAGCACAATAGATATTAGTCATAGCAACACTGTAGTCAACTCATATTAACTCTTTTTATTTTACTCCACCTGTTGAAGAGACTATTCGCCACTGTTTCAATATTATTATGTATCTCGTAAATTGTTGAATTATGGTAATGGGGTGCGAAATGTCATTCTGTTCTTGGACGATGTCACTTTTTTGACTGGCTCTTATCTGATTGTTCTTCTGGTCTATGTCATTGCGTGCCGCTAACACAGTGTGCCAATTCTCAAAGTTCAAGGTCACTTCTAGAGTCTTGCGTCCTGGGTGTGTGTGTGGGTTGATGGAATAAGTTTCGACCATCAGGGATGGCAAGAGAGCAACTATTATTAAAGTCAAAGTTATTATAATTGTGTTAATCACAATTATTGTGCTATCACAAATACTCAAACTCTCTACTCAAACTCAAACAAATATGTACATATATTATATTCTTAACTAAGGAAGTTAGGACTTGAACCATAGATCTCCAATTACAAGTCCGCCGCCTTATTGATGAAGTACTGAGGTCGGTGGCAAGTATTATTAGCTGTAAGTTATAATTATAAGGGTTTCATGATAATATTATTACTTCTCTACATTTTGGGAATTTTTGTCTTGCTAGGAGACGTTGAACAGAATGAACAGATACCTTGTCAGACTAAAAGACGATAACACAAATTATTGCCTGGTAAATATCTAGCCTAGAGTCTACCTTGTAAATGGTTGGAAAACCCATTCATTGTCCACAGTCAATCACTGAGGTTAAGCAATGCCCAGCCTGGTTAGGACTCGGATGGGTGCAACCTCTTAAATCCAGACTGTTTCCGGTCCAACCAAGAGAGGGAGGGAGGTGAGGTTAAAATAGGTAGCCAATTTCCAGGGAATGGAGGCTAAAACCCCGTCTCAAATAATCTAGATGTTAAAGAAACGTTTACAAAAAATTGAAATTGGAGCAAAAAAATATTTCTTTTACAAAAACGAACACAATACTTCCGATTTCTAATATTAGAAATTTATTTCTCGGTGGCGTAATGGTTGTGACTACTGCCCGTAGTCCAGAGTTCCCGAGTTCAACTCCCGGCTGGGGCAGACTTTTCGAAGAAAATTCTGTTCCATCCAAACACGTGAGGCTGCCATTTCCGGTCCTACCCAGGCTGGGTGAGGTTAATGTGGGTAGCTGGTACGATTCCCAGCGAATGGAGGGTAAAACCCCCGTCCTAATCCAGGACGTTAAAGCAAGTAGAATCGTTGGCGTTAGGAAGGGTATCCAGCCATAAAAAAACGTGCTCCACCCTACCAACCTCAACCATGAGGTTGAACAATGCCGACCCCAAAAGCAACATAAGATAATATGGGATAAAGGCAAGGTAGATGATAATTATATTTCTCGGAAGTAAAACAGTTGAAATCGACTTGCGACCAGCCCTAATTCTGACCGTCAATTTCGCAATAAAAATGGCACTCTCGCAATTTTGTATCCATTCGTTACTTCCCCAAAGTTCAAGGAGTTGTCAGGTGCTCTTTGAATGTCCTTAGGATCTCTCCTCGTCCGAAGGTATACAAAAAAAAAACATGTCCCCCTTGATATATCCTGAGACGGAAGTTTGAAAAACAATCGAATAAGGTATGTACCGATAACTTGAACTTAATCGTATAGGTTACATTTAAGTATGTACTTCACTACATACATACATGTATGGAACTAATAATATGTATCGAACTTCGAATAAGTTATACACCAACAACTTAAATTATGTTTCCAGCCATTTTATATGTGTAATGTATGACAGGTATTCCATTGGGTTATTTTCAATTAAAGTTTTTAACCTTTTAATTTCCACTGGAAACATTTTTGGCCCTTGATTATAGAAAGTCGATGTCTATCGCGTGTTCCAGTGAAATTTTGGAATGGTTCGAAATAAAAGTATTAGGCTACTAGGTTTAAAAATATATAAAAAAAATGATATTGTATTTTTTTTAAATAGGTATATATTAACACTAGCCGTTTGCCCGTGCTTTGCAACGGGACTAAATTTCAAATTTACTAAGGCATGGCCGTACTGCTGGACAGCAATGCCTTTTTGAACTTTTATAATTTTTCTGGACAAAGCGATAATGGTTTTGGGGGGGTCAATTCTGAGACATTTTTCGCTATCTCTTATCGTTTTGGCTAAACAACTCTGGACAAACAAACAAACAAACAAACATAGGTAGGTAGGTAGGTAGGTAGGTAGTCCTTTTTTCTGTTTTATATATAGAGATTTATTTAAGTGTTAGTAAAAAAAAATACAATATCATTTTTTTTATATTTTTTAAACCTAGTAGCCTAATACTATTGATATTATACTGTCTCAAAAAAACGATATTAGTTTCTCAAAATCATGATATTATAATTTTAAAATCCATTTATTTTTTATAATTTCCAAAACTTCCAATTTGTAAAAGAGTCTCTTTTTGGTACCTTACAACCTTACACTAAAGAGAATATTATTAAAAAGTAATAATGTGTTAAACTCCTATGTGATATCGCAACTACTCAAACTCGCTTTACCAAATTTACCCTGAAACCGGGACTTGAACCACCGACCTCCAGGTTATAAGTCCACCGTCTTATCTACTGAGGTCGGTTTAAAGAGTATAAAATTAATTAAAGAATAATAATTAAAAGTAAAATGTACCCCAGGAGGTACAGGTGGTCATCTACGGGTTAAGATTTGATGTATTTTTTATCTTGCCGAATGACTTCTCAGGTGAGTAGGCAGAATAGGTATGCAAAACATTTGGCCTTTGAACGAGCGGAAGTTAAGGTCATAATTATATTTCTCACCTTTGACCTGCCGTTCTCGAGAGAATGGCGTGAAAACTGGTTTAAGACCTTTGCTAAGACCTTATGATGGTAATAATAATAATAATAATAATATCGCCTTATTTATACTGCCTGATCAAGACTATTAAAGTCTCATTATTCCAGCAGTAAGCCCAAGACACATTATTATGTGGTAAAAATCCCAAATGGGAGGATAACTTGTCATGTCCCGGCTGGGTTACGAACCCACGACATCTGGATTCTCTGGATTAACAGAGTGCCGCCTTTACCACTAAGCTACCGGGACAGACATGGTAGACCTTTGCTGTGTTCATATGATGACTTAAAACCTTTGCTGTCTTCATAAATAATTATGATAATTTAAGACCTTTGCCGTGTTTAGATTTACGGTCCTGTAGAAAAGTCTGCTCTAACCGGGAGTCGAACTCAGGATCTCTGGACTACGGGCAGAAGTCACAACCGGTACGCCACGAAGGCTGGTTTCCTCAATGTATCCATTGTTTCTTCTTCCTTCGTAAGATTCTCGCACGTAACTCAACGTAACTCTAGCACGTCACGTCATTCCCATTACGGACCTCTAGCACGCCTTGCATAAGACGACAGCTAAAGGAAAAGAAAAACGTTCCGAGAATCTATATTCGGAAAATTTCACGTCACGTGTCCGCCGCAAAGGCAACACGTGACGTGAAATTTTCCGTATCGGAAGTGTGGTACAAAGATAAAGGTTAGTTAGTTGGGTGGAACAGATTGCCATAGGCAATAGCCCCGCCCCTTATTTAGCACATCTGTATATATTTTATGTATGTTATTAATCTTTTTTACTTCCGAGAAATTTCTGATATTAGAAATCGAAAGTATTGTGTTCGTTTTTGTAAAGAAAAATATTTTTTTGCTCCGATTTCAATTTTTTTCATATTTCTGAACTAGCGGCTCTTGGTGAAAGACACCATGCGCCTGACCACTAACTTTTTACTTAAACGCTTATATCTCGTGAACGGTACACTTGATTTTGATGAAATTTGTATGTATATTGTATATGCATATTATTGTTTTACATAGGCTATTTATATTTATTTTTAATTAATTATAATTTGGCTCTGATATTTAAGAAAATCCAAAATCTTGGATAAAAAAGTCAAAAAATAAGGACCACGACTTGCCGATACAGAATTTTTAGAATGTAGAAACAACGGTATTCTACCATATACCTAAAACAAATTTGAAGAAAATTGGTTCAGTCATTTTGGAGATATGTAGAAGTAATGAGATTTTGTATAAATCTCAAAATTGGCATGTGTTTACAATGTGAAACAATGACGAGGAAGTATTGTGTCCATAATTGGCAGTGTTAAGTTATCATATTTGTGTTATTCACATTCGTGATAATTGGCAGTGTTTTTCTTGTTTATATTGTTCATAACTTTTTTCATTACTCGTATGTCCATAGGTACATGTGTCCTATCAATAAAGTATTCAATAATAATGAGTTGTGCTATTCAATTTCGTGATATCACAACTACTCGAACTGGTTTCACTAAATCTACGCTGAAGCCGGGACTTGAACCACCGACCTCCAGGTTACAAATCCGCCGCCTTATTCATCAAGTTATTGAGGTGGGTAGAACAAGGATAAAGGTTTCTTCATTTTTAACAAATGCTTCAAACCTGGAGGTTTGGTACCACTGGGTAAGCTTCATGGATGACTGTATGGTTGTTTTTTGTCCAATGCCCTCGCCAAAGAAAAAAAAAAAAAAAAAAAAAAAAAAATTAGCTTCTTAGAGAAAATTCCGGATCAACCCAGGCCGCGAAGTTAAATCGCTGGTACGATTCCCAGCGATTGGTAGTCAAGATGATAAATACTTGTTCTCATCTCTATTATAATTTTATATAACAACTATGATGTAAGACCTTCAGATGAATGGGGAAGTAATAAGTTCCTAGTTATTGATTTACCGTGGGTGAAAATCTAGTTAAAAACATTTCCAGCGGAAAACTTCAAAAACACCGAAGTGTTATGTCACCGCTAAATGCTAATTAGTAGAAATATCTACGTTCTTTCTGAGTAAAATGATTTCATTTTGAGGTAAGACCTAGAACTACATCATTTTACTTCCGAGAAATTTCTAATATTAGAAATCGGAAGTATTTGTGTTTGTTTTTGTAAAAAAAATATTTTTTTGCTCCGATTTCATATTTTTGGACGTTTCATAACCTCCTTAGCAACTTTGGTTTTGTGTCCGTCTGTCGGTCCGTCGGTCTGTTAAAAATATTCCTTGTAACGCGCAAATCTCGGAAACAATTCAACGGATTTTGATGAAATTTTGCACACATATAGGAAACATTCTGCAGATAGTCCCATTTAAATTCATCAAATTTGTACAAGCGCTTCTGGGTGAAAGAGACCATGCGCCTGACCACTAACTTTTTACCCAAACGCTTATGTCTCGTGAATTGTATACCCGATGTTTTTTTTCAAGCAAGAAACATTCTTGATTTTGGATTTGTTTTTCTTTTTTTTGGTTTAACGTCGCTTTCAACTGCATGGTCATTGACGGTGGGGGTTTAACCTCCGTTGGCTGAAAACTCACTAACCAACTTGCTGTAAGGAAATTCCATTTCTGATTTTGCATTTTTGTATGCTGGGAATAAAAAAAATCCAGACACTTCTAGAGATAGATTGTTCCTCAAAACGGCCTATTATTGATTGATTGAAACTTCTTTTTTTCATTGTATTTTTGGAGGAACTTCCTTCTCATTTTTCGTATTCAATTAAAAAAAAAAAAAATCGTCGATTTTAGGTAAAATATATTTTATTAAGGACATTTTTTTCTTTAAGTATAATTATTTTTCTTCTACTACTTTCACATTGCCTTTTTAAAACTACGTGGGGTCGGCATTGTTTTACCTTATGGTTGAAATTTTTTAGTTGGTTGTGGAACATGATGTTTTACGGCTGGATGACCTTCTCAACACCAACGATTCTATTTCATTTAACGTCCTGATTTGGACAGGGGTTTTACCCTCTATTCGCTGGGAATCGTACCAGGTCCCACATTAACCTCACCCAGCCTGGATAGGGCCGGAATCGCCAGCCTCACGTGTTCGGAGGGAACAGAATTTTTGTCTGCGCCGTCTGTGGTCCGACCGGGGATCTCTGGCCTACAGGCAGTAGTCACAACCGTTACGCCACGGAGGCTGCGTTACGTCACAGAGGCTTAGGATTGAAGTCTAAAATATTCAAATGGTATATGAGAGAGCGAAACAATTAAAATTTATTATTTTAACGGACTGCTACAAAATTGTAGTTGCCTTTCGGACACAGCATTACAATCAATCGAGGACATTGTATTCATAGATTTTTTTTTTCTTTCTTCTTTCTGGTGAGGTTTATTCTTTCTGGTAAATTTCTTTTGAGTTCAACTTTGGTTTGAATATAAATGTTTTTGTAAATAGGGTCACTTCTTATCTATACAACATAGGTATGTACATGTAGTATACAAAGTATTTATATATGTAAAAGTCGGTACATTATATAAAATTATATAAAAATCACAAGAGAAAAATATTTTGAACAATGAATTTTGTCCATTCTTATTGTACTTACCTTTGGCTGTATGGAATGACCTTGCCTACAAATGCCAAAAAATATACCTATATGTATACAACAGGGCTCCTGGGAATAAATATACCTATTTACCTACCTAAGCAATTTATTGAAAAAAAAAAAAAAAAAAAAAAAAAAAATACAAAGTATCTTTCCTATTTACATAAATTTTCCATCGATATCTTTCCGACCTTCAATTTGGGCATGCATGTTTACGGCTATACGGCTAATCAATGTAGATTTCTACCGTCCGAAGTGGAAAAAAAAACATTTATGTTAGAAATCTATCAGACAAGACAAAAATGTTATTTCACATGTAAGCAAATATTTTTTTTTATATTAATGAAAAAATCCCACTACAGTAGCTTGATCGATAAAGCGCCGGATTTGTAACCTGGAGATTGGTGGTTCAAGTCCCGGTTAGATTTAGTAAAGCGAGTTTGAGTAGTTATGAATTCACTAAAGTGATTAACACAAAATAATATGATAACTTTTATATGAGACAAGACTGTTGAAGGTGACTGCCAGCGTAAAGGGACTTTTCAGTACTAAATTAGATCTAGATGTAAGTAGAAAAATATAATAATGACAATAATAAGGAAGGTAACCACCAGGCGGGGATAATGCTCAAAGAATTTTCCACCGCCTAACTCTCAGAGTCTTATTATTATGTGGTCACAAACTCAAATTAATGAGGAAAAATGCATGCACTGGGTGGGATTCGAACCAACGGATCCCTACGCTACCTGGATACCCAGACGAGCGCGTTAACCACTTCGCAATAATATAATCAAGGATGTAGAGAGTGCCTGGATATAAGTAGTGCTTTATTTAGACTGTCAGCGCAAGACAGGTAGTCCCATTAATCCAACAGTATGCCAACAGTATCCCATTATGCCAACAGGATATAAGTCTTGAGCCTGTATGCAGTGTCCCTCAAAACTGTTTACGTAATTGCAGCATTATTCCTGCGTGTGAACAACATCATCATCATCACAGGGTGGCGTCATCGTGGACGATGGTAGCCAGACAGTGGAGGACTGACTCAGCACTTCTACCACTGACTTTACAAGGAGGCTAGTTGACAAGGGTCTCCAGAACCAAGCCAATGCTCCTCTACTACCTGTTTTATTATTATTATTTAACAGATTTAATCAAATTTTATTTACAAAATATCTTATATATTCAATTTACAAGAAACAAAGTTGAAATTATCAAACAAAACTTGATCAAGGGCTGTGCTAATGCCTACGGCATTGGCATTCTCTTCTCCTTGATATAAAAAGAAATGAAAATAAAATATAAGGGCAACACAAAAGAAGAAGAAACTTGAAAGGAAAAATAAACGCGAAACAATATTGAAAGTCTCCATTAAAGTCGCCCCAGCCAGAAAAGAAAAAAAAAGGGGAAATAAGAGTAGCTGTACTTGGCGTGCAGAACTGCCCATCATCTGTCCGAATGACGCTACCCTATTGTTTCTCACCTATTGTTACATCTCCATCATGTGTGTTGTACGGTCGTCTAAATTATAGCACACCAGTCGCGTTAGAGCCGATACACTTGAGCCTAATAGGGTCACTTGTTTTTCATTAACCATGCACAGTGTCCGACCTTAGAAGCTATCAGTAGCTCGATAGGCGGCGGACTCGTAACCCGAAGGTCGATGGTTCGAGTCTCAAATGAGGAACAATTTTTATCAAATATTTTTTCAACTTAGGACTTGAACCAACGATCTCAGATTGCAAATCCGATTTATGTGCACTGGTAGATTTATGTGTACTGGTAGTCAAATGGTTAAAGCGCTAGTCTAATAATCCAGGTAGCGTAGGTATCCATTTGTTTGAATCCCACCCAGTGCATGAATTTTCCTTATCAATTTGAGTTTGTGACCACATAATAATAAGACTCTGAGGGTTAGGTGGTAGAAAATGTTTTCAGCATTAACCTCGCTTGGTGGTTACCTTCCACTAAAGAGTGTAATAATTATTAAGTCCGGTGCCTTATCGATTAAGCTACTGCGTACTGAGGTTGGTAGTAAAATATGTATCTCGCATCAATTATCCTGCATCACGAGTAGGACTAATAAGTCCCATTATTATTATTATTATTTCGAGGTAGATACATTTTTTTTTTTTTTTTGCTTCTAAGTTAATAGTGAGGAGACATTTCAGTCTTTCTCACTAAAATTATTATTATTAGTATTATATTATGAAACTCTTTATTAGAGGAACCCATTATTCCAGCAGGAAGACCAAGACGTATTTTTGTAAGGTTGAAATTTCAAAATGGGATGAGGATAACTTGTCATGTTTCGGCTGGTTTTCGATCCCGCGAACTCTGAATTACTAGGCCGGACTTGTAACCTGGAGGTCGGTGGTTCAAGTTCCGGTTTCTGCGTAGATTTAGTAAACCGAGTTTGAGTAATTGTGATATCACGAAAGTGATGACCAGAGATTTATGATAACTTTTCCAATATCTCTTAAACAGTTAAGTTTTGCTTATTATTATTAAATGCTTTATTAGATACAAAGACATATTATATTATTGTATGTACATTGTACAATACAAATAATTAATATAAGTATAAAATAATGAAAAAATGGAAACAATGTAAACAAAAAAATGGAAAAATAGAAAAATACATGCACATATTACACATGTCCTAACTAAAGGGTGGAGTCATTGGCAATCTCTTCCACCCAACCCTAGTTGTGGTAGTACGTAGGTCCCTGGATACGAAAATTCTTTCCTTTCAAGGAATGCCTAATTAAATAGGTTGAGGAATGGGCTGGCAAGAAGTACAAAACGTATCTTTTGAAATTCCTAAAATAAAAGAAAGACAGTGAAAAAAAAAAAAAAAAAAAAAAATACGTCAAATATCTCGAAAAAAAATAATTAGTGAAACTCCGAGAGTTGAAAATTTTCATTTTCAAAAACCTTGAACCTGAGGGAAAAGGCTATGTTGAACATTTACAAAAGAAAACCTTAACACACAGGATGGATAATGTCAGGCTTTAGAACGAGACTTTTTATTCTAAAAGTTTTTTATTATAATAATAAAATTGTACATAGGTGATACCTATGTATGTTTATTTTTTATTTATGAAAAGACTGAAATATTAATACCTATATATATTTATTTTTTATTTATGAAAAGGTGAGCGCAGGATTCTTTTTTATTTCAGTCTTATTGAAAAGAGAAACTCTGATTTTTAAAACAAGCTCGCGGAGTTATTTGTATTATTTATGGCAACTTACCGCTGGCTGCTGGAAAACTACTCTATTATATGTTTAGAGTACTCCACTCAAACTATTGGTCTACTCTCTGTTTAGAATCCCCCAGCCAGACAACTTGTCTACTCCCTGTCTATATTCCCCAACCAGACTGCTTGTCTACTCTCTACATCTAGTGCCTCAGCCAGACTGCTTGTCTATTCTCTACATCTAGTACCCTAACCATACAACTGGTCTACTCCCTGTCTGTATTCACCAACCAGACTGGTAGTCTATTGTCTACATCTAGTGCCCCAGCCAGACGACTGGTCTACTCCCTGTCTATATTCCCCAACCAGACTGCTTGCCTACTCTCTACATCTAGTACCCCAGCCAGACTGCTTGTCTATTCTCTACATCTAGTACCCTAGCCAGACAAATGGTCTACTCCCTGTCTATATTCCCCAACCAGACTGCTTGTCTACTCTCTACATCTAGTACCTCAGCCAGACTGCTTGTCTATTCTCTACATCTAGTACCCTAGCCAGACAAATGGTCTACTCCCTGTCTATATTCCCCAACCAGACTGCTAGTCTACTCTCTACATCTAGTACCTCAGCCAGACAGCTAGTCTACTGCCTGTTTATATTCCCCAGCCACAGTGCTAGTCTACTCTCTACATCTAGTACCCCAGCCAGACGACTGTTCTACCCCTTGTCTATATTTCCAAACCAGACTACTAGTCTACTCTCTGTTTATATTCCCCAGCCACAGTGCTAGTCTACGCTTTACATCTAGTACCCCAGCTAGACTGCTAGTCTACTACATCTAGTACCCCAGCCAGACTAGTCTAGACACACTAGACAGACTGGAGTTCCAGTCCAAGAGATCCGACTTTGTTTTTCTAAGCTGCAATGCCTAGCTCTGGAATGTCTAGTCCACATTCCAAAGTCCTATATACGACCAGGCGCGGCTGGTTGGAAAAAGTTTTGGTTGTGCTACCACATAAACCGGACTAAAATGGGATTAATAGACTCGCTTTCTCAGTATCCAAAGAGTTTGAGTTTGTTTACGATGCCAATCATATTAATTATACATTCGTTATTCTAGAAATCTGTGCTAATTTTCATTGTGTTCGAGCTAGGAGCTAGGACTTGAGAAATTCCTCTCTTTTTCTTTTTCGTCTCGGGGTGCTGCAGTTCTACAGCTCCTTAGCACCGACCACGCCTGTGTATGAGACGATAATTACAAGTAAACACATGAGAATAATGATAAATAATAACAATTAATAGGTCTGTGTTAGTGATAAATTTCAAGAGTAATAAGAACTAGAGTTTAGTAATAAGAACTAGAGTCTAGTAAACACCGTGTCTGTAGAATGTCTGAATTGGTTAAAGTCTAGTTATTATTATTATATTATTATTGTACCTAGTTATCGTCGCAGGAGGAAAAATCGAGATATACTTAAATACATACTGGATAATAATTATTGAAAATTAATAAGTCTTAAGGCGGATTGTTTAGACAGTTTTGTGAGACCAAGGGTCAAATGAATAGAAAAAATCTATAACTCAACTACTCAAGTCATTGCTAAGCGTCGGTATTTCCTATCTTACACCAGCACTCAATTCGTGACTTAGCGCCACAGAGGTATTACAAAAACGTCTACTAATTCCGCGCTGATGGTCTCTCAAATTATGATTGACCGATTAAGCTGGAAATTTTAAATCGGCACTCTGTTATACATCTAGTACAACTTCTTACTCTTCTGTTTATACTGATACTGACTGTTGATGGTCGGACCAAGAGTTAAAGTAAAATAAAAATTAAACAGAATCTAGGTATTACAAATCCAGCTCAATTTTTTTTTTCAATTTTTAATTCAGCAAATCAGAGGTCGTAACATAAGTGAACAACAATGTGTGGTTTAAAACTGCAGAGTTTGATTAGCACTGATCAACAGATTAATCAACTGATTTATCCATTAGACTTAACGGATCACAAGCACTCACTCTGATGAAGATCTTGTCTTTGTGATTAGCACTGATCAACAGATTAATCAGCTGATTTATCCCTTTAGCTTAACGGAGCAATAGCTAATATTCTGATGAAGATCTTGTCTTTGCAATCCAGACAAAGTAATGACAGTAAAGTATAATATTCTGCAGATAGTATAATTTATCAGCACTGGTAAGTATTTATCAGTCATGGTAAGTAAATAATATTTCATAATAATTGACAGACAGGCATCAGACACGTAGTTAGGCGATTTCCTATTTTGACGCAATTCTGTGTACCTGTGCTTACAATACACCAAAAAAGATAACATAGAAAATATAAGTAGTCACCGTGGTAGAGTGAGTTAGCGCGGTAGGCATTGCACGCATGGTGACCTGGGTTTGATTCCCAGCGGGGCAGCAATTTTTATGATTTATACTTGGATGTTCGGGGTCCACTCATACTTCGTGAGGAAAAATGAGTAGTAACTTGTATGAGTAACGACCAGTGGCCTCATTACCAGAGTAAAAAGAAATTAATTTAATAGAATAATTCGAAATTTGAAAGAGGCTCTTAGTAATGCTCGCTACCCACAAAAATTGTGAAGAGGCTTTGTTCTTCATCACAAATAAAATCATACATAGATAGAAAATATAACTTATTAATGTTCTGATATTCATGTAGGTACGTTACGCCTCCGTTACGCCATGAAGTTGTAACGGACTACTGCCCGTAGTCCAGAGATCCTTAGTTCGATCCCTGGTTGGGGTGAATTTTTCACACAGAAAATTCTGTACCCTCTGTTAGGGCTTCACTTTTATTGCTATGAATGACCACTTATATCTACCTCCATGAGCGATTGCGTGCGCAATTGGTTGTCTCCAACTCGATGGAAAATCTCACGTCGGACTCTTCGTGAGAAACGTTCCTTCTTACCTTAATCAACTCTTGACCAGCACACATCGCAACTATCCACCGTATCATCTTGCTCCGCTAGCCGCTTTCGCCAGGCCTGGCGACTTACCATCTTGATCAGCGGCCCCAGCGTAGAGCAGAAGAAGATTGACGAACGACAACCGTAAGCTCATTTTCCATTAACTATTGGAAAAGCCATCTGCTCTCCAATACACCCTCTATACATGATATTATGTGAGGCTGGCATTTCCGGCACTACCCAGGCTGGGTGCGGTTAATGTGGGTAGCTGGTACGATTCCCAGCGAATGGAGGCTAAAACCCCCGTTCAAATCCAGGACGTTAAAGCAAATAGAATTATTGGCGTTAGGAAGGGTGCTAAAACCAAACAACAACGTCGATTGAACAATGTCGACCCAGTTAAGCGAGATAAGACAGAGTAAAAGAAGATTCATGTATGTAGGTACGTCTATTACAACTTTCTGTTTCTGCTTCTTGCATCATCGGTTCCCTTCCGGAAGGACGGTCCCTGGGACAAGTTTTTTTATAATAAAAAAAAAACATGAATTATACTTCTCAAAAAAATAAGAATATAAGAGTATATTATAATACATTTACATTATGTAAATGTACATTATGTATCTATGATAATAAATAATAATAACTAGGATTTTAAAGTTTTATATAAAATATTACATAATTATATGTACCTAACATTACTTTGGATTTCTAATATGAACCTAATAAATAACAAATGATAATGATAAGTTATTGTTGTCACATCAGTAAAATTTTATCTAAGTTCTTGTGGTGAGAATCTCTCAATTCTCAATGCCTAATGGCTAGGTTATCCACCATAATTAACCACATTCTGAACACTAACTACCTAATAATGAACAGGAGGTGTACAGAAACGTATAAAATAAATACAATCATAAAACACAAAGAAATAGATAAAAATAAATATCAAAAATCTGGTGTGACACCACACGACTTTCCTAATCACACGAAAATAATAATAATAATATCACCTTATTTACACTGTCCGATAAGAACTACTAAAGCCCCATTATTCCAGCAGTACATGCTTCGTTTTTAAGAAATGTGTGGTTTATTATATTTATTTTTTTAAAATATATATGTACAATGGCGCCTCAACTACAATAACTTTAAAAAAAGAAACATTTTACTACTACTACAAAATACGGACCACACCATGATAATATATGGACCGACAAAACTATGTTAAATCCATAAAATACGATAGTACTATCTACCTTGTAAAACCCTTCTACTGAACTGATGAAACCCTTCTCCCGTTCTCCCCCAAATCATCCCAAATCCCTATACTTACACAGCTTACACTCCCAAACACTGCTCCTGGGGACGAGAGGGGAGGTTTACAACTATCCTTTCTCACACCCTTTGAATTCGGGGGGAAAGCGGGGTTGCGGGGTATGGGAGGGATTATTTTGTGTCCTAGGGGGAGTGGGGCTGCGGGGTGTTGGGGGGATTTGTGTTCTAGGGGGAAGGTGGTCGAGGGTCTCAGGACTACGCTTTCCACCAGTACTGTTCACACTTATACAAATATATACAGGGTGACGCAACAGATTAATAATAATAATATTGCCTTATTTATATACTGCCCGATTAAGACTAATAAAGTCCCATTATTCCAGCAGTAAACCCAAGACATATTATTATGTGGGGACGGTCCCAAATGTGATTATAACTTGTCATGTCCCGGCTGGGTTTCGAACCCACGACATCTGGATAATCTGGATTCACAGAGTGCCGCCTTTACCACTGAGCTACCGGGACAGACAGATTACTGTTGCTTTTCCGAGTAATTTTCTTTGAAATTCATATACATAATATTGATGTATAACTAATACATACCATTTAATGTAAAATATATTATGAATTGAGTATTTTGGAAAAAAAAGAAGAAAAAAAAAAAAAAAAAAAAAAAAAAAATAGCCAGCGTCGATGGCGCATTGAATGCAGCGCTCTCGTAGAATCACCCAAGTTAACCCGTGAGGGGTCAGGTGTTCGCGTTCTGCCGACGAACACAAACGGTCCACTATAGATATTATTTTCTCACCCTGTGTTTTCTTTTTCGAAAAAAATAACTGATTTTTTAAAGAATTTGTTCAATATCTTCTCTTAAGCGATTTCAGAAAAAAAAAAATCTCAATAAAACCCTGTTCGATCTTCAATTTTGGCACTTTTTTTTCTTATATTATTTTTTACTTGCAAACTTACAACTTTGTTTTTTACAACATTTTTTTTTTGTTACTGTAATTATCAGAAATAACATTAGATCCCCAGGTAAGGTAACTAGTAGATAAACATATACGTACCTTTGATATCTACGTGATAATAAATTATTATAATATTACTGGTCGCGATGTGAGAAAAATTCTCACCGTACAGACGTCCGCGTCTATTCGACAGCCTCAGGCAACTGAATTACATATAAATATGTCGGCAATTTATTATGAGCACAAAGTAAAACATATTTTGAACAGCTACTGAGAGACCCGACAAGTTTTAGCCAATAATTATCAAGTTATCACGTTTTTGTCGACAGGGTGAGAAAAATTCTCTATAGGCGACCACTCACGGTGTTTTTTATTTATTTTTAATATGAGTGTTTCAAAGCCTTTTTTTTATTTCGTAGCCATGAAACAGGAGCTACTTTAGACGCTTGTGGTCTGTGTTGTAGCCTGCCAAATGCCCATAGTGCCCATCCCGTAGTATGCCTCCCCCTGATGAGCGAGAAGTGACACAATACTTCCCATATAGGTGCTGGGTCAACACGAACGCACCGTCACGTATGTGTTTCTTACAAACAACTGTAGCCGACCGACCTCAGTAGCTTGAACGGTAAGGCGATGAACTTGTAACCTGGAGGTCGGTGGTTCAAGTCACGGTTTCAGTGTGGATTTAGTAAAGCGAGTTTGAGTAGTTGTGATGATATCACATAAGTGATTAACACAAATATGATAACTACAAATAACTGTAACCAAATTTTGCATATATTTTTCTTGTCGGCGTGTTCGACATTGACTTTTCCGCCACCCTGTAGAAATCATATTGGAAAAAGAGGGGGAGGGGTGTTAGAAAGGGGTTAGATACTATTATCTGTCCATCCTGGATTGCTTGCATGTGTATTCAAGGAAATCCTTAGCTCGACCCTTGTTTCTTCGCTTGGGTAGTCAAGCGAACCAGAGCAATGGTCTGATAATAGGGTCACCGGCGGGGATGGAGACCGGTGTCCGTGGGTTCGAGACCCGGGGAATGCATGGATTTTGAATCAGATGAAATCTAGCTATTCAGATGAAATCGAAGAAAATCTGTGATCCTATTTTTTTTTTATATCTATGTAATAAGAGTCTGGCTGGGGGACTATATTAAACAGGGAGTAGACCAGCAGTCTGGTTGGGGGACTATAAACAGGGAGTATACCAGCATTGGCTTGGTTCTGGGGGCCCTTGTCAATTATTAGCCTCCTTGTAAAGTCAGTGGTAGAAGTGCTGAGTCATTCCTCCAGTGTCTGGCTACCATCGTTCACGATGACGCCACCTTATGATATGATGAATAATGTATTTATTGTATTTATTATCTGCCTTATATTGTGTTAACAATTCATTAATTGATGCACATTAAAAAAATAAAAATAAAATAAAATATTTACAGTGGAACCTCAGGAGCTCAGTCGATAAGGCGGCGAACTCGTAACCGGAGGTCGGAGGTTCGAGTCCCATCAGGTCCAGCAAAGATTTAATAAATCGAATCTGAGTAGTTGTGATTTTACATAGTGATTAACACAACTATGATAACTTAAGATTTTTTTATATAACTGTAGAGGAGGGCAGAATTAGAGAAGCGGAAGCTGTCTTCCCCCTGTTTTTTTTTTAATTTGGGTTTAATGTCGCTTTCAACTGCATGGTCAATATGATCATATCGGGACGGGGCTGTTACCCTCCATTCGCAGTTAACAAATCTCACCCACAATAACCTCACCCAGCCCTGGTTGGTCCTGAATGCCAGCATTACGAAGTCTCCACCTCGCTGGACGTTGCTCAACTTCGGTGATCCTAATACGACAACCGATGCATTCAACATGGCTGTTGAAAGTACCTAAAGTCTCTTTATATTAACGGAATTGAAATGTCAGTAACATTTCTATTGGTCAAATAGTGTTTATTTGGGATATTTTATATGTTATGTCCTTTTGATATGTGTATGAATGTGTGTGTGTGAGAGAGAGAGAGAGAGGGGGGAGAGAGAGAGAGAGATAATGAGAGAGAGAGAGAGTTGTGTGTAGGTGAATGTGTGTGAGAGTGAGTGATGTGTCAGTGTGTGAGAGAGAGAGTGTGTGTGTTTTGGGTGAGAGAGTGTGTGTATGTGAATGTGTGTGTGAGAGAGACAGAGTGTGTGTGTGTGTGCTGCGGAGTTACGAATGGGACTAGAGTGCTTTAATGGTTTTGCCTAATCAAATATGCGTGGACTTATCACAACACTCTGTGGGTTGACATTACGCACTTGATGTACTTTCGATGTTCTGCAAATTTTAATGCAAAATGTACGAAGTTACAACGCTCCACACATAGTTATAATCCCCTCAAAAATGCCTCCTCGCGCGCGCTTTAAAAACATAGCTGTCGGTATTTAAAAACGAAAATAAATCTATAAGTAACCAGTTTCCATGGCACTTTGATTGCACCGGTTCTCGTAGGATCACCGAAGTTAAACAACGTCCAGCGACCCGGGCTGGGTCAGGTTAACCTACATCTTCAACTGCTTAGCCGAAAATCTTAAAATGAACAAAAATAGGGGCATATTTGATTAGGCAAAACCATTCAAATTCTCACTTTTCTGTTTATACTGATTTATACTGATTCAAGGATTCCAGGGTGTATGGATAAAATGGTTGGAGACATGAAAAAAAAAAAAAAATAATACAATAGTTGACACGCCATCCTAATATACAGGGTGGGGCAAAAGTCTGGAAACCCCTGAATAACTTTCGAATGGCTTCTTCGGTAAAATTAAAATTTTGTACGGTAAACCGGGCTAATAAGACCTTCTTTTAGAGTGTGGTCGATTTTTGTTACCGGCCCCCATGTCGGAGCCAGGGGGGCAACTTCATTTTTTTAAATACGAACCCCCACCTTGCGATACATTTCTGAAAAGGTCTTTAAAAAAGAAATACATTTGTGCAAATTTTATTTTTCTAATATTAACTGTTTGCAAATGGCGTCCAACTTTGTGTATGTAGTAAAGTCTGGAAACCCCTGAATATCTTTCGAAAGGGCTTTCTCAGTAAATTTAAAATTGTGTACGGTAATCCTTGGTAATTAGACCTTATATTGGAATGGGACCAATTATTTATTATCGGCCCCCATGTCGGTGCCAGGGAGGCCAACTTCATTTTTTAAAATACGAAACCCCACCTTGCGATACATTTTTGGAAAGGTCTAATTACCCCGACTTACCGTGCACAATTTTAAATTTACTGAGAAAGCCCTTTCAAAAAATATTCAGGGGTTTCCAGACTTTGCTGCATATACAAAGTTGGACGCCATTTGCAAACAGTTAATATTAAAAAAATAAAATTTGCACTAATGTATTTCTAATTTAAAGGCCTTTCCAAAAATGTATCGCAAGGTGGGGGTTTGTATTTAAAAAAATGAAGTTGGCCCCCCTGGCCCCGACATGGGGGCCGGTAACAAAAATCGACCCCACTCTAAAAGATGGTCTTATTAGCTTGGTTCACCTTACAAAATTTTAATTTTACCAAAGAAGCCATTCCAAAGTTATTCAGGGGTTTCCAGACTTTTGCCCCACCCTGTATAAATGTCAAAGTCACTGACTGACCACTGACTGATCATCGCTCTACAGCCCAAACCGTAAGTCCTAGGAAGCTGAAATTTGGTAGGTAGCTTTGTCTTATAGTCTAGTTGTGCAATAAGACGGGATTTTTCGAAATTCCCACTACAACACCTGCCATTGGCGAAAAAGGATTTTTTGCTTTCACGGCCATGCCTCGGCCGCAAAGCGGGCGACAGCCCGCTAGTAAACTATACATAAATAAGGTAAAATCTAAGGACTGTGTCGAAAAAGTATTTTGGTTGAGCCACCAGTGGCGGAATCCCAGTGGCGGCTGGCGGGCTTTCGCGTTATCATAGGAGTCGACCCTCCCATGAGTTTTTAATGCTGTAACCAGTTTACAACAAAGGATACCAGTGCTTGACCTATCTACTATACGGACTTGAACCACCGACCTCCAGGTTACAAGTTACAAGTCCGCCGCCTTATCGATCAGATTATCATAATTGTGTTAATCACTTTCGGGATGTCACAGCAGAGTCAAGAACTCTGTCACAGCAGAGTCATAATAGGTTACGAATCCGCCCGCCCTATCGATCAAGCTACTGAGGTCGGTGTTTCTCGAATATTCCATCCTATTCAAAGTTATTGTAATAGATTACCAGGCTCAAAGCAAATGAGGTCTAGTACTCATGTACTCAGGGTACAATATACTCAGGATACAATGTACTCAAATTGTAGACTTGATCAAATTACATCACCGTTAAATGCACAGCTTGGTAAAGTTATCTGCAAGATCTTGCCACACATCCATGCCAATCCTAAAAATAGCAAATCACACGGGTATAGGGGAGAGTTGCCTTAAATGGACCACTTGAAATGAAAAAAATAAAAATAATGATTGACGGATTAAACATTCCAGAAAAAGCCATTTCTGCCCTCAAAACCACGAATACAGAACGCGAAAGCGTTTTAAAGCGTTCTAAGAAGCAGCGTCGGAAAAAAAGCAAGAGGATTTGTGACTTCATAATTACGTTGGTTATTTTTTCAGTCTACAAGTTCTTAAGGGGCTTTATTTTTATCAAGATTTTCTCGTTTCAGGCTTCGAATCCTTATTGTCAAGTCCCTTTTAATTTTTCAGAGAATCGTTTCGTGTTCAGACTTCAAAACATAATCTAATTTTCGAAATTTTCAACTGTTTGACGTGTAAAATTTACCAGGTTACCGCGCTTGGAAAAAAAATTAATGGAAATCCTTATTTTTATTGTTTTTCTGTTTATTTGTAAAATTCACTAATTTATGCCTTTTTTTGTTAAACTTTCTCGATGGAGCCAAAAAAAAAGAAACACAATTGATCCATGGTGTTGATTAAATATCAGCCAAATTGCTTACGACGAAATTGAAAAAATCTGCTTCCAAAAGTTTGTCATAAAATATGTATAGGCAGGTATCTATATTGTGAGCCAAAAACGTTCATAGGACTTTATTGAAAATTTATATAAAATTGATTCAGTTTTTTTTTCTAAATTCAAAATGTGCATTTTTTTTGCTTAAGATAATGTTTGATTTACTAAATTAGAAAAAAAAAGAAAATGGTTATTGGACAGCACTCATCATCTGCAAGGGTTCCAATCCAACACACTGCGGCCGCAGCCAGAAGGAATTCGTAGCCAGAAGCCAGGAGAAAGAAGACCATAGTCAGAAGCCAGGAGAAAGAAGACCATAGCCAGAAGCCAGGAGAAAAAAGACCGCAGCCAGAAGCCAGGAGAAAAAAGACCGCAGCCAGAAGAAAGAAGACCGCAGCCAGAAGAAAGAAGACCGCAGCCAGAAGACAGGAGAAAGAAAAGACCGAAACCAGTAGCCAGGAGAAAGGAGAAAGAAAACCTCAGTCAGAAAAATCGAGTAACTAGACAACTTTCGAATCCGAAGGTTCAAGTTTGAGTAATATACTTAGGACCAAATTATGAAACAGGATTAGAAATAATTCAAGTGGACTCTATCAGCTGACTATAGTGCACTGTGATTGGTTGAAATTCCCACTAGAGGGTGTGTCAAGGGATAGTGTCCACTTAGATAAAAATCTAATCTTGTTTCATAATTCGGCCCTTACCTCCATTTCCCATATTTATGAGTATTTCCGTAATCTGTACAATGCCGTCCTGGTAAGCTACTAAATTGTGAACCACCTGTTCACAACTCAAAAGTACCCGAAAAACGCCATTTCACTTGTTGTTGTAACCGGCTTGGATACAACTGAGGCTACAACTTCCATCGGTCTCAAAATATCTAGACTTATTCTGATACTTGGGGGCCGACATTGGGCAAGTTTCCTCTACGGCAAAGTAGTGAACTGTCAAGAAGCAGTACTAGGACAATCAATTACAAATAAATCTCATACATAAGTATATGATAGGTACATACCATCTATGTACAATCAAAATGCATACCTAAAGGGCATGGTTTGGACATACCTACAATCAAATGCACACAAATATGGTAGTTTGAAAATAACTACGATAAAAATACATACCTTTATGTCATATAATCGGCTCATCTATAGTAAAAATAGATATCTATTTATGATATTCAATTTGGTTTCGAATATATTATCAATTTGGTGTTGCATCAGGCTTAAAGTGTTCATACCACAACTCTCCTGAAGCTAAATATGGATCGGTACTTGACACAAGTGTCTGCCATGAACCTACCGCAAGACCCCATCAAGTCAAGTGTAGTACATACATAAATACATAGAAATACATAATATATATACATACAAGTGTAGTACATACATAAATACATAGAAATACATAATATATACATACAGGGTGAACCCGAATGTGAAACTGAATACTCTACCCCCAGTATTTCTTCCATCCTGTTTTGTTAAAAAAAATAGTGTCTTACAGCCTTTTTTATTTCGTAGCCATGAAACAGGAGCTACTGTAGACGCTTGTGGTCTGTGCTGTAGCTTGCCCATCCCGTAGTATGCCTCCCCTCTGATGGGCGAGAAGTGACACAATATACTTATTTTTATTATAATTATTTTACACTTTATTAAATACTGACATCTTAATATATAAATGTCAAAGTCACTGACTGACTGACTGATCATCACTGTTTCTCCGAACTGGTAAGTCCTAGGAAGCTGAAATTTGGTAGGTAGCTTTGTCTTATAGTCTAGATGTGCAATAAGACGGGATTTTTCGAAATTTCCACTACAACACCTGCCATTGGCAAAAAAGGATTTTTTGCTTTCACGGCCATGCCTCGCCCCGCAAAGCGGGCGACAGCCCGTTAGTTGTATATACAACCAGATAATTACAAATTAATACACAATATATACGAAGAAGTAAAACCGAAACAAAATACGTCCCAACTAAAAGGCGGGGTTATGGCCTTTGGCAATCTTTTCAACCCAACCCTTAACATTCAGGTGCTAGGTCAACATGAGCGCACCGGAAGGTATCCCAACTGTAACCATATTTAGATACAATTTTTTTGTCGGCTCGGGGGATCGAACCCGGGACCTTGCGCATGGCAACCGAATGCTTAACCACTGAGCTTATATCTCAAGAACCGCAGTTAGGAAGAAAAGAAACTAAAACTAGAAACTTTTTCATGTGAAACCCTCCCAACCAGAGCTTTCATAATACTTAAGCCAGCGGCGATGGCGCGTTGAATGCATCGGTTCTCGTAGGATCACCGAAGTTAAGCAACGTCAGGCGAGGTGAACACTTCGTGATACTGACATTTCGGCCCAACCCAGACTGGGTGAGGTCAATGTGGGTAGCAGGTTTGTGAGTTCCCTGCGAATGGAGGGTAACACCCCCAGTCGTGATATAATTATGACCATGCAGTTGAAAGCGACGTTAAACCGGTTAAACCAACAACAACAAATATTAAACAAAACAATCTTTTCTGAAAATGTTAGTTTTGACCAACCTCAGTATATTGATCGATAAGGCGGCAGATTTGTAACCTGGCGGTCGTTGGTTCGAGTCCTGGTTTCAGCGTAGATTTAGTAAAGCGAGTTTGACTTATTGTGATTAACACAAATATGATAACTTTAATGTTAGTTTTGGTCTGGCTGTTGGAGTGAGACTTTTTGTTTAACCTGTATATTTATTTATGTACCATTAACTAACATAGAGCCCCTTCAACCATGTTAAAACTTCAAACTATGTACATACATACAATACATTGAGTAATACCCTCTGAAAGTGTCGAACATGATTTGAATAAATTGCAAATTGCGGGTATATAAAATAAATTTTGCAATGTACTCAAATAAGCACAAAAAATCATGATGACTTTGTATTATTATTATTATTGATTACAACATGAATATTATGAACATATATTATTTTGTTCATATTTATTTATTTTTTTTCCTATTAGGCGCTTTAATTCTGTCAGTAGACAGGTCGTTCGCGCCGATTCCTCTGATGTATTATACCAGTGTGTACAGTTTGATGGTATTCAGTTAGAATTAATAGAGAATCGGCGCCTCTCGACTGAGTCTGACAGAGCTGGAGGGACAGGTAGGGAGGATCTAATTGATGCATGAAGATGACAAATGAGATATGTTTTACAGTGAGAATATGTTTTACAGTGAGAATATGACCACAACGACAGTTTGGGGGAGGTGTACGTTTGAAAAGGAAACTGTGGTGCAGCGCGTATGACTGTCCTCATACGGCACAGTACTACCTCTTCATATCAAACGGCCGAGGTGTGAAGAACGCCTATACAAAGAAAGAGACAGCGCGGCAGAGTGTAAGGTTACGGACAACATAGTTCCCATGTTATCTTACGGTCACTTGAGTTTTATTTATTTAGAAACCAATTAGTTCATATTGGTTCTTGTGACCAGCATACATGTCTTCTGTGTGATCATTTCATCAAACATCGTGAAAACTTGAACTTTTTCTTCAAAAATTAAAAATGTCTCGCGGGAAACTAGGCTGGCTCCATTTGTTGGAATTTGCATCACTTACATCAACCTCACCCAGCCTGGGATGGGCGAAAAATGTCAACTTTGGGTGTTCTTTTACTCGGTGACTGAACTTTTTGTTAGAAAACTTCGGCCAACTTATAGGGGGTTCAAACTCACAAACTCGGGAACATAGCTTTATCCCCACAGCTGGAGTCCAGGGCTACATTAGGCACTGGATTGGATAGATGATACCAAATTATTATTAGTTTTGTTTTCGGGGTCCACTCATACCTCGTGAGGAAAAATGAGTGGCTGCTTTTATGTGACTATAAACAGAGAACGGAATAACCAACCCTTACAACCCAGGCTAGCTTGCAGTTTCCTAAGGGTTTAATGGCTTATAAAGAAAAAGTCCAAGTCCTCACGATGGTTGATCGCACATAGAAATATGTGGTTCAGGACGAGCCAAATTTGATATAGAGTGGGTTAGAGACCGCATTACTTCCCCCTCCAGCTGTAGCCAAGCTGGCTAAAACAACAACATAATTATAGTATAAATAATGAGCTAATGACCATTTTGTTGAAAGCGACGCAAAACCAAAATAACAACACAAGGCATCACGTTTTTTATACGATTCTTCTGTAGGTCCACAAATTTCAAACAGTGTCATTTTTTGGAAAGGTCAATCCTGAAATTTGAAATTCTGGGCTCCCCAGGTCCCAAAATCTTCCACTGAAGATTTTAAAGCAGGAGCGTCATTTAACCGGTTTGTATTCTCGGCAATCGAAACTGGTTTATATACCTATATGTCTATAATATGTGTAGTTTATAGGTAAATTTTTTACTGATTTATATTACACCTATTTATACGAGTATGTAATGATACTAATGATTAATGCGCATAGATACAAGTCATGTCACTTTTCAATTTGAAACATCGCATATCATATCTTCAGACAAATTTACCTGTATGACAGATTAATACAAATATTCATATTATATACCGATTAACAAGTAAGATAGTATAGAAGAAAAAATATAGTAATATGAATAAATTTATGAGTTTGTGTATCTTGCGTAGTCATGTTATTTTTTCATTAAAAATATCGCAAATCTTCAGGCCGTTTGGCTGTGAGCAAAATCCTGGGGAACAGGGAAAACCTGTCACTTCTTCTTCTTCCTTGGGCTGAAAATAAGAAGAATAAGAGCTAAAGAGTAATGAGGAGCAGATTATCAAAGTAATGAAGTGGTCATATTATCAAAGTAATGAAGAAAAATTCATTCACTGCTTAGGATTTGAACCAACGGATCCCTACGCTACCTGGATTACCAGACTAGCGAGTCAACCACTTGACTATACTAGTGATTATACGAGTATCAGTTGACTTCAACTTGAAATTGACCCGGTAGATACAAGAGTATACATAAGGTTCATTTACTTAGACCAAGTTGTCATAATAGTTGCCTGGGGCCAAGAACACACACACACACATGTCACTTGGTTTGGTTCTTATAAATTGTTTCTGAGTTCTGGTCGTCCTATCTTCTTCTTCTTTTTAGATTAGGCGATGTTTTTCATTGTAAAATAATTTATTAAATAGAGTTATCATACTTCAATTCAATTCAATTCTTCTTTTTTTTTCTATTTCTTTTTCTTTTACTAATATTATTTATTGATTTAAAGAGTTTATTTATTTAATAACAAATACTTATGAGATAATGAAATGAGAGCAAGAGGAAGAAACAATCTCCTCAGAAATTATCCTTTAGCTTAGGAGATTATATGTATATGTTATTATTAATTTGTATAAAATAAAGTAACCAATATTCAATTCAATTCTTTTTTTGGCTTTCTTTTAAATGGTAGGATTCTCCTTCAAGAAACTCTTCCACCCAACTATAAATACTGATTTCTCTTTCTCTTTCTCTTTCTCTTTCTCTTTCTCTTTCCCTTCTCTTTTTCATTTGGTTGTCATTATTATCTCCATGTCTTCATAATATTTGCACTTTTCTCATTTCGGAGGTCAAGGTTCTCAATAATTCAAGGCGGCATCGACGCTGGTTTTTATGGCTTTAAAATCTTTCAGTAACTGGTTAGAATAGCTCCATACAAATGACTTCTCGTCAGGATAATCACACACTTTCAGAACTGGACAGGCGCTGGTGGATTAAGAAGAAGATTTTCCTCATCCTGAAGATGTTTAACCCTTTGAAGCATACCGGTTTTTGAGCGTAACCACCTTTTTCTGCCGTAGTTCAGAGGTACACAGATCTATTAAGTCATAGTGAATCATTCCGAATACGATATTTATTAGTGCTGTTCCCTATTGAGAACTAAAGAAACTTTTTGGTATTAGTTGTTTACTTTTTTCTAATCATTGTTTTCATCCCTCGAGTCGTTTAGTTTGATATCAGGATTTTTATATTTCTATCTTAGCCAGGAACTTTTAAATGTTTTTGAAATTTTGAGAAATTTAGGATCGCATGCTTCAAAGGGTTAAGTCTGATTTTGTTTTACCTTCTCCTATTAGATATATTATACTATTATTTTATCCTCGCAAAGATATATTACTACTCTCTGTCAACTTAAAAGTATCCAGTCATTCTGGTTGGGTTTTTACGTCTATAATTAATTATCAGGGCGGAGGTCTTACCAAACTCCTTAAACCTTCTGATGAGGATTTTTACATTGAGAATTGTACCACAGCAACCGACATGAAACAAACCGGCCTGGGTTGGGACGGAAATGCTGACTTCACGTGTACTTTATACAAGAAAAAATAGAAATTTCCGTTAGAAAATTTCTCCTCCCATTTGGGCTTACTGCTGGAATAATGGGACTTAATAGTCCTAGTCGGTCAGTATAAATTTTTTAGGGTTATTGCCATTGACTATGGCAATAACCCTGCCCTTTAGTTAGGACATGTGTATATATTTTGTTTATTTTTTTTTCCTTGTTTATATTATTAACAAGCAGGCTGTTGCCCGCTTTGCGGTCCGAGGCATGGCCGTGAAAGCAAAAAATCCTTTTTCGCCAGAAGCAGGTGTTGTAGTGGGAATTTCGAAAAATCCCGTCTTATTGCACATTTAGACTATAAGACAAAGCGATGATCAGTCAGTGGTCAGTCAGTCAGTGACTTTGACATTTATATATTAAGATAATGTGAATTTTTATATTTAATTTTTACCATTATTTGTCAATATATTTATGTTCTACTAATAAAGAGTTTCTAAATAAATAAATAAAATACAAATAATGCGATATTATTATTATTATTATTAAGTCGCGGGGAATACCGATTCCATGATATTAGTGTCATGTACTTACGAGTATGTCTCTACCTGTATGTTATCTTACCGGTATCTTTGTTATCTAATGTCGGCCCCTACCTTGGAGTAGATACATGTTACTATGCCAGCGTAGGTTAGGCTCATCAAGAAGGTAAGCCTCGAGGCTCAGAAGTGAGAGTAGCTTTGGTGTGAGAGCTAATGGTTATCGAACTTCCATCAGTGGTTCTTAACAGGCGCGGCTGGTGGAAAAATATTTTGGGGGTGCTGCCACGTGCCACATACATAAATAGACTAAAATGGGATTTCTAGAATTGCTCTTTCAGTATCAGTAAAGAGTTTGAGTATGTTTGCCATGCCAAACTTTTTATTTATTCATTAATTATTCTAGAGATGTGTCACCATTTTCATTGTATACGAGCTACTAGGACTTGAAAAAATTCTCCATGAAAGTGATTAACACAAATATGATAACAATTCAAGTTTTGAAGATCATATCAATCACTATGTTCTGACATTCATGTACACCTTCTCACTTTTCTGTTTATACCGATTGAAATAGAGAGGTTAGTTAATGGCATGGATACTCAGAACTATTACCTGCTGATGAGAGCAAATAAGCTCGAAACAGCTGTCCGGGTATGTCCTAATATTCATGTACATCTAATACAACTTCTCACTTTTCTGTTTATACCGATCACCATGAACACCTCAATCTTCATGACGTGAATGGTGCGTATTACAATAATTGACATTCTGTTTTCTAGCATTCCACCAGAGAAAAATTCCTTCAGCTTTAGTTTCAAAAAATAAAGCCATTTAACAATGGTTCATGATCAATGGGCGGGCCTCAATTATCCGGATGCGATTACAGGTACCTATGAATAGCAAAGAATTATTATTCTGCACAAAGAAAAAAAACACAGAAAAAGAATGACGAGAAATAAAAGTCCACGCAATATCTGCTGAGAACTCTCAAGGAGACAGTTTACACCAGACCTCCCTCCTATCAGACATCTATCCTTTCGACTTTAAGAGATTTGACATTTACACAAATCTCATTTGCTTGAAAGTCCCCCTCTCAATGCTCCTCTCTAATTTTCTTTTCTCTTCCTCCCTCCTTCCTTCCTTCTTCTCTCTTTCTTCTCCCTCTCCTCTTTTCTCTTCTCCCCCCTTCCTCCTCCCCCTCCTCTTAGAGGAGCATCTTTTGACTGTAATAATATGTTGAGCCTCGGATAAACGATTATCAAATTCTGCCTTATCGGAATTTGTACTCCTTTTTACATCTACTGTGTTCTGGTTTTATTATTGTTTAACGTCGTTTGTTTATATATGATTTACGTGGGATTTTAGTGCAAATAAATAGTATAATTATTTATTTCCTAGAAGAAAAGTGAATAAATAAACTTATCTATTTCCACCACGATGTGAAAAAAATTCTGATGGGGTAAAAAAAGTGGATTGCCAATGTTGGTATCTGGGAATTACCTGCTAAAAAATTGAACAGGGTCCTAGATAGAAGCGATACTTTAATTATATTACGAGGGAAAAAATGTTTTTATGTGGGAGAATAAAATTGAGGCGAGGAAGGATTTTTGAGGGTAAGGAGGGGAGAGCAGAGAAAGGAGATTGGTGGGTAGAGAGAGGAGAGAGGATATTGGGGAGAAGGAAGGGGAGGAAGGATTTTGGTTGGAAGGGGGAAGGTAGAAGGGGGGAGAGAGGAGAGGAGGTATTGGGGGAGAAGGAGAGGGTAGGAAGGATCTATTGAGGTGAGAGGGAGGAGATTGGAGGGACGGGAGGAGAGAGATGAGAAGATAAGAGACAGAGGAGAGGGGAGAGAGAGAGATAATGAGTTACGGGGCTATAGACTAGGAATTGAGAGAGAGAGAGAGAGGAGAGAAGGGAAGATATAGGGGGGAGATATAGAAAGAGTAGAGAGGAGAGGGGGAGTGAGAGAGTGAGAGAGAAAAATAGAAATGAGAGAAAGAGGAAGTAGAGAGAAGAGAAGAGAGAGAGAGAGAGAGAGAGAGACAGAAAGGAATAATAAAAATTGAGCAATCAAGGGATTTTTTTCTCGATAATCATTATAATCATTTGAGTAGCATTTTTGTATTCTATGGTCCCCAAGCTTGATGTTTCCTTAAGTTTATACAAGCAAGAGGCTAATAATTAACAAGGGCCCCCAGAACCAAATATTGATAGTGAAGGCGCAATAAAATATAAGGGAGAAATAGAATACTTACTGAACCTAGTGCATATTTTTTGCACTATTAAACTAGTGGAAAAATCTGATGTGACACCGCACGACTTTCCTTTATCACTCGAAAAGAAGTCAAATGCCAACACTGGTGACTCAAGGGTAACATTTAGCTAAAAATCAATGTCCATTTCGTAATCAGCCTCAATATCATTGGATCTGAGATGAATAATAATAAAGTTAGTACAAGCGGGTCCCCCCAAAATAACGTTAAATTGGAGCCGGGTTCCAAAAAGTTCAACATTATCATCAAAAAAAAAAAAAAAAAATGATCTGTGTAAGCTTTTTTTTTTCATTTCAAGAAAAAGGTTTTTATTATTGTATATTTAACCAATCCAAAGGAACGGCCCTTGTGGCCAGAGATTGCGGCTGATTTCAACTAAAACTCGTGGTTCGTGTGGTGTATAACATCTACTTTCAAGTCTTTAGCTCATAGCGTTATCGAGATATTAGACAGACTTTTTATAATAGTTCATAGACAGACAGACGGAAGCATGGACGAATGGCCGAAAACAACTTTTGTGGTATCCTGAGGCTATGATTCGTCCAGAAATGTGAAAAACTGGGTAAGTCAAATTTTCGACGAATACAATAATTTTCTAAGGATAAGAGAAATAAAAAGGAGGGATTTTTTTTAGTCACCTAGACGCGGGAATAATGTGATACGGGTTGAATCGGGGGCGAAGTTTTTCCCCTC
Organism: Bactericera cockerelli; assembly: GCA_024516035.1. Classification (NCBI taxonomy): domain Eukaryota; kingdom Metazoa; phylum Arthropoda; class Insecta; order Hemiptera; family Triozidae; genus Bactericera; species Bactericera cockerelli. The sequence continues at coordinate 2,954,187 of CM044964.1, read as the reverse complement.
TTGAAAGTGACGTTTTAGGAAATTGTAATAAGAAGATTCATTGTGATAGTGAGAGTGACAAGACTTCTTTCTTGTCAGATGAAATCCAAACAGTAATTGCCACTGGCAGGCCACACTCAAAGGTGAGGTTTATGGGGGTGAACCCCCCCTCTTCCCGACATCTTTTTTCCAAATACAAAAAATATTATTAATAGAGAAATATTTATTAATATTTTTATATAAAAATGTTAATCATGTTTTATTAAAATGTACAAATAAAATGTTTTTTAAAAGAAAAATAGTCGAGCTCGCTTTGCATGCTTTTACTCGAAAAAAATATTTATTGTACTTTTAATTATATTATCATTCATTTGTAATGTTAGGCACTGAATTATTATTGTATACTTTTAATGAAATTGTGAATTATTGAAAATTAATTAATCAGTCAGTCAGTATAACTTATAATCAGCTTCTGCTAGGGGAACGTAATAGACGTACATACATACATGCGTTGTATGAAAAGAGTATTCTATTCGTTAGAGCTAAATTATTTAATATTTTACCAATGGGATTGAAAGATATGAAGGAAAAATAATTCCTTACAATCATAAATGATTTAGTACCAACAAGAAATCCTTTTATAATGTACAAGAATATCTACATTATTTTAAATAATATGTAAATTAACAAGAAATTTATAACAGATTTTTTTTTATATACATACAAAGATACAAAGATTACTGTTGTAATTTGTAAACAGGATTCCTTCCGTTAGGATACAAGCCCGTTTACTGGGATTATATTATTATTAAAGATAAATCATAAAACTCTTTCTTCCCCCATATATTATTTCTAATTCTGACGGGTCATTCATAATATTATACATAATTATGTCAAGACCAGTCATAAAAAATATATACAGGGCATCCAGAAAGTCTCACCCAGGCCTGGGTTTCTCAAAAACGACTTAAATTATCAAAAAACGCAAAAACCCGTATTCCTTTATTTTTATGAGGATTAATTTTCAGCCAAAAAAAAAATTTGCCTACACGGCCCCAGTCAGGCTGGGCATGGACCAACTTTAAAATCTTAAATAGAATGGTATGTCTTGTGGCATATTGTTTAATAATTTCAACTTTGTTTCTTGTTAGTTGTATAATAATATACTATAATTTGTAAATAAAACTTGATAATCTGTTAAATAAAGTTTATCTGAGTAAAAACCCGATAATGGGTACTGGGAAATTCGATATCTGGGAAAACACGCTGGCCTAAATATATGGGCGTGTACCTGACACAATCCTGAAAAAAAAAAACCCCTGAAATTGAAACCTAGGAAAATCCCCGAATTCCACAATCCTATACAGCAGGGTCTCCATAAAGTTTCAACCACAGGCCTGGGTTTCTCGACCTATTCTGGTGATGTTATAGTTTCTGGTCGGTTTCGTCAGCCAGCCAGCCGAACTGGCGGTAAAGTTATAACGACAAAACAAATCGAGTTGTTGTAGTCTGTCCCGGTAGCTCAGTGGTAAAGGCGGCACTCTGTGAATCCAGAGATTCCAGAGGTCCGTGGGTTTGAAACTCAACCGGGACATGACAAGTTATCCTACCATTTGGGATTTTTACCACATAATAATATGTCTTGGGCTTAATGATGGAATAATGGGACCTTTATAGTCCTAATCGTGCAGTATAAATAAGTGACATTATTATTCGAAAGGTCTCGCTATAAAAAGTTGTTATCAACAAATTTCATCCACCAGGTACCTACTTACTGGCCGAAAACAACTTTTCTGGTATCCTGAGGGTATGATTCCTCAAGAAATGTGAAAAACTGGGTAGGTCAAAGACGAGTACGATGCTTTCCTCCATCATCATAGGGTGATAGTTACGTATATCATAGGGTAATAATCAAATAAACCTTCCAAACGTCATTCAAAAAATAAATATCAAAGTCCCCAATTTAAGATTACGAAATATGTAGAAGAAATGAATCACAAAACAATGCTGATAATGATTATTTTATCATATCAATTACAAATCAAGCCCATATGGAATCACCACTATTATCAGCCCTGAAACTACAATACATATTCATTACAACTTGAATTAAGTGACACAAAAGACAAATTTAAAGAACAATGCACTCTTCTATTAGAAAATTATACCCAGTAATGTATGAATAAATTTGTTTTGTTACATATAGGTTTGTATGTAATGAAACAAGCTGTACACGTAAAGGCAGTAAACTACTGCGTGTGTACAGACTTTAAAAAAAAAAAAAAAAAAAAAAAAAAAAAGGTAGGCGTCATCGTGAACGATGGTAGCCAGACAGTGGAGGAATGACTCAGCACTTCTACCACTGTCTTTACAAGGAGGCTAATAATTGACAAGGACTACCAGAACCAAGCCAATGCTGGTCTACTCCCTGTTTATAGTCCCCTAGCGAGACTTGCTTCCTTACAGGTGGACAATTCCGCCCAAGTCAGGCGAGATGAGGTACACATAGTTTGAGCGTCACCGCATGGCTTCCACAGTATTAGCCACAAAAACTATATCAAAGTTAAACTCAATAGTTTTTCATCGCAAAATTTCGTCGTATAAGAGAAAAGATTAAAAATGACCTTTAAAGAAAAGAATTCCAGGCTTCAAGCAGGAGAAGGCGTCAATGCTTTCCTCCTCTCAGCACTTCAAAAGACTTTTCTCTCAAAGAAAGACGAAAAAAAAAAAAATGTAAAATGTCTTCCGCTTCAAAATATATTAGATTAAATCCAAATGGAAGGAAAGAATACAGGGTGGTCCAAAAGCCGTGAGCATTTTTATGTATTTAAAAAGATGAGTGTTTCACAGCCGTTTTTTTTTCGTAGCCATGAAACAGGAGCTACTGTAGAAGCTTGTGGTCAGTGTTGTAGCCTGCCCATCCTGTAGTATGCCTCCCCTCTGGTGGGCGAGAAGTGACACAATACTTCCCATTTAGGTGCTGGGTCAACACGAGCGCACCGGAAGGTATCCCTAACAAAGAACTGTGAATTATGAATACAAATTTTTGTCGGCGCGGGGGTTCGAACCCGGGACCTTCCGCGTGGCAAGCGAGTGCTCAATCACTAAGCTAATCGCGCGATATTCTTGTAGATAGGAATCCAGAGCGCACAAAAAGCTCAGTGGTAAGATACTCGCTTGCCTTGCGGAAGGTCCCGGGTTCAAACCTCCGAGTCGACAAAATATGTTTTTTTACATATTTACAAAATTCAATACAAAATTCAAATTTTTTACAGTTGACGCAGAACCTAAATGGGAAGTATTGTGTCAATTCTCGCCCATCAGAGGAGGCATAATATACCATAGACCACAAGCGTCTATGTTTACCACATAATAATATGTCTTGGGCTTACTGCTGGAATAATAGGCTTTAGTAGTCTTAAACGAGCAGTATAAATAAGGTCATATTATTATTATTATCCAACCTTCAAACGCATTTGAGAAGAAAATATAATTTCTTATTCTTGTGATTTCCTCTATTAAAACTAACAAAGATGGCCGATTTTACGGGGCAGGTTTGAAGCATTACGAATTCCTCATTACTTGTTTATTTATCTATCTGATGTGTCTAAAAAGCGACGGTCAGGTTTGGTCTTTCTTCGGCTCCTGTTTGGAAGTCCTCTAGCCAGACAAGGAAATATTTTTAGATTTTTCACCACCAGCGCCGAGAGAAAATAAGCCTTTGATGTTTCAAGGAGGGACTGAGAAGGGGGGGGGGGGGGGGGGGGGGGGCTATGGGGGTTGGCGGAGCCTAGGGGACTAAGCATTGTTCCGGCGTTATCTTCACATTGAAGGGAGGTTTTTTGTCTTTGTCTTTTTTGCTGCTGCTGCCTAGTGTACTACCCAACACTAGTCTCCTTTTTTGCTTACGCTTTTTCTTTCACCTTAAAACATATTTTGGCCTTTTTTATTTCGTAGTTATGAAACAGGAGCTACTGTAGACGCTTGTGGTCTGTGTTGTAGCCTGCCCCTCCTTCAGTATGCCTCCCCTCTGATGGGCGAGAAGTGACACAATACTTCCCCCCTTTAGGTGCTGGGTCAACACGAGCGCACCGGAAGGTATCCCCTACAATCAACTGTAACCAAAGTTTGAATACAAATTTTTGTCGGCGCGGGGTTTCGAACCCGGGACCTTCCGCATGGTAAGCGAGTGCTTAACCACTGAGCTATTCGTGCGCTCAGTGAGAACAAAGAGAACCTCCTTTTCTTGTAAAGAACCACCATTATTATTACTGTCAGTCTTCTTTAAGAAAAGTAATTGTGCCCCGGAACCGCTTTCGCATTACTTCGGGACACCCTTGACACCCATTCCATTCCGGAAACGAAAATACTCGGTCAGAATTTTCCGCTTTGGCCGGGATTCGAACCCGCAACCTCCGAGTTTTATGGCATGACAGGTTCTCTATACTCAAAAGGGAGGTGACTGTCAATAAATAAAAAGTATTTTTTTTTTTTGTTGATTTCTAACCCTCGATTTTTCTACCTTCTGAGTGAAATAAGTCCATATTAAGAGTTATGACGTATTTTCCGCTGTGGCCGGGATTTGAACCGTCAACCTCCGAGTTTTGTGGCAAGACAGGTTCTCTACTCAATAGGGAGATGTCTGTCAATAGATAAAAAAATATTTTTTACTTTCTATACCTCGATTTTTCTCCCTTCTCAATGAAATTAGTCCATATCAAGAGCTATGACGTACTTCTTAAATAAAATAAAAAAACGCTTGCATACGAGTCTGCAACCATTTCGACATTTTCATCTTTACTATTCAAGGTCCAAAACCCAACTGACCAAATTTCGTATTGTGCGCATGACACACACTTTCCCTCTTCTCTTAGGGTTGCAATATCGAAACGAAAATATCGATATTAGGTATATCGATAATATCGAAACCATAATATCGATATCAGATATTAGAAGACTTCTCTCCCTTTACAATTCGATATTTCGTTACTTAATATCGTTACATAATATCGTTACATAATTTCGTCACATAATTTTGGTTATGTGCCAGAGCAAAGACATGAAGCCAGCGTCGATGGCATGTTGAATACACCGGTTCCCTTCAGAACACCGAAGTTAAGCGACATCCAGCGAGGTTAAGACTTGGATGGGTGACCATTCAAATTCTAATTCTCGTGACGCTGGCTTTTCCCGGCCCCACTCAGGCTGGGTGAGGTCAATGTGAGTAGCAGGTTTGTGAGTTTCCTGCGAATGGAGGGTAAAACCCCCGTCGTGATATGACCATGGCAGTTGAAAGCGACGTTAAACCCCACTTAAAAAAAAAAAAAAAAAAAAAAAAAAGACATGAAAATGTCAAAAATAATCGATCTAATATACGACATTCTTGAGACTTGAACCACCGTCCTCCAGGTTGCGAGTCCGCAACGATCGACCTACTCAATTCGGTCCTATCGCCCTGTAAGTAAAAGCTTTGACCTTTTCGAAAGCTCACCTTTAGCCTTTGCAATGCATTATCACCGAAACTAGCAGCAGCTGCATAGATGAATATATCACTGAACTTTCGTTATTATTATTATTATTATTATTCAACAATTTAGATCAATCTTTATTTACAATATTTATATACAGGTACAGTCAAAAGGTATAATTAATCAAATATAAACAAAGTTTGATCAAGGGTGGTGATAATGCCTTTGGCATTCTCTTCCGCACCACCCTTGATAACGGGATATAAAAACAGTTGGAAAGTATAATACAAAATATTTACAATTAAAACAACATTAACAATTAAAATTTGATAAGGGGCGGGGGGGGGGGGGGGGGGGGGGGGGGTATTAGCAACTTATATATATTATTAATCCAAGGTAAACATATATTCTTTTAATTTCATCTTAAACGACATACGACTTTCCGAGATTCTCAGTTCCTCTGGAAGTTGATTCCACAACCTTGCAGCATTAACAGCGAAACTCTTACTCATGAAATCTGTATGATGAATGGGGATATCTAGAAGATGACGAGATCGTGTGTTGTGTGAGTGAAAAGTTTGTAATGAATGAAATGAAGAATGAAGATATGACGGTGATGATTCTTCGTTCATTAATTTCCACAAAAGACATAATGTCTGATGCTCCAGTCTTCTCGTAATAGTCAACCACGTCAGCGATCTTCTGAGGTCAGAAACATGGTCATATTTCTTCAACCCGAAGATATAACGTACGCAAGCATTTTGATAAATTTGAAGTTTTTTCATGAGTAATCCATTAATATTGCTAAAAACTACTCCTCCGTATTCAATAGTTGGGAAAATGAGAGAAGTACATAAGAGCTTTTTTGTCTTAAAAGGTAAAAAACCTTTTCAGACGATTTAAAGAATGAAATTTTCTGAAGACTCTTTTCCCAACATTAATGATTTCGTTCGCTGTTCGTCATATACGTAGCTTACTTAAACTATGTATGTCCTAATGTTACTACTTATAAATGCTTTAGATACTTTATCTTTGATTTTATCAATTGAAATCAACATAAATTTACAATTAAATGCGGGACTATTAAAGTCCCATTATTCCAGCAGTAAGCCCAAGACATATTATTATGTGGTAAAAATCCCAAATGGGAGGATAACTTGTCATGTCCCGGCTGGGTTTCGAACCCGCGACCTTGGGAACCTCTAGATTCACAGAGTGCCGCCTTCATCACTGAGCTACCGGAAGAGAGAAGAGGAGAAGGAATAAAGTTCAGGACAGGGAAAGTTGAGGAGGAGAAGGTAGGTTAGGTGATGAATAGGAGGAGGAGGAGGAGGAGAAAGAAAGTAATGGAGGAGTAAGAGAAGAGAAGGAAGATGAGGTAATATAGGGAAGATATGGGAAGAGAAGGAAGGTAAGGGAGGAGTAAGAGGAGGAGAAAGAAGGTAAGGGAGGAGTAAGAGGAGAGAAGGAAGATGAGTGAATAGAGGGAAGATATGGGAGGAGAAGGAAGGTAGGTGAGGAGTAAGAGGAGAGAAGGAAGATGAGTGAATAGAGGGAAGATATGGGAGGAGAAAGAAGGTAAGGGAGGAGTAAGAGGAGAGAAGGAAGATGAGTGAATAGAGGGAAGATATGGGAGGAGAAGGAAGGTAGATGATGAGTAAGAGGAGGAGAAAGAAGGTAAGGGAGGAGTAAGAGGAGAGAAGGAAGATGAGTGAATAGAGGGAAGATATGGGAGGAGAAGGAAGGTAGATGATGAGTAAGGAGGAGAAAGAAGGTAAGGGAGGAGTAAGAGGAGAGAAGGAAGATGAGTGAATAGAGGGAAGATATGGGAGGAGAAGGAAGGTAGATGATGAGTAAGAGGAGGAGAAAGAAGGTAGGTGAGGAGTAAGAGGAGAAGAAAGAAGGTAATGGAGGAGTAAGAGGAGAGAAGGAAGATGAGTGAATAGAGGGAAGATATGGGAGGAGAAGGAAGGTAGAGGAGGAGTAAGAGGAGGAGAAAGAAAGTAAGAGAGGAGTAAGAGGAGAGAAGGAAGATGAGTGAATAGAGGGAAGATAGGGAATTAAAATTAAGGCAGTTGAAGAGGAGAGGTGTAATGTAGGAGAATATAAGTAATGGGAAAAGAAGGAAGGAAAAGGAGGAGAATAATTGTAGAGAAGGAGAAGAAAGGTATGGAAGAAAAGGTGTATAGGGAAAGGGGAGAAACAGAGGAGTAAAGGAAGAGAAGAAATTTAGGGGAGAAGGAAAGCGAAGGGAATGTGTGAATAGGTAGGTAACTTTACCTGCAAAGTTTGTTAATTAAAAACAATGAATATTTATGAAAACTAGAGACGAACGGAATTGGAAGTTTCGTGGTGTAATCGATTTAAATGCATATATTATAGGCGATATACTTACTTACCTACTACTGGCTATAATTTCGCATTATTTATACATATACAGTTGAACCTGAACATAGGAGATACCTCGATATTCGCGAACAATTTCCCGGTTCATTAATTATTATTAAATACTTTATTAGATATAAAAATACATAACTTTGTACAATGCAAATAATTATTATAATATATAATATAATGCTTTTTCTTTGTGTTATTATGTCACAATTTTTAGTGGGTAGCGCAGAATCATAGGACTTTACCACGCTAATTTACAATATCTTGTATTATTTTTTTTGCCTAAGATTCTGCACTGGTCGCTGCTTCACATTAAAGCAGCTACTCATTTTTCCTCACGAGGTATGAGTGGACCCCGAACATCCAAGTACAGAGCAGAAAAAATCCTCCCCCGCTGGGAATCGAACCCAGGTCACCATGTGTGCAATGCATAGCGCGCTAACTCGCTCTGCCACAGTGATTACTATATAATTATTATAATACAAATAATAACAGCGAAAAAATGGAAACAATATTGACAATAAAAAGGAAAAAGAATAGAAAAATATATATAAACATAATTATGTCCAAACTAAAGGGCGGGGTTATTGCCTATGGGCCCTATCGCAATCTCTTCCACCCAACCCTTTTATCTCTTTAGAAAGGATAGTAACTTGTTCATAAGAGCATCCTTGATATAAGAGAAAAATTTCCTGTCCCTTGAGTTCTCATATACAGGGTCTTCATAAAGTCTCACCCAGGCCTAGGTTTCTCGAAAACGACTCAGAATATCAAAAAACGTAAAAACCAGTATTCCTTTATATTTAGGGGGATTGATTTTCAGCCAATTTTTTTGCCTACACGGCCCCAGTCAGGCTGGGCATGGACCAACTTTAAAATCTTAAACAGAATGGTATGTTGTGTGGCATATTGTGTTAAAGGTCTTATTGAGAGAAGTTCATTACAACAAATTTTAGTGAGCTACGACTTACCGTTCTCGAGATACAGGGTCGGACGTCCTGCGTAATATCCATATATTATGACCTATAACTCGTTAACCGTAAGTTATGGAGAAAATTTTTCTTGTTAATAATAAATCCTTATGGCAAGACATTTCGAACAAGTTAAAACTTGATTTGTTTTTCGTTAAATTTTTTTCGACTGTTCGTCCGGCTGGCTGACGAAACCGACCAGAAACTAACATCAACAGAGTATGTCGAGTTATAATTTGTTCGAAAGGTCTTGTCATAAAGAGTTATTATTAACAAGAAAAATTTTCTCAATAATTTACGGTTAACGAGTTATAGGTCAAAATATATGGATATTACGCAGGACGTCCGACCCTGTATCTCGAGAACGGTAAGTCGTAGCACACTGAATTTTATTGTATTAAACTTCTCTCAATAAGACCTTTAAAACAATATGCCACAAGACATACCATTCTATTTAAGATTTTAAAGTTGGTCCATGCCCAGCCTGACTTTGGCCGTGTAGGCAAAAAAAAAATTGGCTGAAAATCAATCCTCCTAAATATAAAGGAATACGGGTTTTTGAATTTTTTGATATTCTGAGTCGTTTTCGAGAAACCTAGGCCTGGGTGAGACTTTATGAAGACCCTGTATATCCAGGCTCGACTGTACTGCAAACTAGAATTTATAAGTCGATTATACCCAAAAACTTTTTTTGTCAAAGGTTTCCTGCATTTTTGAAAGGTTTCACAAGATTTTTCAATTTTTAGGATATGTTCAAACATTTCGCCATCATAGTTTTTTGTAGGTTTTGTTTTCAATTTTTTATGAAAAAATAAATATATTAGAAATGACTTATACTTTTAAGTGCATGAAAAATTTGTAAAAGGCAAGCAACAATGAGTTAATTCACGAACAATCTCATATGCGGCCTTGAGTAAATACAGTTATACAGGGTGTTCCATTATGAACGAGACATTCAAATATCTCGAGAACTAATATATACAGGGTGTAACAGACTAAATGTAAAATCTCTTAAGAGGTGGTAGTATAGATCATTTCCAACCATTAATGTTCTATAACACTTTTGATTTAACTCAGTGGTTCTCGAGATATTATTTTTTTGAATTATTTTTACAAGTCCCCCGACAAAGAATGGCATCTAACTCCGTAAATACAGTAGATGAAGCAATAGATTTAACTTTTTCCATAAGATAACAATATTTCACTATTATTTAGACTAGATTTATTCTTAAAAAGTGCACACGTACTGAAAAAAATCGGCAGCAGCGGAAAATTTATCGCGAACAGGAAATCCACCTGAAACTTCAGCCGCCATTTTCTCAAAATATTGCCCTCATAAAGTATTGGTTTCATTTATGTAAAAACTTGCTTGAAGTCTTATCTTTCAGAAAATATGACACACTTGATATAAAACTTTCATTTTTTATTGAAACCAAGAGAAACTAAAAAAAAGTCAGTCAGTACTACTAACTGTACCTACTAGGCTACCATCCTACTTTTACCTAGGGAACTAATTTTTTTCTTCAATTTGACAAATTATGGTTGCCATTTATTCTCCAACGGCCCAAAAGTTTGCCTCAGTAGACTCTTAACTTGGAGGTCGATGGTTCGAGTCTCAAGTGTGGCAAATTAGTATGTACGTATCCATGTATGATACTTTTAGCTGTGGTGCTTCAGAAATCAATATTAATCGTAATTGTTCATAGGAGGAAAGGGTCTCAATGATAAAATGGTTTGAATGAAATGAAACATAAAAATGTACCTACATAGTTAACACCCACAGGTAAAGGTGGTACGATAAATACTGAACATTCATAGGTTGGTACAAATGGTACATAGAGGTACAAATTATTATGTTAGTAGGTACCGAATTTTAATAAAACACATGGAATACTAAAATACTAAGGTCAATTAGTAGTCACCGTGGCAGAGTGAGTTAGCGTGCTAGGTGTTGCACGCATGGTGACCTGGGTTCGATCCCCAGCGGGACAGGAGTTTTTCTGCTCTGTACTTGGATGTTCGGGGTCCACTCATACCTCGTGAGGAAAAATGAGTAGTTATTTATATGAGTAACGACCAGTGGCAACATTACCAGAGTAAAAAGAAATTAATGTAATAGAATAATTCGAAAAGTAAAGGAGGCTCTTAGAAATGCTGCGCTACCCACAAAAAATGTGAAGAGGCCTTGTGCTTCACCACAAATAAAACCATACATACATACTAAAATATTAAGGTCAATTAATCACGATCGTGGTGTCACAATAGCTCAAACTCGTCTTACTAAATATTTGCCATACTTGAGACTCGAACCAGTGACCTCCAAGTTAAGAGTCCGCAGCCTTATCAATGAATCGACTGAGGCTAACTTTTTGGGCCGTTGGAAAGTCAATGACAACCATAATTTGTCAAATTGAAGAAAAAAATTAGTTCCCTAGGTAAAAGTAGGATGGTAGCCTAGTAGGTACAGTTAGTAGTACTGACTGACTTTTTTTTTAGTTTCTCTTGGTTTCAATAAAAAATGAAAGTTTTATATCAAGTGTGTCATATTTTCTGAAAGATAAGACTTCAAGCAAGTTTTTACATAAATGAAATCAATACTTTATGAGAGCAGTATTTTGAGAAAATGGCGGCTGAAGTTTCAGGTGGATTTCCTGTTCGCGATAAATTTTCCGCTGCTGCCGATTTTTTTCAGTACGTGTGCACTTTTTAAGAATAAATCTAGTCTAAATAATAGTGAAATATTGTTATCTTATGGAAAAAGTTAAATCTATTGCTTCATCTACTGTATTTACGGAGTTAGATGCCATTCTTTGTCGAGCGGCAGGGGACTTGTAAAAATAATTCAAAAAAATAACATCTCGAGAACCACTGAGTTAAATCAAAAGTGTTATAGAACATTAATGGTTGGAAATGATCTATACTACCACCTCTTAAGAGATTTTACATTTAGTCTGTTACACCCTGTATATAATGCTTTTTCTTTGTGTTATTATGTCACAATTTTAGTGGGTAGCGCAGAATCATAGGACTTTACCACTTTAATTTACAATATCTTGTATTATTTTTTTGCCTAAGATTCTGCCACTGGTCGCTGCTTCACATTAAAGCAGCTACTCATTTTTCCTCACGAGGTATGAGTGGACCCCGAACATCCAAGTACAGAGCAGAAAAAATCCTCCCCCGCGGGGAATCGAACCCAGGTCACCATATGTGCAATGCCTAGCGCGCTAACTCGCTCTGCCACAGTGACTACTATCTCGAGAACTACTGACGATAGAAAAAAAATGTTCAAGATGATTTTCATAGCTCTAAAGGGGACATTACTTTAATGTTGACCTCTAGATTTTTCTCGGATGACCTCTTCGAGGTTATTTCAAGGTCACCTTTGGAACTTTAAATGGCACTCCCTATTTTTCATGCCGTTTTTGAAATCTAAACAAAAAAATTAGTAGAAAAAATCTTACTTTAATTTTTGTCACACTCAGTTTCACATGTTTGAGGGTGAGATTTTTTTTCCATCGTAGACCATGCTGAGTGCGGCATATCAAATCAGTCTAATGTTAGGTGCTGAACACGATAGTAATATTGGTTTTACATTATTATTATTTGATCTCTAGTAAAGGGGACCAAAAAGTAAAGTAAAATGAAAAACCAATATACTATCGTGTTCAGCACCTTAAAATAGACTGATTTAATATGCTGCACTCATGGTCTAAGTCTAAGAAATCTCGCACTTCCTAAAAGGTGTGAAACTGGCTGTTACAAAAATTACACGTAAAAATTTGTTTTAACCTATAATTTTATGTAGATTTCAGAAATGTCAAATAAAATGTGCTTTTTAAAATTCCAAAGCTGACCTTGAAATAACCTTGAAGGGGTCATCCGAGAAACTTTAGAGGTCAACGTAAATGTCCCCTAAAGCAATGAAAGTGATCTAGAACTGATTTTTCCTATCGTCAGTAATTCTCGAGATATTTGAATGTCTTGTTTATAATGGGACACCCTGTATACAATGCTATTACCTATTACTAATGATAATATAAAATTAATTTTAATTGTGAAGCATAAAAAAGTTACGGCTTGACAGTAATGGCGACGAAGCAGACAAAGATAAGTACACTCTGCCACGCTGTCTCTTTCTTTGTAGAGGGCATTGTTCACACCTCGGCCGAGGTGTTTGATTATTATATGGACTCTTTAACATTTAAATTTTTTATGGGTAGATGCAAGATAACTGCTATAACGGGAGAACCTAGAGCAGTTTCCTCATGCAGAAGATCAGCATATACATCCAGAGAGGAAACGTGGGTTCTGTAATGGGTTTTTTTTTTTTTTTTTTTTTTTTTTTTTTTGGCATTGGTTGGCAAAACCATTCCATACAGCCATAAAAAATTATTTTATTATTTTACATGGGTACAATGCCCAAGTCCTTATCTATGAACGAGATAATTTGCCTGAAAATTTTAATGTGATACCTAAACTATTTCATTTATTGTCAATTTTCAGATAGTTAACTGATAACATTATGATGATAACAATATAGTACTCACCTGTGATAACTAATAGGAGTGATAACTAGCCACCGCACCGCAGCGTTGAATACACCAGTTGTCGATCCTCTATTGAAGTTAAGCAACGTCCAGCTAGGTTAGAGCGTGGATTAATGGCCATTCAAATTCGAAAGTTCATGATGCTGGCTAATTTTGGTCCCATTCAGGCTGGGTTAAGTTAATTCGACTTGCTTTTTTTTAGCGTCCCGCGTGTGAGAGGGATAAAACCCCCATCGTGATATTATGACTATGCAATTGAAAGCGACGTTAAAACCAAAAGAGAAAAAAAAGCTCTGGCTTTTCAGTCTCAACTCTCAGCACAGTTCGTAGACCTAATAATATAAAATCAATACCTATACCTACCACAAAACTAACCTTCGGTTTAACCACAAAATATACCGCAAATATTTGAACAAAGCATTGAAACGCATAGCAGGATTACTAATACTAACAGACCAAAATAATATTAGATATAAAATAAGTAGATACATACCTAGCGCAAAATTTACCGCAAACATTTGAACAACGCGTAGCCCTTATTTTAACCCTACAATGCATGAATTAACCGATTGTGATGAAAATTTGAGAAAATATAGCTTTTTTTGGCTAGTAAATCACGGGAAAAATCATGAACAATTTTTTCGACGAATACCATAATTCCTTTATTATACAGGGAAAAGGAAAATAAAAATCATACCCATTTTTTCCGTGACTTTCAGGCAAAAAACGACGCGATTCAAATATTCTCTATCTCTTTCTTTCACTCTCTCTCTCTCTCTCTCTCTCTCTCTCTCTCTCTCTCTTTATCTCTTGTTTTTTTATTATTTCTTTTCCTCTCGCATTTCTTGTCTATTTACAAAAAAAAATTGATAATGAGCTCTTAACCTGAGCTCATTATTCTACTATTTCCATCTCAAGCTCTCTTTGACCTCAAAATTCCAAGAAACTCTCTCTCTTTCCCTCTTTCTCTCGTTATATCCTTCTCTCCCTCTAATCACTCTTCTCTCTCTCTCTCTCTCCCTTTACCTTCCTCTTCCCACTATATCTTTTTCTTTCTCTATATGCTATTGTTAAACAAAAAAACTTGGTGCACTCAAAAGTTTTTACATCCTGGAAACAATGGAAGCCTATTCTATTTATTTCAAGAATAAGAATGGGGGCACGATGATGTACGATGATGAGTTAGGGGTAGTATGATGAGGGGTAGTACTTAGAGGGGTCAAAGTAGATTGAGGGTCACATTTTCAAGAGGCTTTGGAGTGGTCCAACGTTTTCTTTGTTTGTCGAACAAGTGTTGCTACATACTAGGGTGGAGCGAAATCGCACTTTTATTTTTATTTTTTAATGGAATAGTGAAAAAAAGTTGTCTATTGGCGAGAAACTTCCAAATCTGTCATTAATTTTTTTCTAAAAAATCGGGAAGATGCGCCCCGAGCCCCGCCCAATTTTGCAAAATTGTCATTTATAGGCACTTTTCCTATGAATTTTCTAATTTTTTTAGTAATACTTTTTGAAATGGAATAGTTGTAAGTGTTTACTTAATAGAATGATCCATCATTATAAAAATAAAAAATAGTCAATTTTAAATGGTAAGTCCCGCCCCAAATTTGTCCAAATCCAACAAAATTTTCTAAAATCAGCAAAAAAGACGCATATCTGCCGAATTTTCTAATTTTTCTGGGACATTTTTCCGGAACAGAATAGTATTTAAATACAAAAACATACTATCTTCTTTTACTTAGATTAAAAAGTTTTATAAAATTTACACGTTAAGTACCGCCCCGAGCTGCACCAAGGCCGCCTAATATTCTAGTAATAAATAGGTATCTCTAGGCTCTCTACTAAGAGGATGGGCTCATGTACTGTGGTACACACAGATTTTTTTTCATTTTTCCAGGGTACTTTTACAGGACACAATATTACTGAAGTACTACTTTATACTCTTTTCGTACACTTGTAACAAAAATTGACTCATATATCACATTCTTAGTGTCGCCCCAAGTTGGTGAATTCATTAGTATATTTTTATATGCTACATGGGTAAAACACCCAAGTTATTACAATGAATAAGAACAATATATTGATGAACGGAACATTTTCTTCATATTATGTATAATTAAAATGAAACATAAATAGTTAATAAAGGTAGGTAGGAGGTATAAAGTTATACAAAGTAAATTTGAAAGATTACAAATTACGTATTGACATTGGAAAGTACCTTTCTTTTTTTAAAAAAAAACTTCAATTTTTCAAAACCGATTCGGACATTTCTAACTAAAAATTTGCTAATTTTATTTATTATTCAGGCAAAGTCCTGTTTTGTACGAAACACTGGAATCATTCTTCTGGATCCAATTTGATTCCTTATCAAACCATCTCTGGCTTCATAACCAATCACAGTGCTTGATGCATTTGTCACAAGTTTGATGTACCTTGCGACGCACTGTGTGTGGCAGGGCACATCTGGAATAAAGTTTTTGATGTTGTTGTTTTCAACAATGTTGGCCAGATCTTCGATACTGATGTCTCTTATAAGGGGGCTCAGTCACAGGAACTTCGTGCCACTATATTAAACTGCTGTAGGATGTTGCTACAGTGACTTTTCTAACATCAGGGAACCTGTTTTCTTCACGTGATTTTTTAATTATTCTGTATGCAATTTCCCTTTGAACTTTGCTATTATCTGCCAGCATAATCAACAGCAAGTTTTCAGGATGCGCGTAGAAGGCGTTTCTCTGAACAACAGGATCTACTATTTTCTTTACACTTTCATCAAGATACTTTCTTCGTTGAATGTTTGGGTCCATCGAAACAAGATGATCTATTTTTAATTGAAAACCACATTGGACCATACACCTTTAATATGAATGTAATCAATGTCAATGTACTACGAACTGTTTCTTGTTAAACGTGATAACATTTTCGAATCTTAATACACTGATATTAATTATTTCGAGAGAAAAAAAATCGTACAAATCGTTTATCAGATAACACTCCCTGCTTTTTGTCGACTGAGTTGTGGTAGGCATAAAACCCACGGATTTCTACCAAAATCTTGTTTTCTTTGTTTCTAATATTTAAGACCTTTTTGTGGCATTGATGGAGATGAATCATCATATTTGTAAAGGATTCTATTTCTAGGATGAGTCATTATAAGAAACAGAGGATAGTATACTTGAGTGTACCACAGTACATGAGCCCATCCTCTTAGTAGAGAGCCTAGAGAGAGCTATTTATTACTAGAATATTAGGCGGTCTTGGTGCAGCTCGGGGCGGTACTTAACGTGTAAATTTTATAAAACTTTTTAATCCAAGTAAACGAGGATAGTATGTTTTTGTATTTAAATACTATTCTGTTCCGGAAAAATGTCCCAGAAAAATTAGAAAATTCGGCAGATATGTGTCTTTTTTGCTGATTTTAGAAAATTTTGTTGGATTTGGACAAATTTGGGGCGGGACTTACCATTTAAAATTGACTATTTTTTATTTTTATAATGATGGATCATTCTATTAAGTAAACACTTACAACTATTCCATTTCAAAAAGTATTACTAAAAAAATTAGAAAATTCATAGGAAAAGTGTCTATAAATGACAATTTTGCAAAAGTGGGCGGGGCTCGGGGCGCATCTTCCCGATTTTTTAGAAAAAAATTAATGACAGATTTGGAAGTTTCTCGCCAATAGACAACTTTTACTTCCGAGAAATTTCTAATATTAGAAATCGGAAGTATTGTGTTCGTTTTTGTAAAAAAAAATATTTTTTTGCTCCGATTTCAATTTTTTTCATATTTCTGGACGTTTCATAACCTCCTGAGCAAATTTGGTTTTGTGTCTGTCTGTCGGTCTGTCGGTCTGTCTGTCGGTCTGTCTGTCGGTCTGTCTGTCGGTCTGTTAAAACGATTCCTTGTAACGCGCAAATCTCGGAAACTACTCTACCGATTTTGATGAAATTTTGCACACATCTAGGAGACATTCTGCAGATGGTCCCATTTTAAATTCATCGAATTCGTACTAGCGGTTCTTGGTGAAAGAGACCATGCGCCTGACCACTAACTTTTTACTTAAACGCTGATATCTCGTGAACGGTACACTCGATTTTGATAAAATTTTGTATGGTTATGCATATTATTATTTTACATAGGCTTTTTATATTTATTTTTAAATTAATAATGATTTGACTCTGATATTTAAGAAAATCCGAAATTTTGGACAAAGAAGTCAAAAAATAAGGATCACGACTTGCCGATACAGAATTTTTTGTAGAATCTAGAATGTATAAAAAACAATATTCTACCATATAAAACAAATTTGAAGAAAATCGGTTGAGCCGTTTTAGAGATACAAGTAATTTTCTAAAAAAATCTCAAATTTGGCACGTGTTTACAATGTGAAGCAATCACGAGGAAGTATTGTGTCCATAATTGGCAGTGTTTTTTTCACTATTCCATTAAAAAGTAGAAACATCGCTCCACCCTACTACATACTCTGGTGTTGCTACATACTCTGGTTTTTTATAGGATTTGAGATTTGGAGAGGAGAGGAGAAAGAAGAGGAGATAAGATTGGACAGGATGATGAAGGTGCGGAGGGTAGAATGCTCAAAGAGTAGAAAGAGACAGAGAGCAAGGGGTGAGACGAAGAGAGGGATATTTATTTAGTGTGATTGTAAGGAAGAGAAAGAGAGAGTAAAAGAGATAGATAGAGATAGATAGAGAGAGAGAGAGAGTAAAAGAGAGAGAGGTATATTTATTGAGTGTGATCAAATAAAAGAGGAAGAGAGAGGGAGAGAGATAGATAGAGAGCTAGAGGGTGAGAGAGCAAATATTGAGACGAAGAGAGGGATATTTATTTTATTGAGTGTGATTTAATGGAGGAGAAAGAAAGAGAGAGTAAAAGAGAGAGAGAGAGATATATTTATTGGGTGTGATTGAAAAGAAGAGAGAGAAATATATTTTATTGAGTGTGATTAAATAAAAGAGAAAGAGAGAGAGAGAGAGAGAGAGAGATAGAAAGAGCAGAGAGAAATAGAGAGTGAGAGAGAGTAAAATAAAGAGAGTATAAAAGAGAGAGAGAGATAGTGAGGGTTGAGATATTATTTGAAAGAAAGTATATAAGTGTGGGGCAGAGATTGAGTTAAAGAGAGAGAGTGAGTTTCTAGCAACTGGTCGTTGCCCACTCTACAACTACCCCAATTGTCCTCACGAGGATAGCGTCGGCCCCGGCATCAAAAGTAAAGAGCCGAAAAAAATACCGACCCTGCCGGGATTCGAGTTCGGGTCACCTGGAGTGCAAGCCGAGCATGCTACCGCTAAGCCAAGGTGACTAAATAAATAGAACCGCTCAGTAGTTCATCATCAATTTGACTGGTTTGCAGCTTTTCTCTGTGCTTCTCTGTTTTATGCTTATCTTTTCATTTCGCGGTATGTTCGTACATTAAAATCTTTCACGATTTGATCAAGTTATAATAATATTAATAACACTCTTTAGTGGAAGGTAACCACCAGGCAAGGTTAATGCTCAAATAATAGTCTACCCCCTTACCATCAGAGTCTTAACATTATGTGGTCACAAACTCAAATTAACGAGGAAAAATTCAAGCACTGGGTGGGATGTAATAGGTTGTATTATTATGTAGTAAAAAACTCACATTAATTATTAAAAATTCATGCACTCTGGGTTGGATTCGAACCAACGGATCCCCACGGTACTTTGATTACCAGACTAACGGGTGAACCACATGGCTACCAGTTAGAGTTGCCGCGATTAATCGAACTAATCGATTAATCGATTATTAATAATCAATTATTTGATAATCGATTAACGATTAGTGACTAGTCAGATAATCGATTAATCGATTATTTTCATGTCGATTAATCGATTATTTTGGACTATCTACTATCTAGTTAATATAGTACTTATAGTTATCTAGATCTAGCAAGCACCTTGGGATTGGGGGAAAAAAAAGTAAAAATTGGGGGATTTTTTTTAATTTTTTCTGGCAACACTGGTTACTGGTTATAAAAGGCGGAAATCATTTTTGACCTGTGTTAGCAACCCAAGTGTTGATCAACACCAAATATCAGGGTGTCTACTGGTCAGGGAAAACCTGGAATTGTCAGGGAATTTTTCGAGACCAAAAAAGTCAGGGAAAAGTCAGGGAATTTTGTGAAAAAACACCATAAGTCAGGGAATTTTGTGAAAAAACATAAAAAGTCAGGGAATTTTTTTGAAGATCCAATTTTGTCATGAAAATGATAAATAAAAAAAATTCGCCTGCGGCGCCACTGTAATCCAGGCAGTGTGATAATGCTTCTTTTTTAAGAAACACAAAACACTCTGAATCACTTTTTGATAAGATTAACAAAATTTTAGCAGGTTTTTTTTCAGGGTTTTCCCTGAAAGTTCCTCAATTTTCTTTAGGGTTCCTATTTTTGTGTTGATTTATTACATTTAGTTGAGGAAAGTAGTATTCGGCGAAATTTCAAAAAATATAAGAATATAATTTGTGTATTTCTTTTTTTAACATTCCTAACACATTTTTGGTAAGAGCTACCGGTACCGTTGCGAACTTTTATCAAATTTACGAGAAAAGAATTGGTGATTTCTTAGCAATAGGGTAAGGAAAGTCTTGTGGTGATCACACTAGATTTTTTATTTGAAAAAAAAAGCAAGGAGCCAAACACGTTTTCTAAAAATATGACATTTCTAATTTGCAGATTTACTATTATTTTAATATGCATTACCTTTTGTGTACTAATAATCAATCAGTACATGAGTAAGCAATTTGTACATAATATCCACCCATTCGACATCCTGCTGATGTCTATTCCCCAGTACTAAATGTTGATATCGTAGAACGTACCAGAAAACTCATTTAATTGATTTAGAAAAAATGTTTGGTTTGTTGGCGGTGGCGGTGGGCTTGCAAAATAAAAGAAAAAAAAAAAAAAAAAGAAGGCAAATTGAGGTCTTATAATATAATATGACATATAATGTCTCCTTAAAAAAGTAGACTGGAGAAACTGGAAAAATGGCCTGGAAAACCTGGAAAAGTCAGGGAATTTTACTTTGACCATTTAGTAGACACCCTGATATATTTCAATTCAATTCAATTCAATATATTATTATGATACTAGCTGACCCAACAGACGTTTTTCTGTTCAATACTTAAAAAAGAAGAGAAAGCAATTTTATCATTATAGCAATGAGAATGATACATGGTTTATAGGGTAAATGTGTTTCTTTCTCTAAACATAACAAAAAACAAATCACCCATTGCCAGGTGTCGTTTTTTTTTTTATTCAACCTGTGACATTCAACATGTCAAACTATGACAACTTGTTTTTTAAATTGATAAAATATATGCCGTCGTGACAAACTATATAAAAAGAAAAAAAATATTAATAAAATCTAGTTAGGTGAAAAAATTGGTATTTTTTTTTTTTTTTTTTTTTTTTCAGAGTGGGCACTATAGATCCAGTAGAGGTCAAAATTGGCTCAATTAGTATCTAATTAAAGGAAAAGATATGAGAAATGATAATATGAAATAAAAATAATATGTCGTCGCGACAAAAAAAAAAGTAAAAATTAGTCAAAGTCAATTTTTGGTTAATTTCAGATAATCGTCAAATAATCGATTAATCGATTATTTGAGTGTCGATTAATCGATTAATCGATTACCAACGAGTCCGATTAATCGATAATCGATTATCGAGATTTGAACTAATCGCGGCAACTCTACTACCAGTGCACTGAGTCTGTCACCTTCAATTTTAAATCCGATGACTCTGGCTAAAAGGCTATTTTGTCGAATAACATATTCTTGCTTTGCTCTTCTATTTTTCAGGATCTTCTTGAAACTCCTGCTCTTCTAAAGACTTCCTCATTTGTTCACTGATAGTCAACTGGTTAACGCGCTAGTCTGGTAATCCAGGTAGCGTAGGGATCCGTTGGTTCGAATCCCACCTAGAGCATGAATTAATATGAGTTTGTGACCACATAATAATAAGACTCTGAGGGTTAGGTAGTAGAAAATCCTTTGAGCATTAACCTCACCTGGTGGTTACCTTCCACTAAAGAGTGTTATTATTATAAAGTTCATGAATACCATCATCGCGACTA
The DNA here is from genome assembly GCA_024516035.1 of Bactericera cockerelli. Taxonomy (NCBI): domain Eukaryota; kingdom Metazoa; phylum Arthropoda; class Insecta; order Hemiptera; family Triozidae; genus Bactericera; species Bactericera cockerelli. Next base: position 2,932,704 of record CM044964.1, on the reverse strand, counting down.
AAAATAAAAGACACACACATATATTTTTTTCTTATTTTGATATTTTAAACAAGAACAGTTTTTTCTCATTTTAGTATGTGACCACCTAATCATAAGACTCTGAGGGTTAGGTAGTATTATTATTATAGTATGCTTTCATTTAGATAGAACAAAAATATACAGAAATTATAAAGGAAAATTAAATAGATTGAGCAAAGAAACAAGAACAAAAAGGAGAAAGAAGCTAAAGTCCTACCTAAAGGGCGGGGTTATTGCCTGTGGCAATCTCTTCCTCTACTATATGGTAGTAGAAAATGCTCTGAGCATTAACCTCGCCTGGTGGTTAGCTTCTACAAAAGAGTGTTATTATTAGTATTATTAAGCATCCTTATATTTCATGTGTTCAATCCAACTTAAAAAAAAATCAATTGTTTTGACTTACGATTTTGCCTCGGAAGTCAGGACGATATTGTTCGTCATTTTGACTGCTTTCTAGCCCTTCCGTTTCCAATCGAGGAGCGAGGAGCAAAATTTGAGATAAAATACTGGTCAACAACCTTATCAGATTGATGCGAGGAAGTAAGAAACACAACACTTCCGATATGTATGGAAACTGCGCTATGAAAAATTTAAGAAAACAGATCTTTCTTGAGAACGTAATATTTATTCAAGTATTAAATTCATTATATGTATATTTTTTTAATGTGATTATTTTTTTTCACTTTATTTTACACTGTATTTTTATATTGTTTTTAATCGAATTCATATAAAAAGCCTATTTATGTATGAGCAAAAGACCACAGTCTGTTAGGATTTGCACTGCAATAAAAATACGGAAAGTAATATTTCGTTATCACCGAAAAAAAAGTCCGTGTTTCTATATTTGCGCTAAAAAAAAGTCCTTTACCACAGGAAAATCTAATAGTTTTAAACACCTTTCCAAATGATGGTCACTGCAGGATAAAAAGTAGACTATTACAATGTACTGTTACAATAAATGAATACCGGTCCACAAAAACAGGTAATTTGAAATACTTTACTCAGAAAATGTCTGATGGTATATCTACTCAAAAAGTATTGTATCTTTATTTTAAGAAAACAAACCGGTTACAAGAATGAAAAAAGAAAGAAAAAACTAATTTGCAGTATAATAAAAGCTGATAAATTTTGTAATTACACACAAAACACGTAACACTACATAAGGAAAAAGAGATATAAATGTGCAACCACGAAAAAAACGTAATTTTTCGATAAAATCAACAACAAAAAATTCAGTAATGTCACTAAAAACTTAGTAAAAAAAATATGCTGTTCTACAATCAAAAAAAAAAAAAAAAAAAAAAAAAATCAAAAACAAAACAAAAAAAGTCCGAAAAATAAAAACGTAATTATTAATTCTGCAAAAAAAAAGTCCAGTGCAGAGAATCGAACTGCGAGTGAGATGCTGTTCGGACCGTTAAGCGAGCTAAACTGAATCGATCTAGAATCCAGTCACATCCAGATTCTGAGATCTTGATCCATGGATCCTGTGGACGGCTTTAAAGCACACTAACTAATCCGACTTGGCCATACTTACGCTGAATGGCCCAATAGACTACATACATAATAACATCATATACTTATATACACGTACATAATTAAGTATTTACATACAGGACTATCTATAACTCGTGTTCAATGGATAGATAGGTACATAACGTCAGTATGTACCCATACTAACATTACCAACCTCAGTAGCTTGATCGATATGGCGGGGGACTTGTATTCTGGAGGTCGGCGGTTCAAGTCCCAAGTAGGGTAAAAGTTTATGTAATTGTGAGAGCAACTAATATGTGCCCTGAAGCACGCAAATGATTCATAATCTAGTCTTCTGATCTGAAAAGGCTGATAGCGATGTTTAATTCTGTTCCATAATTTGGCCCTTAGAATGTCCTAGAATTGATTGTGGTTAACGCGCTTGTCTGGTAATTCATGTAGTCCTTCCACCCAACCGGAATTTCTAATATTAGAATTTTATCGGAAGTAATATTAAGAGTATAAATATTTTACCATTATTAATATGCAAGCACAGTGTATTGGTAGTCAAGTAGTTAAACCGCTAGTCTATTCTTTCAGGTAGCTTATGGATCTGTTGGTTCGAATCCCACCCAGTGCATGAATTTTTCCTCATTAGTTTGAGTTTGTGAAAACATAATAAGAAAACTCTGAGGGTTTGGTGGTAAAAATTGCTTTGAGCATTAACTTCGCCTGGTGGTTACGTTCGACTAATGAGGTGTTTTAACATTCTACTGAAGAATAATAATTATTATTTTAAAATAAAATGTACCACCTTGAATGACAGATATAATAATGTGTTTCTTTGTGTAATTGTGTCACAAATGAAATGGGTAGCGCAGAAATATAGGACTTTTCTATTATCTTTAATATCCCAATATCTTATTTTTGCCCATAATTCCGCCACTTGTTGCTGCTAACATTAAAGCAGCTACTCATTTTTCCTCAAGAGGTAGGAGTGGACCCCGAACACACAAGTACAGAGCAGAAAAAATCCTGCCCCGCTGAGGATCGAACCCAGGTCACCATGGGTGCAACGCCTAGCGCGCTAACTCACTCTGCCACGATGCCTATCTCGGCCACGGTGACTATATAACATACTTTATGTAAGCGTATTATGTATATGTACCTACGTACCTTAATTCCAGACTACATAAATGTTGGTACATACAGCTTCCCATACCTATTGTGTCGTAGATGAATCTCTAATGCCTAATATAGATTGCATTCATACATCAGAGAACCTTCCTAATCGCTTAATTAAGAACTGCATAAATCAGGTGTTCTAGCTGTCGTGTGTTGGGGAAATTCCAGGATAGATTTGGTACAAGGCAAGGAGGTAGTGTCTGCCTCGGGCTTTAGCTTTGTTTCGGATTACAAATCATACTATCTTCATTATTATTTATTAAATGCTTTATTAGATACAAAGCCCATACATACTATGTTCGATACAAATAATTATTATTATTTGCGCGGAGTCTGTACGGTGAGAATTTTTCTCACATCCGACCAGTAATATTATAATAATTTTTTTTATTTTTTATTTTATTATTATTATTACGCAAACTATATGCCTTTTTATTTATTATTTTTCCATACAGTCTTCTGTTTCCATGAAACACCCGTCTATTCTCAATATATTTCATCTCTTGGATAGTTTGTCTCTGCATTCTTTTTACATTTATATACTTAAAATTTGAAAATTTAGTCGAATTTTTAGAAATTTTATTTAAGTTGAAATTTAGAATTCGAGCGCAGGATTGCAGCCATACCGGCGCGTGCCTGGCTCGAAACTTTTTATAATAATTATCACGTAGATATCTAAGGTACGTATGTACCTATACTAAGTACCTAGGTAAGGTACAGGTAATATTATTTTTGAATTTTGATAACTGCAGTAACTAAAAAAACATTTTTGTTGTAAAAAAACAAACTTGTGACTTTGCAAGTAAAAAATAATATAAGAAAAAAAGTACCGAAATTGGGGATCGAACTGGGTTCTATTGGAAAATAAACTTACTGAAATCCTTTCAAAGAAGATATTATGAACATTAAAAAAAAAAAAAAAATCGGTGATTTTCTTTTAAAAGAAAGGAAAACACAGCAAACTACAAAACACTAAGGGCGAGAAAAAATCTCTATAGTAGAGCGTTTGTGTTCGTCCGCAGAACGCGAGCACTCACGGGTTAAACATAAATTGTTAAACTGTATATCCTTTCATTTTTCCTGTTGATTGATCTTGAAAACTATTTTTTTTTTTTTTTTGAATTGAATATTTATTTATTTGAACATACAGGTAATTATGTTTGGGACTCAAACCACTCACCTCCACTTTAAGAGTCCACTGTATAAACACTCAAAGTAATCACACATAGGTTTAACCCATTAATTTGTTAAAAAAAAAATAAAAAAAATCAATGTTAGTAGCATGCATAAATGCATATGCATACCTAATTAAAATAGCAAATAATATATTTTTTTTTATTATTTTTTTTAAAAAATTCTCGAAATTTTTTGAAAAAAAACCACATAGATATATGTATTTACTTATGATACATAATCATTATGCTTTTGTTGTGTTGTGTTTTTTTTTTTTATCTCAATTCCCAAGAAAAACTACTGTTGAAAAAAGGTCAAGTTCCAGAGCTCCTATCCAAAAAGTTTTAGGGCGAAATTATTAGACAAATTCTAAAACTTAAGTCATTGCTTAGCATCGATCTTTCACTATCTTACACAGTACGCAATCCTTGACATAGCGCCACAGAGATATTACAAATAGGTAAGTCCATCAATTTTTCCCTTAGTCAATGAAGGTACGTATGTCTTGTTTGAGGCCATGTTTTTGGTACCATCCGAATTTTGTGTGTTATCAACCGCCAACTGTACTATCCTCTAACTTGGCCAGTTATATGCTAGGTTGTCTAGAATATTACGGCAAAATGTATCTAAATTACAATTCAACTGGCCAAGAAGGATAGTAAAGTTGGCAGTTAATAAAATACCTAATGAGGATAGTACCAATATACCTTGGCCTCAAAAAAGATATCACTACATTCACTACCTGTAATCAATTATACATATATGCGTATACCAAAAAAGATATCACTACCCCAAAACGATCCCTCAAATTTTAAAATTACGTTTCATACCTAAACGGTTAATAGAACCAAATATACAAAGGGGTGAAGAGTGTGAATCGGTCTGTGCATAAATTAATAATAATAAAATAACACTCATTATTGAAATGTAACCACCAGGCGAGGTAAATGCTCAAACCATTTTCTACCACCTAACCCTCAGAGTCTTATTATTCTGTGGTCACAAACTCAAATTAATGAGGAAAAATTCATGCTCTGGGTGGGTATGGTGGGTATGATTCCGCCACTGGGTATGAGTTGAACCAACGGATCCCTACGCTACCTGGATTAGCAGACTAGCGCGCTAACCACTTAACTACCAGTGCACACTGCCGTGCTTGCTGGAACTTGGCCTGGCGCACTGCCGTGCGCTCAGATTAGGTGCTATAAGTTACGTTTCTGCAGCCTTATCAATCGTAATACTAAGAGGTCCATTGTCTTGTCGTGTCGGGGGACTCCGTCTGAACACTTGGGCCAAAGACCTCTGACAACGAACTGCATTAGTATAAGTAGTGACTTCTATACAAATCGAACGACTCAGCAATTGCTTCCTTTAAACCTTAAAATTTCGAAAAAATATCTGAGCGCACGGCAGTGCGCCAGGCCAAGTTCAGCAAGCACGGCAGTGTACTACTATTGACAAAACAAAAATCAATTTGGTTTCTAGTAATAGTTTTTCTTCCGTTTTCAGTGGTGTAGGTTATGAGAACCCTCACAAGCAAGGGTAGCTTGCAGATCCCCAGAAGTAAGAAGGTTATTTAACCAGATATGTAAATCTGTGATACAAAGACTTGTAGTAAAATTACGAATTTTATAAATTTGTGAGAGCAACAATTTTGGTTGTTGAGGGAAAATCAATTGGTAATAAATAATGTGATGCTGGCAAATAGGTTCGTGTAAAGATAAATTATTTATTTTTGTATTTATCATTATTTAAAGGACACAATATTTAAAAAAAAAAAATTAAGATAAAAAACATAGAAGATAAAAAAAGTATGAAAATTAAATAAAGAGGAAAATTATACAAGTGTCCTAACTAACAGGGAATATCCATAACTTTTGAATATCATTAAAAATCGAAGTTCTTCTTGCACATTTATTTTTCCTATTTAATTTTACGTCTCTCTGAATGCCAATATACAGGGTGATACAAAAAATTATGTCTCACCCTGTACAACACTTTAGTTTTGTTTTTCGATATGACTTAAAAAAAAGTTTAAAATTAGGCGAGAATTATTAAACCCAAATAAAAATTAAAAACTTGGGTTTATAAAATATCAAGTCATTATTTCACTTGTGAACCACCCTGTATAAAAAATTTTGATGCAAATTAAAAGTACGTGTATTCATTACACAAACACTTTGTATTCTTGTTATCGAAAAAATTAAACGAACTTGAGTTATTTGAGATTTCGAAAAAAAAATTGGTCAAAAAAAAACCACCCTGTATGTAAAATTTATGTTTAAAAAAATACTCACGAACCATTTAGAAGTAAAATTATCAAATAAAATTCAGGTCGATCCATTTAAAAGTCAAAAGTTGATACCTCAATTTCTGACTTTTGAACCACCCTGTACAAGAAAAATTTCATGACTGAAACCGCATAATTAGGACATGTACCCTAGGATTTTTTTTCTCCAAAAACTCTTTCAGGGGCCGAGTAATTTGAAGTGTCCAACTTTGGTGGGACACCCTGTATAAACATATGTCCTAACTAAAGGGCGGAGTTATTTTATTTATTTATTTATTTACACTTTATTTTTTATATAATACAAAGAACAATAAATTATTATCAAAGATAAAAAAAATAACAATAGTTACAAAATAAGATATACAAAAGAAAATATTTAAATTTAAATGTACTATGTATTGTAATCCGGGGCAAAGTTAATGCCTTAGGCATTCTCTGCCACTTAACCCCGGTTATTGCTTATGGCAATCTCTTCCACCCAACCCTTATATCATTTCTACTCCAATTTCCTTTCCTTAAGTTCACGACTCACCGGGCGAGACCGAAATTGAGAGAAATTGCTGAGTTCATCAAGACAAAACAAACAGGATTGAAATTAATGATGTGTATCCGTCTTTCTCCTTCTTTCATTTTTTTTTTTTTTTTTTTTTTTTTTAAGAAGGAAAATGAGAGGGAAGAAGATTAATGTGGAAAAGCTCTAAAAAGAAAATATCAGAACAAACTTTTTCTTCGATACCTACTTGATATTATTTTGAATCGATTATTTTTCCGATTTCAGGATTAATACAGTATCAATACAGAGTCTACTAAACAATATGCAATTTTTAGAAAAAAAATTCAGCATCTAAATCTTCAAGAGGAGGAGATACTATGAAATAATACCTATACATATATGCTAGCTAGGAAATTGTTATTATTACCTGGACTTTAACATTACGAAGTCTTCACTTCGCCTGACGTTGCTTAACTTCGGCGATTCTGCTTAACGAGTTGTTGCTTGGTGCGCCATCAATGCTGTCTTAGGCTACGAAATTCAGAACGAAGGTGTTAATAAATTAGTAGTTATTACTAGAACAGCGATCAGAAAAACTGAATTTGTTCTTTAATCTTAGTAAATTTTAGAATTGATTATTAACTAATTATTTATAATTTAATAAATTATTATGTAATTCAATGCGCGCCTAGTAATATTTTAAAATATGCAATGTGCCGGGTACGATAACAAGAAAATATTATATTGTATTATTAGGTTTTTGAATTTAATGCGCGCCTAACCTATTTTAAATATGAGTATGCAATGTGTCACATACGTTTGAAAATGATGTGTTTAAATGAATCAAAAGGCCTATTTTTCTTTTGGATTAAAAAAATTGCAGGTTAGGTTTTCTTACAAATATTTCCATTTTATTACAAGGTCAACTTCACCACATTCCTGAAAGAAAATGCGTTTCGGCACTTTTAACGATAAACAATGGACTTAACCTATAAAAGAACTGGAAGCAAGAATTTTCTACTTCCCCATTTTGGCTAACTAAACTGGAAGAAGGAAGAGGAAAAATTTTCCTCTTCCAAAAGAAAATTGACTTGCTTCCAGTTTGGTTCATTTTATTTCCCTTGCATCCACTTTGGTTAGAAAGAAAAATACGGCTAAATTTAACCCTATTTAACCCCGCGTTGCATTCACGCAACACTGGTGGAAGGTCTGGTTTTTTTTTTTTTTTTTTTTGGGTATCTTCGCATTGAAATTACGTGATTTACAATGTAAACAAAATATTCTTATTACTTTGAAAGAAAACATGCTCATTTTGTAAAAGAGGTGAAAGCAGAGGAGATAAACGCTAGTGCGTTTATTCTTAGAAATAAAAAGGTCGGACCTTCGAAGTAAAATTAAGAAGTAAAATTGTTTAAGAAGTAAAATTTGATAAAAAGTAAAATTGAACTTACAATTTTACTTTTTAATTAAATTTATTTTTTATTATCTGTTTAATTATTTAAATTAATGAAAGCCCCTGAAATCCATTAATACATATTTTGTAGTCAAAAGTACAATTATTACTGCTCTATGGAACCCATTTGAGTGTGTTGCATTCTCGCAACGCGGGGTTATTACCATGCCTATTACATATGGGAATTATTTCTCTGGAAAGATAATGCAGCAGTTATATTAGCTCCTACCATTCACTCTGTGCAACCCATCTCCCATGTACAAGTGTGCTAAAACGAGTTGTAAAGGTTAGACAACCATCTGCAGTTACTGAATATAACAAATACATGGGAGGGACAGACTTGATGAATGAGAACATCAACAGACATCGCATAGCGATCCGTAATAAGAAATGGTGGTGGGCCATCTTCTCGTGGACACTTGATGTCAGTGCTCAAAATGCTTGGGATCTATCCAACATGTCACATGCTGAGAAGATGACTCAACTCCAGTTCAAAAGAGCCATCGGAACCTCTTACTTGAGGGCTCTAGTATCAAAACCGGTTCTCTCCAAAAAAATCGAAAACGAGGTTGTGGTACCCCCGGAATCTCTTTTTAAAGTCGCATCGACTGAAAAAAATATTACATCTCAAAACCTACTCTCTCCCATAGTAATTATGTTGTAAAATATGCGTTCATTTTCAAACTGTTCTCTCTCCACATTCAAATAAATTGATTAAAGGGTTATCGTTCAATATGTTTTTTGCCCATCCTGTAAAATTAGAAAAAGTGGAAAGATCCGGTTTTGATACTAGAGCCCTCACTTGCGAACTCATGGTGTCCCTCCGACACAAGGAGGCCGACCGGCCCTCAGACCACAGGCGCTACCTGGCTTTGATAAGTGAGGTATGACCAAATTGGTCACTTGGTCGTGGTTAATGAAGGCAAGAAACGCCGTCGGTGATGTGCTGGTGCTTATTGTACCAGTATAATCCACACATCCTGTAGAAAGTGTGATGTAGGTCTTTGTGTAAGTTGTTTCAAGACTTATCACAGGAGACCCTAGTCTCACTGCTGACATTCTAAGTATGACCCCCGCTGACGCTGACATTCTGACCTTTATTCACCAAAGAAAATTTAAAATTTAGTTGCAATAATTGTTTCTTACTTTTTGTTTTTTTTTATACTTTTAAACCTATGTAAAATGATGATTGATGAATAATAAAACGTTTTCAATTTATTAGTTCAGCTATTTAAAAAAAATCTTTTTTATACCACTCATTAGCCCCGCGTTGCATCTCCCATTGTGGACAAACGGTAATTTGGAGAGAAAAAAAGTTAAGGTAAAAAGTTTATTTAAATTGAGTAATTAACAAGATCCAATAATTTTTTTAAATACATTTAAGAAAAAAAAACTTGGGTTGATTAGGGTTGATTCGCGCCTGACAATTTTTAAATATGCAATATGTCACATACGATTTAAAGTAATGTCATAGCGTGTAGAATTTACACGCTATGGTAATGTATTTAAATGATTCTAACATTTGTAATTTTCCAAACGGCCATAGTTATAATTAGCTTTTATAGCGCAATAGATGATGAAGACGATAGAACGTACATTTATAGATATCTCATTGGTAATTTATCTGTTCCATAACAAACTCTAATATGGCTACCGTTATTATTACCCTCAAAAGTAAGCGATCTAAAAAAGCGGCTGACTTGTATCATGGAGCTTGGTGGTTCAAGTCCTGCTTTTTTTTTTTTTTTTTTTTTAAGTGGGGTTTAACGTCGCTTTCAACTGCCATGGTCATATCACGACGGGGGTTTTACCCTCCATTCGCAGGAAACTCACAAACCTGCTACTCACATTGACCTCACCCAGCCTGAGTGGGGCCGGGAAAAGCCAGCGTCACGAGAATTAGAATTAGAATGGTCACCCATCCAAGTCTTAACCTCGCTGGATGTCGCTTAACTTCGGTGTTCTGAAGGGAACCGGTGTATTCAACATGCCATCGACGCTGGCTTAGTCCTGCTTTCAGAGTAGGTTTAGTAAAGCGAGTTGGAGCAGTTCTTATATCACGAAAGTGATTAACACAGGTATGATAACTTTACCTTCAAAAGTCGGTATGTAAGCGCACGAATAGCTCAGTGGTTAAGCACTCGCTTGCCATGCGGAAGGTCCCGGGTTCAAACCCCCGCGCCGACCAAAATTCGTATTCATAATTTGGTTACAGTTCTTTGTAAAGGATACCTTCCGGTGCGCTCGTGTTGACCCAGCACCTAATTGGGAAGTATTAAGTCACTTCTCACCCATCAGAGGGGAGGCATACTACGGGATGGGTAGGCTACAACACAGACCACAAGCGTCTACAGTAGCTCTTGTTTCATGGCTAAGAAATAAAAACGGCTGTGAAACACTCATCTTTTCTTTTTTTTTTAAGAAAAAAAAATCCAGAAAAAATCTTTAAACTAAACAAAATGGCCGATTTTATGGGACAGATTTGAGGGTTTACACGTTCGCTATTACTTCTTCCTTTATGACACTCCATGTTATATTTTCTTACCTTATGTGCGCCCCAGTACTATTTTGAATATGCAGTGTGCCAGCCTCGATGGCGCGTTGAATGCACCAGTTCTCGTAGAATCACCGAAGGTTAGGAACGTCCAGCAAGCTGGATAGTTCATGATGGGCATTCTGGTGCAACCCAGTTTGTGGGTTTCCTGCAAATAGAGGGTAACAACCCCATCGTGATATGACTATGCAGTTGAAAGCGACGTTTGAAACAAATTAAAAAAGTAATGGGGCAAGGACTCTGAATGTTACAGACCTCTCTTTAAATAAATATTCAAAAGGGTGGTGCGGAAGAGAATGCCAAATGCATTATCACCACCCATGATCAAACTTTGTTTATATTTCATTAATTATACCTACCTTTTGACTGTACCTTTATATATTTGTAATTGCAAATAAAGATTGATCTAAATTGTTGAATAATAATAATAATAATTAAAAAAAGCAATATAATATAGTATTATGTAACATTAATGTTTAAAAGTGAATATTTTTCATCACGATGTTCGAGGGATAAGAAAGTACAGAGCAGATTTTTTTTTCACCCCTCTACCGGGATTCGAAACCTGGTCACCATGTTCGCTAGCCTGGTGCCGCTGGCCTGTTGCGCTACCCCACATGACCAAGGTGAATAGTTTAGGTTATCATGGCTTGTTTAAAAAAAAAAAAGATTATTATAGTCAAAATGTGGATACAAAAGAAGTGAATTTTTACTTTTATTATTACCCATAAGGTATACAAAGTATAGTTTTTCTCTTAGCCTAACTAAAGGGCGGCATATTATTACCTATGGCAATCTGTTGTTAAATATAGGTAAATATAATATAAAAAGAAAAACTACAAAAAATAGGTAAACAATTATTATTTAAAATATGTAAATATCATCGAATAAATATAATACATAAAAAAGTGAATATTTATGTATTTATTAATCAACAAACGCTAGCCTCCTTAGCGTAACGGTTGTGACGACTGCACGTAGTCCAGAGATCCTGAGTTTGAACCCCGGTCGGAGCAGACTTTTCACACGGAAAATTCTGTTCCCTCCGTACATGTGAGGCTGGCATTTCCGGCACTACCCAGGCTGGGTGCGGTAAATGTGGGTAGCTGATACGATTCCCAGCAAATGGAGGGTTAAACCCCCGTCCTAATCCAGGACGTTAAATCGAATAGAATCGTTAGTGTTGGGAAAGGCATCCACCCGTAAAAAATGTGACAAAACCAACCAACCTCAACCATGAGGTTGAACAACGTCGACCCTGCTTGTGCGGGATAAGACAGAGTAAAAGAAGAAGAACAAAGTATCTACGGTCAATTTTTACTTTCCGTGACCTATAATAAGGAAAGTATTGTATTTTTCGAATTGGCCGCAACCGCCGCTTCTTTGAATTGGTTAAAGATACAAAAAAAGTTACAGAACAACATTTTCTCGGCATAAAAAAACAATAGGTATTCACCCTGATCATTTTTTTGATATTTTGAACATTTTGGAACCAAGCCCCAATTTACCGGTATTTTGGGGGGACCTGCCTTGGACTAACTTTTTTATTATTCACCCTAGATGTGGGTTGCGACATATCAAATCCAATGATTTTGAGGTGCTACTTACGAATTAGGCACTGGATTTTAACTATCTGTTACAATTGAGTCACCAGTGGCGGAATCCGACTTCTTTTTGGGGTATAAGGAAAGTCGTGTCATGTTTACACCAGTTTTTTTTTATGAATTTATTAATCAACAAAATAATATATAATGGCTGCTCCGTCTTCATATTATTGTAAACTTTTAATCAATCTTCGACTTCCTCGAAGTCGTAGGGACACAGCTCGAATTGACACACTCAAAAACGAAGCTTAAAAACACATGGACACGCTCCATGGTCAATTGATCATTTGGTATTTTCATTCCGCTGGTTATTTCCGGCCCCACTCAGGCTATGTGAGGTTATTTTGAGCAGATAATAATGTTGTTTTCTAAGCGAATGGTGGGTAAAATTACCGTTCATCGGCGAATTAAAGTACACTGTTACTCAAGTGGTTAAAGCGCTGGCCTGCTAATCCAGGTAGTGTAGGAATCCGTTGGTTCGAATCCCACCCATGAATTTTTCCTCATTAATTTGAGCTTGTCAACACATCATAATATAAGACTCTGAGGGTTAGGTGGTAGAAAATGCTTTGAGCATTAACCGCGCCTGGTGGTTGAATTCCACTAAAGAGTGTTATTATTATTATTATTATTATTAAAGTTCTCGACAATTCACGTTTCCTTGGTTATTCCCGGTCCCACTCAGGCTATGTGAGGTTAATTTGAGTAGATGCGGGTATGTTGTTTTCCCAGCGAGTGGTGGGTAAAACTGCAGTCCGGTGGGATATAACCAACCATGAATGCGACATCGAACTGATGCGAGTTTACATCTGAGTTATTCACAAAAAAATGAAGAATTCCAGATTTAAAATAAATCAAGAGAGAAAAAAATAACACATTTCTTAGTCTAGCTCGCTCAACATAGTGTCATTAAAAATTATACATTCAATTCCAAGTACATATTAGACAGTCATAGACTACAATGTAGACTAATAGCGCGCGATTAGCTCACTCGCTTGCCATGCGAAAGGTCCCGTGTTCGTTCCACCGTGCCGGCAAAATCTTAATTTGGTTACAATTTTGTAAGGGGACCATCCGGTGCGCTTGTGTTGACCCAGCACCTAATTGGGAACTATTGTGTCACTTCTCGCTCATCAGAGGGGAGGGATACTACACAGACCACAAGAGTCTACAGTAGCTCCTGTTTCATGGCTATGAAATAAAAACGGCTGTGAAACACTCATCTTTATACAGGGTGTCCCGTATACAGATGCAAATATTTTGAGGGTAGGTTCAGCCCACCGTGGACTATCATATGAGCGAAACTTGCAGTGGGGCATTTTGCTTCGTTAAAGAGTTATGGCCAAATCCCTGTTTTTCCCACAGGTCTAGAGGTCACTTGGATCGATGCACGTTTTTAAAGAAATGATAGCCAGTAAGTAATTTTTGACTTCATGTATGGATAGTCATGCATATTTCCCTTGAAATGCAGTTGGTTGCATGAAAAAATATTGAAAGACCAGAGAGATATTTAATCATAAGTTCAATATTTTTCTAAAAATCGATTTTTCCCTGTTTTCCCTTTCGTGAATTTAGAGTACTTCTACAATTGCAATTCTATGATTAAATATCTCTCTGGTCTTTCAATATTTTTTCATGCAACCAACTGCATTTCAAGGGAAATATGCATGACTATGCATACATGAAGTCAAAAATTACTTACTGGCTACCATTTCTTTAAAAACGTGCATCGATCTAAGTGACCTCTAGACCTGTGGGAAAAACAGGGATTTGGCCATAACTCTTTAACGAAGCAAAACGCCCCACTGCAAGTTTCGCTCATATGATAGTCCACGGTGGGCTGAACCTACCCTCAAAATATTTGCATCTGTATACGGGACACCCTGTATATTAGAAAATGATGAAAATTTTAACTGGATTCGACAAAATTTACAGCTTAATCGCATTTCAATCACTTATAAAATACACAAGGACCCATTTCTTATCCTTGCTCGACGTTCCTTTAACAAGGTGTCACATCGTTTGCAATTAAACAAATATTGATGATCGTTTTAAGTAAGGCAAATAAATTTTAAGAGTCGATTTTCAGTAATCTTGTGAAATCACGATTGTGATAAACACAAACATGATGTCGATGTTGTGTTTGTTGGTGTTTCTAGACTTTTTTCCCATCCTGTACACGGTACCATGTGAGCGTTATGTAACCTAATGTTAGTAAATACAAGCGACCTTCAGATTGGCACTGTCGGAGAATGGATGGTATTCACAAGAGTATACAGGGTGCTGCAGAATGGAATGCTTGGCAGTATGGACATTCAACCAATACCAACAAAAAAAGTGACCGATCACAATACTTTGTATACCTTATAGGTAATAGAAAGTAAAAAAATGAAAATAGTTATGTTGGTACCTACAGACCTCAGTAACTTCCGATCGATAAGGTGGCGGACCTGTAACTTGGAGGTCGGTGGTTTCAAGTCCCAAGTTCAGTAAAACTTTAGTAAAGCGAGTTTGAGTTGTTGTGATATGACGAAAACGATCAACACAAATATGATTAACTTTTCAACTTTTCTGGTAGGTCCATAATTTCATATATAAAAAAAACACGAAGAAATGAAAAAAAAAAAAACACGAAAAAACACTTGGCCTCACGCAAAGACATTTTTTTTTTCAGACGAGAGAAAACGGTTGCCACATTTATAGAGTCCATAAACGTTAAATTTTGGGTCACAAAATAGGTAAGTAACGCCATAAGACGGTCCTTGGTATAATTTTTATCCTTGTTATTGTTGCATCTTTCTATTGCTTTAAAAAGTTATCATATTTGTTCCAATCGCTTTTGTGGTGGCACAACTACTCAAACTCACTTTACAATTTTTTTTGAACCACCAACTTCCAGGTTACAAGTCCGCCGCCTTATCATTGAAGCTACTGAGATCTATTGCTTTAATAGACCATGTTTTTTTCACGATGGTTAATAGCACATATAAACATGAGGTTCATAACGAGCCAACTTTTCCACTTCATGTGGCTGGAGACCACGACAACAACAAAGATGTTGGTCAACTTTCTCTGAAACACCCTGTATAATATATTATAATGACTGGAGTTTGGTACATAGATCCGAACACAGAGAGTACCTCAATCAGCTCAACCAGTAGGTGTGTACTGTGGAGCAGGTTGAATGAGGTCAGATATTCTGAGCATGAGCAGGTCAAATAGTCAGATAGTTGAGATAGTGCCAGCCTCCGTGGCGTAATGGTTGTGACTACTGCCCGTAGTCCAGAGTTTCTGAGTTCGACTCCCGGGTGGGGCAGACTTTTCGAAGAAAATTCTAGTCCATCCAAACACGTGAGGCTGACATTTTCGGCCTTACCCAGGCTGGGTGAGGTTAATGTGGGTAGCTGGCACGATTCCCAGCGAATGGAAGGTAAAACCCCCGTCCTGAGTATCTCAAGTCAGGACGTTAAAACCATAATATAGAATCAATGCACATGAAAGGAGCCTAGACATTGGATCTGGGCGTCCATAATATAATCCTCTCAATATCGTGATATAGGTGACTGTCCCTATTTCACGGACACGGAATTATTATTATTATTAGTTAGATAGTGTGATCAGGTCAGATTATCAGATATTATACATGACTATATCATCAGGTCAGATAGTGTGATCTTCAATAAAAATAATAATATCATGATAATCTGGGGATGGCATGTTGAATACACTATAGTTAGTATAGTTCTCATAGGATCGCTGAAGTTAAACAACGTCCACCGTGGTTCCATGGACTCGTGAGTCGGGTGACCGTTCTAGTTTCGAATCCATCTCTTTTCAATGAAGCACAATTCACGTTCTCCTGGCTATTCCTGGCTACTTAGGGTATAGGAGGTATTTTTTTGTTGTTGGTTAAAAGTTTTCAATTGCATGGCCATAATATATCAAGACAGGGGGTTTTACCCTCCATTCGCTGGAAACTCACTAACCAGCTACCAGTGGTGCAGCTAGACCTACATTTCGGGGGGGGGGGGGGTTGACGGGATTTTGGGGGGGGCTTTTGAGAGGGGTTTAGAAATCTCGCCTAACGTATATTCCATCTTTGTTGAGATTTCATGGAAATTTCGGGGGGGGGGTGGGTTGGTCCCCTAAAAACTCCTCCCTGGCTACGCCACTGCCAGCTACTCAAATTAACTTCACTCAGTCTGAGTGGGGCCGAGAATAGACAGCACGAGGTTTGAATTTGAATGGTCATTCATTTAATTTCCAAGCTCGTTCGACGTTGCTAAACTGCAGTGACTGATTAAGAACTGGTGTATTCAACGTGTTATCGACACTAGCTTCTAGGGCGGGGGAGGTTAATTTCTATGGTAACCTAGGGGAAATGTGTAATAATGTATCTCATGAAATATTATTGTAAACAAGAGATATATGTACGTGAAATGAAGAAGAAGAATAAAACAAGAAGAGAAGAAGAAAAAGAAGAGCAAAAGAAGAGAGAAGAAGAAGAAGAAAAAAAAAAATCTGAAATACGCCAGCAAGGAGCCAGGAATTTTTCTAGGTTTGAATGGATTCTCTTTTTTTTTTCTCTTCCTTTTTCTCTTTACTCTTTTTTTCCTTCCTTTATTTTTGCTCTGTGTGAAGGAACTCAATTTCTCTTATATTTGTTTTATTTTCTTGTGTGTAGCAAAGACTTGTTTGTTTGTATTCAATTTCTAAATCTAAATTGAACATGAGCAGCCTCGATAAAAAAAAAAAAAAAAAAAAAAAAAAAACATGAAAAAAAAACATAAACATTGGATCTTTTTTTTGCGACGTTTAGCGGACATACATAGGTGCTGGGTCAACACGAGGGCACCGGAAGGTATCCCTCACAAATAATTGTATTTAAATCTAAAATATTTTTTTTTTTTTTACAAATGTATCATATAAGACCTAGAACACCTATAGGTCTAGGTGTTACATAGACGATAAGCAGAAAATAAAAGATTAATGACACTCATGTAAATATGATTACATACATAATATGTATTATTATACAGTATATATTTTTTTGGCATTGGCATTGGGGCAAAAATAACCCCATACAGCCACTTTATTTATTTTTAATTACACATTAAATATTACATTACACTATAGAGATTACATTTTATTTTTAGGTGGAAATTTAGATATTTATAAACAGAATTATAACAGGAAGGATTTTGGATAATATTAACGTAATAGGGCATTCACATAGGCTATTTGGAGACAATTGTATTTTATTAAGGTAAGCTTTACAGATAGCATGCATGATTAGATCTCAATCTGTTGTAGGCAGCGATAAATTTCCGATTTGCTACACCTTCATAAAACCATGTTTCACTGTCGGTTACACAGTAGATGTATTTATAGAATAATCCTTTGTTGTTATCTTTATTACATATTTTTGCTCTTCATTTTTCTTCATGATATTTATCTGTGACAGGCTTCAGGTCAGAATGCGGCATAGGGAAAGAAAGAGGGGGCTCTAGATTTCTGGCTGCCTGTTTGGCCAGAAGGTCCACAGCCTCGTTACCCGAGATGCCCACGTGAATACAGTATATATAATAATAATTTGCCCGGTAAACGGGTGTTTATTAACGGAGCAAGTCCTATGTACAATATGTCAATAAAATATGTAAAATATAACAATAAAATAAAAATTAAAACAAATCACAATAGTCACAGCAATATGGTGTCAAAAATAAATAAATACAAATGTCAAATTAAATAACTTTAAACAAAAATGATATAAACAATCAAGTAAAATCAAACATGTCACCCCTGGAATTGGCCGCCCGTAGCATTCTGTTCAGGGGTGAAAACAGGGTGTAGTTTGTGGGGCATGACGTTACATAAAATAAATCGTTCCTCCTCAACCTTCTGTGACAACTGAGGGATACCGAGGACAATAGCTGATTGCAGTCAACCAAACCAGAAAGCAGTTTTTTCAAGAAACATAGATCAGCCTGATGACGGCGTTCTGACAATGAAGCAAGGTCAGCAACATGAGTAGGATAGCGCAGACTGCAGTAAAAAAGAAACCGCTTTTGAACTCTGTCCAGCAAAAGGGAATGTACGTTGTAGTGTGGTGACCATACAATGGCTCCATATTCAAGTAGAGAGCGGACTAAAGATAGATACAGGACTTGGAAAGAAGTTGCAGATAAACCTGTAGATGAACGAAACACATATCCAAGAAGACGATGACACCGCATTGCAAGGTTTGCAATGTGAACAGAGAAGGAGAGTTTGTGATCCATGATAATGCCCAGGTCTTTGATCTGCTCAACCCGTTGAAGATGGTGATCACTTAAAATATATTGAAATTGGAAGTGTTCTCGATGCATTGAAAAGAACATTACTGCACACTTACTCAACGTCAATTGCAAGTTGTTTGAGTTTAGCCAATGATGAAAAGAATCAAGATCTTGTTGAAGTAGTAGACAGTCCTCAGTGCATGTTATCGATCTGTAAATCTTAACATCGTCAGCGAACATCTGGAAAGAAGAATTACGAATAACCTTGGGAAGATCATTAAAGAAAAGACTGAAGAGAAGTGGACCAGAGTGACTGCCCTGTCCCACACCTGAAGATACATTTATGGAACCAGATACATCATCACCAATCTTTACAATCTGGGAACGACCTGTCAAAGAATTTTCCAGCCAACGAAGATATGTGTTTCCGATGCCATACGACCTTAATTTGGCTACAAGAAATCTGGTATCAACCCGGTCGAAAGCCTTGGCAACGTCCGTATAGATAGAGTGAACGTCCTTCCCGGATTGAAATGAGTTCAGAATGTCTTGCTGGTATGATAAAAGATTGGTGACAGTGGATCGTTTAGCTAAGAATCCATGTTGTTGCTCCGCTATAAAGTGTTTACAAGCAAAGGAAAGTTGTGTGGAAACCAACTGGTCAAGTACCTTTGGTAAAGCAGACTGCACACAAACACCGCGGTAGTTTGCAACATTGGATCTATCACCTGCTTTGTAGATAGGAAACAGAAAGCTTGATTTCCATTTAAGAGGAAACACACCAGAAGATAAGGATTTGTTGAATAATTCGGACACAGGATTTGCCAAAGAAGAAGCACATTTCTTGAGAATGAAACTGGGCACATTATCCGGACCTGAAGAAAACTTCACTGGCAAAGACAAAAAGGCTTTAAAAACATCAGTGGAAGAAATATTAGGAGAATTAAAATCAACGTGATCCAGATGAGGATACTCTGGTACCGGAATGTCAGAACTAGTGTAGGCTGCCGCAAAAGATTCAGCAAAGAGATTCACAGTCTGGTGTCCACTGTTGCTTCTCTCATTCTGAAGATACATCTCCTTTGGAAAACCATCGATTTTCCGTGACTTATTCACAAATTTCCAAAATGATCGAGGATCGGATTGAAGATCATTGTCACATTTTTCCATGTATTCTTTGTAACATTTTGTGCTCAAGTAATTACAGCGAGATCGAAGAGAAGAAAAACAAATATAATCTGATGCAAGTCCATGTTTTTTGTACTCAAGATGAGCCTTCTTTTTATCGATGATAAGAGATTTCAACTCACGAGAGAACCAAACAGGGTAAGAAGAACGATAAACCCTCTTTAAGGGGGTAAACAGTGAAATTCCTTCCAAAATAAAACAGTAAAATCGTTCGATTGCAATATTGATGTCACATTCGGTAGAAATGAAGGACCAGTCAACATTTTTTAAGAATGCTCTCAAACCAACAACATTACATTTAGCAAAATCATAAATAAGTCTATTCTGATTGAGTTCTCTCGACTTACGAGGAATTGGAATAAAGAAAGAGAAAGCAGTGTGATTGAAACTGTTGGAAAGAATTGGATCAGCACAAGTTGTGGTCACAATGTCATCCCTATTAGAAAAAAGAAGGTCCAAATACACACCATGAATATTATGGACAGAATTTGACTGATAAAAAGATAAGCTATTGAACAATTCACAAACATGAATGGCTGGTGATAGATGATGGCAGTCAACCGTCATAAAAGTAACATCATCCACATGATCCACATCCCATCGAGCATCCCTCAGATTGTAATCCCCAGCCAGAAATACTTGAGCATCAGGGTATCTAGAGCACAAATCCTCAACAGTGCGACAGTGGTCAACATAAGCCTGTAAATCAGAGCCATATGTCATGTACACACAGCCAAGTAGAATGCTTACATCGCGAATCTGTAAGAGAACAAAGACATTGTCAAAAGAAGTGGAGGAGGAACAAGAACCAACATGAACCCTGTGTGACTTGAATTCACTATTAACCGCAATTAACACCCCTCCGCCTCTAGACCTATTTAAAACAGATGGGTCTCTGTCACAACGGTAAACCTCATAATTAGAAAATTTCACCTCACTACTAGAATAACTATCATTTAACCAAGTTTCAGTTAAAAAAACAATATCAAAAACAGATACTTCAATGGCACGTTTCAAGTCATTAATTTTAGTACGAATACCACTAGCATTGTGATAATAACAGGTTAAATTTTCTTTACTAAGGGCTTTGGGCGTAAGTTTTTTGGAGAGATTGGAGCGGTTTTTGGGGGAACTTTGGAACTGTTCCCAGTTGTCAGTGGAGAGCCGCCAGTCACCGGCTTCTTGGGAGGAAGCTTTGGAGCAGCCTTGGTCACAGTGGCGGAGCCTGAGTCCTCCTTCTGAAGTGAGGCAGCGGGAACAGGTGGATTAGCTTCTATGGTCACCGACTCAACAGCATCACTTGAACAATAATAGTCAACTGCGTGAGATCTTAGCAGTTTACCATCGAATGGTCTGACAAGGAAACCCTCAGGCCAGGCCTCCGCACACAAGACTAGTGACTTCTCAGCTTCAGGTACAACCACATGGAAAGAGGCGTAGGAGTCATGACGTGTCTTCATTTTTGTGCATTTTACAGAGGAGCACTCCACATCAGCCAACAAGTTAAGAACCAAGTCTTTAGAAGAAGTAGCAGGATTAACCCTTGTCACAAAAACTTGACAGTATCTCTCGGTTTGAACTGCAGCAATATCGGACTTCTTTGATCCAATCAAAGATTTTGGTTTAGGTTTGCCACGGGTGTTGGCGGCACTAGTCCTGGAAACACTTCCACCACCCACAGAACTCGATGAGCTGGTAGAAGAAGTTTTGTCAGAAACAACATTGGAAAAAGTTCTCACAACATTAGCAGACTCCAATCTTGAGATTTTGTCATTCAGGAGTGTAATAAGTTGCTCCTGATCAAGCACGCGTTTCTCTAGTTGAGAAACATATTTGTCCAAAGAAATAGATTGTCCATTAAACAGTGCCTGGTCCGCTCCGGTAGCATTAACCTCTGTACGGTTCATAGTTATAAGTTTATAACACTGATAACAATAATGTAGCTTTCAGTATTAAGTAGAGGTATCTGTAGATTATATAACTACGGAGTCGGGAACACTAATCGTAGGTATCTAATCGATACAAAATGATAAAATCTAAGATTCGAGAGTCCAAAGTCCAATAATTGAACTCGGGGCCGTGACCTTGATAGCGGTATAGATAATAGTTGGAATACGTATAGTTAGATTCAACTACACATATATATGAAGTATGTCAAAGTTCCGAGTATTATTACGAACAGAGGGAATTTTTTTTAAAAAATAATTCTTGTCAAATTATAAGAGAGGTAAAAAGCAATGAATAATATGGAAAAATAGAGATTTTTTTTTTTACAACAGTACACAAAAAAATATAACACAAATTACATCAACTTAAAACACAAGAAACAATCAGAAAATTATTAGAAAAAATATCACAGAGGAAATATAGTCTCACAGTCGACTCACCAATCTGGTAATATATTATTTACTGACAGTATACAGGGTGTCTCACCAAACTTGGACACCTCAAATTACTCGGCCCCTGAAAGAGTTTTTGAAAAATAAAAAAATCTAGGGTACATGTGCTAATTATGCGGTTTCAGTTATGAATTTTTTTTTATACAGGGTGGTTCAAAAGTCAGAAATTGAGGTGTCAACTTTCGATTTTTAAATAGATCGACCTGAATTTTATTTGATAATTTTACTTCTAAATAATTCCTGAGTACTTTTTTAAACAAAAATATTACATACAGGGTGGTTTTTTTTCGACCAATTTTTTTTCTAAATCTTGAATAACTCAAGTTTGGTTAATTTTTTTGATAACAAGAATAGAATGTGTTTGTGTAATGAATACACGCACTTTCAATTGGCATCAAAAATTTTTATACAGGGTGGTTCACAAGTGAAATAATGACTTGATTTTTTCTGAAACCGAGTTTTTTTAATTTTTTATTTAGGATTAATAATTCTCGTCTAATTTTACACATTTTTCGTTAGTCATATCGAAAAACAAAACTAAAGTGTTTTACAGGATGAGACATATTTTTTTTGTAACACCCTGTATATGGGCAGTGAAAGAGACGCAAAATTAAATATAAAGACTTAATATGCAAGAAAAACTTTGATTTTTAATTAAACTAAAAAGTTATGGTGTTTTAACTAATATTGTCGCATGGACCACCCTGTAGATATTTTCTTAAACTATCATGTAGGTACTCTAAATTGTATAAAATTCAACGAACACTTCGAATCATGTGGGAAAACAAGTAAAAAACACGAATTTGAAGCCATTTTCAATTTGGTGTCCACACTGAATGATTTGAAAACTTGAAATAAAAAGTAGGTAGGCGTAGACACAAACTTGAGCATGGCTTTTTGAATTCATTTTTTTTCTTTCAGATTTGGACTCCTCGTTGAATTTTAGACAGTTTCGACTACCCACATGATGGTTTAAGAAAATATCTACAGGGTGGTCCATGCGACAATATTAGTTAAAACACCATAACTTTTTAGTTTAATTAAAAATCAAATTTTTTCTTGCATATTAAGTCTTTATATTTAATTTTGCGTCTCTTTCACTGCCCATATACAGGGTGTTACAAAAAAAATATGTCTCACCCTGTAAAACACTTTAGTTTTGTTTTTCGATATGACTAACGAAAAATGTGTAAAATTAGACGAGAATTATTAATCCTAAATAAAAAATTAAAAAAACTTGGTTTTAAAAAAAATCAAGTCATTATTTCACTTGTGAACCACCCTGTATAAAAAGTTTTGATGCCAATTGAAAGTGCGTGTATTCATTACACAAACACATTCTATTCTTGTTATCGAAAAAATTAACCGAACTTGAGTTATTCAAGATTTAGAAAAAAAATTGGTCGAAAAAAAAGCACCCTGTATGTAATATTTTTGTTTAAAAAAGTACTCAGGAATTATTTAGAAGTAAAATTATCAAATAAAATTCAGGTCGATCCATTTAAAAATCGAAAGTTGACACCTCAATTTCTGACTTTTGAACCACCCTGTATAAAAAAAATTTCATAACTGAAACCGCATAATTAGCACATGTACCCTAGATTTTTTTATTTTTCAAAAACTCTTTCAGGGGCCGAGTAATTTGAGGTGTCCAAGTTTGGTGGGACACCCTGTATATTATGTACTGTCCGATAAGGGCTAAAGAGTCGCCTCCATTATTCCAGCAGTTGTTTTGAAGCTATTATCAGATATTAATCTGATTTTGTACGAGATGCACATATACTATGTACTTATTTATGTTGTGTGTAAATTTAATTGTGCAAATTACATTATATGTGGTCAACGTAACGTTAAACCACTTAACGTACTCGTACTATAACAATTTTTACTCAATCCGGCCTTACTGAATTTCTCCTTGCTTGGGAATCGAACCAGTGACCTCCAGATTACAAGTCCGCTCTTTTTTTCACCATGTTTATACTGCCGAGAGGGCTGAGGCTTACCTCAGTCTTAACTGGATAGTCCCTTTACCCCTGCATTCAAACTGGTAATAAGACATTATAATTATCATACGTGGACTGGTATTCAAGTGGCGCTAGTCTGGTAATCCAGGTAGCGTAGGGTTCCGTTGGTTCGAATCCCACCCAGTGTATGAATTTTTCCTCATTAATTTGAGTTTTTGACCACATAATAATAAGACTCTGAGGGTTAGGTGGTAGAAAATGCTTTAAGCATTAAACTCGCCTGCTGGTTACCTTCCACAAAAGAGTGTTATTATTATTATTATGGCATAAATAACCAAGATATATTTATTCATATCTGTATATCACAACCAACATAAAAAAAAACAATATTTTTTAGACATTGGTTACATTTTAAAATTAAAATCCAAATTTCCGTAATATATGAGCTGTCCCTCAGTATTCGAACTTACCTATAATAATAATAGTAAAAATAATAATAATAATAATAATAAACAAACTGGTGCTGTTTTGGGGACAGCTCATATATTACGGAAATTTGGAATTTAATTTTAAAATGTAACCAGAGTACAGCGGAAAAACCAATGGATATAAGTTCAATGGCGTCAAAAGTTTTGGGCCTCAGTTCGGTTGACTCTGTGGTGAGTGGAGAGGTCACGAATCCTACGCCTGACGCCATTATTCTCCAGAAAATAGGGAGTCTACATTCCAGGTCAACACAAGGGAGGAATCAGAGGCGTGGAGGATGTAGGAATGGCGAGAGAGGGGAGATGAAGAGAGGGAGGGGAATGTGAGAGAGATTGAGGGAGAAAGAGAGATTAGGGGAGAAATTGAGAGAGATGGAGAGAGAAAGAGAGATTAGGAGAGGGAGAAAGAGAGATAGAGAGGAGATGATGAGAGAGAGGGAAATGGGGGAGAGATTGAGAGAGAGGGATGGAGAAAGAGAGGGAGAGAGAGAGAGAGGGAGAGAGAGAAGGAGAGAGAGAGGGAGAGAGAGAGAGAGTAATAGAGAGAGAGAGAGAAGGAAAGAGATAAAGAGGGGGGAGAGTGACAGAGAGAGAAAGAGAGAGAGAGAGAGAGAAAGAGCGAGAGGGGGGGGAGTGAGAGAGAGAAAGAAATAGTAGTAGTAATAAGTAATTGTATTTATTTTAAATAAAATTATTACAATGGTTGGCACATTGAAAACAAAAAAACAACAATAAACGCTTAAACAATATAAATAACAAAACAAAAACAACTAAAAACAAGGAATTAATCTATGTATAACTTTTAGGAGTTAATTTTCTTTACTATTTACCTAGAGGTACTTATGGCTGTGGAAATTGTGAACACACTAATTTAGTAATTTTCGAACACAAATAAATGATTATTTTACTTAAATTTTAACTAAAGTAATCTACCCTATTGCCAAAGTGTGATTTACATACTAGTAGAAGGCGGAGTCTTCAATACGCTCATCAATAATAAATTATTATCTAGGCCAATATCAATCAACCAATCTGATTGGCTGACTAGCGCTACTAGAGACCAACTAGAGAGAAAGAAATAGAGAAAGGGAAAGAGGGAGGCAGAGAGGGAGAGAGAGAGTCATAGAGACAGAGAGAGGGGGAGAGAGAAGGAAAGAGATAGAGAGAGGGAAAGGAAGAGATAGGAGAGAGGGGGAGTGAGAGGGAGAGAAGGGGAAGTGAGAGAGAGAATGAATTAGAGAAGGGAAAGAGAGGAGATAAAGAGAGGGAGGGACTATGGGAGAGATTGAGAGAGAGAAATAGATAAATAAGGAGAGAGAGAGAGACAGAATGGCCAGGATAGAGAGAGAGGGGTGGAATAAGCTTATTACACAGATTCACTAAGCCTTTGACTTATGCTGTGTTTCGAGTATTTTGATTTCCGCGTTCCACATTATTAACCGAATTATACACAGTGAGGGAGAGAAGCGACCTCACTAAGTGAGGTTCTGTTTTAACTTCTGTTCTGTTTTTGCATACTGGACGATTTGGCTTTCGTTTGTCTGTGTGTCTGTATCAGTGTGTCTGTCTGTTCCGCGATAGCTCAGAATTTTCCATTCTGGCGGAATTCGAACTCACAATCTCCGGGTCAGCAACCACTGCTCTTAACCACTGAGCCACGGAGATGGGCGTATGGTACCTATTAGAGACGTTGAACCTGAATATAAGAGAAGTCAAGCGACCGGAATTTTGCTCTCTTTTGTACAGGTTTCTCTTATAAAGAGGTCGTTTCCTCTTAAAGAAAAGTATAATAATGCTTTATCTTTGTGTTATTATGTCACAATTTTAGTGGGTAGCGCAGAATCATAGGACTTTACCACTTTAATTTACAATATCTTGTATTATTTTTTTGCCTAAGATTCTGCCACTGGTCGCTGCTTCACATTAAAGCAGCTACTCATTTTTCCTCACGAGGTATGAGTGGACCTCGAACATCCAAGTACAGAGCAGAAAAAATCCTCCCCCGCTGGGAATCGAACCCAGGTCACCATGTGTGCAATGCCTAGCGCGCTAACTCGCTCTGCCACAGTGACTAGCTAAAGAGAAGTAAATTTGCTATATGATATAACTAGCGGGCTGTCGCCCGCTTTGCGGGCCGAGGCATGGCCCGCAAAGCAAAAAATCCTTTTACGCCAATGACAGGTGTTGTAGTGGCAATTTCGAAAAATCCCGTCTTATTGCACATCTAGACTATAAGACAAAGCTACCTACCAAATTTCAGCTTCCTAGGACTTACGGTTTGGGCTGTAGAGCGATGATCAGTCAGTGGTCAGTCAGTGACTTTGACATTTATATATGTATTAAGATTTTGCTATTGACGAGTCATATGCTATTGACAACAAACACAAAAACTGAGAAAGTACAATATTCCACTCAGCCGGGGATCGAACGTAGGACACCTGACTACAAGCCCAGTGTGCAAACCACTCTGCCACGGGGACTGGAAAAAAACCGAGCACAATATTACAAATTTAATTTAACAAAAATTCAGACATGTTCGGCCTTCTGGCTGTGTGAGGATTTTGCCTGATGTGGTCACCCGGCTGTATGTATGTTTTGCATACGAGTAGTGTGAAAAACATACATAGATGAAATATACGCAACACGTAAATAGGAAGTATTGTATCTCTTCTCGCCCATCAGAGGGGAGGAATACTACGGGATGGGCAGGCTACAAAACTCAGACCACAAGCGTCCACAGTAGCTCCTGTTTCATGGCTACGAAATAATAATAATAATATCGCCTTATTTATACTGCCCGATTAGGACTTTTAAAGTCCCATTACTCCAGCAGTAAGTCCAAGACATATTATTATATGGCAAAAATCCCAAATGGGAGGATAACTTGTCATGTCCCGGCTGGGTTTCGAACCCGCGACCTCTGGAATCTCTGGATTCACAAAGTGCCGCCTTTGCCACTGAGCTACCGAAACAAAAGAGGCTGTGAAACACTCATCTTTAAATAAAAAAAATACATACTTAAATGAAGATGAATGTAATTAAAAAATCAACAGCTGAGATCCATCACTCATTACACTACTATCTACATATTTAACACGTTCGTTACCAAGCCAATTTTTTCAAGTTTTACGTAGGGACCAGGCGGTAAAGTCGCTGTTGCATCCTGGGTACCAAAATATTTTTTTTTGCATATTTCGGATCGTATTTGTACAAGAACCGATCCTATATCTGTTCTAATACTAACAACCTACCTCAAAAAGGCCATATGTGGTTGTCCGGTCCCTCGTTAAAATTTTGATAACAGCCACATGTGTGTTTTGGTCCCACAGAAAAACACAAAAACATCCACATATGGCCGTTCGGTAACGAACATGTTAATCATAAAATAATCCAGCGCCAACGTCGCGCGTCGATGGCACGTTAAAAACATCAGTTCTCGTTCTGTCACTGAATTTAAGCAAAGTCCAGTGAGTTTCACACTTGGATCAGCGACCGTTCGAATTCAAACCCTCATGATGCTGGCTATTCCCGACCCCACTCAGGATGGGTGAGGTTAATTTGAGAAAATGATTTGTATGTTTCAGGTGAACGGCGGGTAAAACCCCCATGCGTGATAGGATCATGCAGTTGAAAGCGTCTTCTTCTTTCACTTTGATTGGGGTCGGAATTCTTCCACCTCAGGGTTGAGGTTGGTTAGTTGTAACTCATTTCTACGGCTGGATTACGATTCTAATTATTCTAATTAACGATTCTATTTGATTCAACGTCCCGATTAAGACGGGGATTTCACCCTCCACTCGCTGGGAAGCATACCAGCTACCCACATTAACTTCACCTAGTCTGTGGGTAGGGCCGGAAATGCCAGCCTCACGTGTTTGGAGGGAACAGATTTTTTTCTAAGAAAAATTTGCTCCAACCGGGGATCGAACTCGGAATCTCTGAACCACGGACGGTAGTCACAACCGTTACACCACGGAGACTGGCATTCATTAGAATAGAATATACCTACCTTGTTTATACTACCGAGGTAAGAATGAAAAGTCCCTTTACTCCAGCAGTCGAACAGGTCTTATAATTATATATTACTAGCGGGCTGTCGCCCGCTTTGCGGGCCGAGGCATGGCCGTGAAAGCAAAAAGTCCTTTTTCGCCAATGGCAGGTGTTGTAGTGGGAATTTCGAAAAATCCCGTCTTATTGCACTTCTAGACTATAAGACAAAGCTACCCACCAAATTTCAGCTTCCTAGGACTTACGGTTTGGGCTGTAGAGCGATGATCAGTCAGTGAGTGGTCAGTCAGTGACTTTGACATTTATATATTAAGATGGGATAAATATTTGACACATTAATAACATATTTATAAAAAAACCATGTTTATTTTAAAAAATTACCTCGTTTTATTGCCTCGTTTAATCGTTTCTTTTTTTTAAACCACGGCACTAGATTTCAAACAGGCTTTCTCCCGATCAACATACCCGCGCTTGTTTCGCGGAAGCAAGCAAAGCTAATTTTCCAAATGCTTTTAAAGCTCGCTGTGGAAACTCTGCCACGTGTCTACCCTTGCCTCTGCACTCAGGACTGATGGTAGAAAATTATCATAAGTTAGAGCCTCTTCAGTTTTTCTTTTCTCAAAATTCTTTCAGAGATACCTCTAGGTAGAAGAGATAAAAATTTAAATCAGAGGAAAAAAAGTATTTTTTTTATACAAAAACGAACACAATACTTCAGATTTCTAATATTAGAAATTTATCGAAAATAATAATTTTACTATGCAAAAAATACTAAAAAAAATCAGTTACTTTCCCAGATCCATTTAGACTCAGAATAGTCGAAAGTAAAAAATGTATTCAATTAAATAATTATTTATTAAAATACCTAAAAAAATAGCTATATAAATAAATATTTTTAAATAAATCATAAATATAATGAAGAAGAAAAAGTAGTAATTTACTAAGGAAGAAACCTTACTACAATTTAGTTAGATGGGAAGTAAAAATCAATAAAAAATATTCAAATTAATAATAGATAATATTTTTATTGAAAAATAATTTTTTTTTAGAAATATATATAAATATTATATTTTATTGTGTTTTGAAACATTAATTGATTGATTTTTCTTTTCTTTTTTACATATATTGAAAAATAAATGTTTTTTTTTAAATATTTTTTCTATAAAAAAAATATAAAAAATATTTTTTTATTCTGTAAAAAAAAAAACAAAAGGAGGAAGAATTAGTAGTTATACATTAAAGCAGAGAAACGAAGAAAGAAGAAAAGGGATAAGGGTTGGGCGGAAGAGATTGCCACAGGCAATAATCCCGCCCTTTAGTTTGGGTGTTAGTATTTTTCTCTTCTTTTTTTTTATTTGTTAATTCATTTTTCAATCTGTTTTATTATTTACAAATTACTTTCCTTATCCGATAATTAGGAAAGTATTGTATTCGTCGAAAATTTGACCCATCCAGTTTTTTTTTTTCTTAGATATTTTTATACTGTAAAATATTTTGTACTTTACTTTCTCCTCCTGATAAATATTTATAGAATAATAATTAATGCACTACCTACTATTCAATACAAATAAAAAGAACCATAAAAGAGAAGAGGGTGAGAAAGAAAGAGAATGAAAGGGTTAGAGAGATAGAGAGTAAAAGTAATAATAATAATAACATAATAATAATGTTTAGTAGGAGATAAATTGAAAGTATAAATGAGAGATTTCCTTTCAGAAAGTTGTGCTATGTTGTAGTCTTGTTAATAAGTGCATTTCCTATCCTCTTTTAATATTATGAACAATGATCTTTTGTCTTCCTTTATCCTACTCCTTCTCTCTCTCATTCTTTCCATTTCTTACTTTCTCTCTCTCTCTTTCTCTCTCTTTTTTTCTCTCTCTCTCTTTCACTCTCTCACTCTTTTTCTCACACTCTTTCGGTCTCTCTCTCTATCCCTCTTTCTTTTTCTTCTTTCACTTTGCCATTTTCCACTCCTACTTGGGGTTGGCATTGTTCAACTTCATGGTTGAGGTTGGTTGCTTGTGGCACATTTAAAGGCTGGATACATTTTAGGAATCGATTCTCATTGATTTAACGTCCTGATTAGGACGGGGGTTTTACCCTCCATTCACTAGGAATCGTACCTCTCTCTCTCTCTTTTTCTCTAACCTTATCTTTTTCTGTTTTCCCTTTTTTTACTACTTTTCCTATTTATTTTCTAATCTTACCAGAAAACATAACTATCTAAATATGCAATACATAATTATTTTATATTATGCATGGTAGGGCTGGTAGGTAAAGGCTCGGGGACTATAAACAGGGAGTAGACCAGCAGTCTGGCTGGAGGACTATAAACAGGGTGTAGACCAGCAGTCTGGCTGGAGGACTATAAACAGGGAGTAAACCAGCAGTCTGGCTGGAGGACTATAAACAGGGAGTAGACCAGCAGTCTGGCTGGAGGACTATAAACAGAGAGTACACCAGCAGTCTGGCTGGAGGACTATAAACAGGGATTAGACCAGCAGTCTGGCTGAGGGACTATAAACAGGGAGTAGACCAGCAGTCTGGCTGGAGGACTACAATCAGGGAGTGTAGACCAGTATTGGCTTGCTTCTGGAGGCCCTTTTCAATTATTAGGCTCCTTGTAAAAATAGTGGTAGAAGTGCTGAGTCATTCCTCCACTTTCTGGCTACTATCGTTCACGATGAAGCCACCCTATGATTTTGATGAAGTACTTCTAATCATAACCTAAATTCTCTTTTCTTATCTATTGTCCCTCTTTCTTGAATTTTGAACTCACTAATTAATGTTCTCTTTTGTTCTCTGGTTTTTTTTGGTTTCCCCATTTTACTCTTTCTCTGTCTCTTTCTTTTTTTCTTTTCCACCTTCTTTGGCTATATCCCTCACTGTCTGTCCCTCGCTTTAGTTCTTCTCTCTCTCTCTCTCTTTCTTAATTATTTTCATTTTTTCAATGAATTTTTTCATTGAATTTCAAAATATCTTCTATCATTTTCAATTCTGAGCCTATTCCTTTTTCTGCTTGTGTAAAAAATCTTGGAATACCTACTTTTAGATCCAGATCTTCAATGGAACTCTCAGGTTGTTCAAATTGGTAAAAAGTGTATCGAAAGTTTCATTCTCTGAAACGTTTGCAAAGGTTTTTGCCCCGCAAGACAAAACAGCTCCTATGCACTTGTCTCATATTTCCTTTGATTGAATATACTGGAGCTGCTATGTCAAACATCAATGGGAATTTAATTAACAAACTTCAAACGTTTCAGAATGCTTGAGTTCGATACATTTTTGGGTTGAAGAAATTCGATCATGTTTCAGCTAATCGAAAAAATCTTCAATGGCTACCAACTGATAAGAGATTAGAACAGTAAGCCCAATCAGAGATTGGGCTTTCTGTGGAGAATATTGAATGAGGCTTCACCTCCATATCTTCACTCATCATTTCATACACTCTTTTCATTTCACAGTCACAATACTCGTTCCACTCATCTCTCTAATCCACCTCACAATACTAACCATATGGGTAATAGCGTAGTCACTGTGGCAGAGCGAGTTAGCGCGCTAGGCATTGCACTCATAGTGACCTGGGTTCGATTCCCAGCGGGGGAGGATTTTTTCTACTCTGTACTTGGATGTTCGGGGTCCACTCATACCTCGTGAGGAAAAATGAGTAGCTGCTTTAATGTGAAGCAGCGACCAGTGGCAGAATCTTAGGCAAAAAAATAATACAAGATATTGTAAATTAAAGTGGCAAAGTCCTATGATTCTGCGTTACCCACTAAAATTGTGACATAATAACACAAAGAAAAAGCATTATTATTATTATTATATATGGGTAATAGCTTTACAGTTAATGCTATAAGATCATGGAACCAATTGCCTGATGAACTTAGAACTTTGGGGAATCGCTTGGCATTCAAGGTTTTTTTATATTATTATTGAAATATCTCGATAGGGAAATCCAAGGTTTGGGTGGAAGAGATTGCCATAGGCAATAACCCCGCCCTTTAGTTAGGACATAATGTTTTCAAATATTTTCTATTATTTTTCATTTTTATTGTATATATTGTTTTTTTCATATTTTCACTGATAAAATTATTATTTGTATGTACATAATGTCCTTTTGTATCTAATAAAGAGTATAATAATAATTATTGTTCATGAATATCTTTTTTTTTTCTCTCTCCTCTTTGCATGTGTAAAATTTTACACATTTTTACTTACTATCTCTCTTTCTTTTGTATATCAATACAAACATATTTTCATTATCTCTCTCTCTTTGCTCCTCTCTCGCTCTCTCTCTCTCTCTCTCTCTTTCTTTCTATCCATCTCTCTCTATCTCTCTCTCTCTCTCTCTCTATCCATCCCAAGAAGTTAAGTTTAGCTTAGGAGGTAATCCAAAATGTATATTTTCTTGATGTAAATAAATTTGCCACATTTTCAATTCAATTCAATTCTCTCTCTCTCTCTCTCTTTGTCTCTCTCTCTATCTCTCTCTCTCTCTCTATGTAACTCTCTTTCTTTCTCTCTATTCTTCTCTCTTTTTTTCTCTTTGATCTTCAACTAATGTCCCTATACATCTATCAACACTCATAAATAAATGTCATAATTACTATGAAGAATAATTTCGAAAAATAATAGGAGTGGGCTACAACCTTCGCCACAAAAAGAAATTCGAAAAATATTTTCCGAATAATAAGTATGGGGAAAGGACTTTAGCATAATTATAATAAAAAATACCGACACTATTAGACTAATACTGTTTTGAAGTTTTAGATGAAAAGAACATCAATGTTGTTTTTTTTTTTAATCTTCAACAAACAATGAGGGTATACCCAGCTTCAAAAGATAAAAATCTTGTGCTGAAGGTGGGGATTTCAAAATAATAATATCTATCGCAAAATTTTGTTATTTCATTCACAGCAGAAAAAATATGTAATTATAAATATTGATGTATATAAAATGGTATCAAAAAAAAGTAATAATGTTTTTTTTATAATAGTGTTTACTATGAGCTCAAAAATATTAAAAAAAAACATCATTGAAGAAAAAAAATAATTCCTTCTCAAATAAAAAAATAATTCCTTATAAAATATAGGGATAATAATAAAACAATTTATTAGTTAGTTAGTTTATTTGGATGCAGATAATAAGTTCTCAGATTATTCAGATGGTGATATTAAGTTGTTTAAAAATATTTAACAACGAGTTTTACATACTCATTAGTATTGTGGAATTTAGTGAAAAGAGTTCTAAGTTGTTTTTTTATTAGTACTGAGTCAATTCTGTTGTCAATATTTGTCAATTCTGTTGGTATGTTATTCAAAATGATAGGTTTTAGATAAAAGTAACTATGTCTGATTATGTCTTTCTTAACTTCCAAAATTTTTGCTAATCCATTTTGTCTAGTATTAGTTTCCACTCTTTCAAAAGTGTTAGAGATGTTTTGTTTGTTTAAAAAATATATGATTTCATATAAATAGAGATCAGTTATATTAAAAACCTGAAATTTTTCCTATAATAAATTGGACGAGTACATCATAATAGTCAGACACAAGTATAGCATGAATTACTTTCATCATTACATTCTTTCTTTGTTTAAAATTATTCTGAATATTATATTATGTGCACGTTTTAAAGGTGTTAAATGACTTTTACAAGCACTTCCCCATGCAATTATTCCATACTGTAGTATCTGTACTAAAGAATTATAGAGCATTTTTGTTATTTTGTTATCTTTCAATTGTCTAATTTTGATAAAAAAGGTGGATAAGTTTTCTAATTTTTGAGTTTAGTTTGTTAATATGTTTATTCCATTTGAGGTTTTCATCAACTTCAATACCCAAATACGTTATACTGGTTACTTTTTTAAGCGGAATACTTTTTTTAAAAAAAAGGTCAAACAAAATTTATTTACATAAGAAATAAGGAATATTATAATGCATAAGTGTTATAAAACTATCACATTATTATAGAATTTTCATACACATAATTAGATTTAACTTAGAGAGGATGAGCAATATCTCCTCAGAAGTTTACGAAAAATTATTATTGTACAAATTAAAAGAACTGTTTTATTCAATTCAATTCAATTCTCTCTCTCTATTTTTTTCTTCGCCTCTTTTCAATAATCAGTTCTTCCTTTCTTTCTCATGAAAACAAGATGACCTATATTTTAACTCGGCTTTTGAATTAGACAAAGACAGAATATTTCTCTACATTTAATAACACGTGTTCTTTTTCTCTACCCCTATATTTATAACTCTCTCCCTATTTTTCTTTCTCTTTTTCTCTCTCTTCCTCTCCCACTCTTTCTGCAGCTTATCATTCATGCTTATTTTACAATCGTTCTTTATCTCTCTCTAATGCTCCTAGTCTTTCTCTTTGTCTTTCTTTCACTCCCTCCCTCCCTCTCTCCCTCCCTCTCTCTTCCTCCCTCTCTCTCCCTCCCTACCTCTCTCTCTCTCTCTTTCTCTCCCTCTCTCCCTCTTTCTCTCTCTTTCTTTCCCCCTCTCTCTCCCCACTCTTCCTGATGCTTTTCATTCTTACTCATTTTACAATCGTTCTTTATCTCTCTCTAATGCTCCTGGTCTTTTTCTTTGTCTTTCTTTCACTCCCTCTCTCTCTCTCTATCTCTCTCTCTCTCCCTCTCTTTCACTTCATCTACTCTTTTCGTTATTTTCTTTTATCTATTGAAAATGGAAAGAATTGCAGAATGGGAGAGAGCATTGTTCTCGTGAAACACTAATACTGTTCCGGTGTCAACGAAAAAGTGAGAAGTTGTGCTGGATGATGTAAGTCACCGTGACAGAGTGAGTTAGCGCACTAGGCATTGCACGCACGGTGACCTGGGTTCGATCC
This sequence comes from Bactericera cockerelli, assembly GCA_024516035.1. NCBI lineage: Eukaryota > Metazoa > Arthropoda > Insecta > Hemiptera > Triozidae > Bactericera > Bactericera cockerelli. The sequence continues at coordinate 2,897,281 of CM044964.1, read as the reverse complement.
CCAGCGGGACAGGATTTTTTCTGCTCGGTTCTTGTGTGTTTATTCAGGGTCCACTCATACCTCGTGAAAAAAAAATGAATAGCTGCTATAATGTGAGCAGCGACCAGTGGCGGAATTATAGGCAAAAATAAGGTATTAGGATATTAAGAGATATGGAGCAGTCCTATAATTCTGCGCTACCTAAAAATTGAGATATAATAACAAAAAGAAACACATTTATTTTATTTTATTTTATTAGATGATGTATTGTATTGAACCAGCGACGCTGGCATGATGTTTAAACAAATATCATCTTTTTTATTTATATATTACTTCCGATAAATTTCTAATATTAGAAATCGGAAGAATTGTGTTCGTTTTTTTAATTTTTATTGTAGAATCTAGAATGTAGAAAACACGTTTTCTAATTTTTGAGTTTAGTTTGTTAATATGTTTATTCAATTTGAGGTTTTCATCAACTTCAATACTACCATGAAAAACGAATTTGAAGAGAATCGGTCGAGAACTTTTGTAAATAAAAGTGATTCAGTAAAAAAAATCTTGGATTCCAACGATAATAAGAGTTGAAAATTTTCATTACCATTCACGATTGTGTCGACAAAAGACAGTTTATTACTTCCGAAAAATTCTAATATTCGGAATTGGAAGTATTATGTTCGTTTTTGTATTTAAGAAAATTAATAATATTTTTACTTTCCTTATCCTATAATAAGGAAAGTATTGTAGGTATTCGTCGAAAATTTGATCTACCCAGTTTTTCACATTTCTGGACGAATCATAGCCTCAGGATTATTCGGGACACCAAAAAAGAGGTTTTCAGTCATTGGTCCGTGCGTCCGTCGGTGTGTCTGTCTGTCTGTGTGTGTGTTTGAACAGGATATTTCAAAAATAGTAAGAGCTAGAGCCTTGAAATTTGGTATGGAAATTAATTTTATACAACAAACAAACCATGAAACTTTTGGATGAAATCGGCCGCATTCTGCCGCCGCAGGGCCGCAAATATTAGGCAAAAGCTTCTTTGAATTGGTTAAAGATACATAATAAATTGTAGAACAACATTTTCCTGGATTAAAAAATAATAGGGGTCTATTCTTATTATTTTTTTTGATATTTTTAACTTTTTGGACATCGGCCCCAATTTACCCGCTCTGACTAACTTTTTCATTATTCATACCAGACGTTGCGACGTATCAAATCCAATGATTTTGAGGTGCTAATTACGAATTTGTCATTGGTTTTTTAGTTATCTGTTACCTTAGAGTCACAAGTGGCGGAATTCGACTCCTTTTTGGGGGATAAGGAAAGCCGTGAGATGTTTACACCAGATTTTTTACTTTCGATAAATTTCTAATATTAGAAATCAGTTGTATTGTGTTCGTTTTTGTAAAAACATATATTTCTTGCTCCGATTTAATTTTTTTTCATATATCTGGACGTTTCATAACCTCCTGAGCAACTTTGGTTTTGTGTCCGTCTGTCGGTGTGTCGGTCCGTCGTTCCGTCGATCTGTCGATCTGTTAAAATATTCCTTGTAACGCGCAAATCTCAGAAACTACTGAACGGATTTTGATGAAATTTTGCACACATACAGGAGACGTTCTGTAGATGGTCCCATTTTAAATTATTCAAATTCGTACTAGCGGTTCTGGGTGAAAGAGACCGACCACTGCGCCTGACCACTAACTTTTTACTTAAACGCTTATATCTCGTGAACGGTACATCCGATTTTAATGAAATTGTGTGTATTTATATGCATTTTATTTTTTTAACATAGGTTATTCATAATTATTTTTTAACTCATTATAATGTAACTCTGATATTTAAGCAAATAGTATTCTACCATATACAATTTTTTGTATATGGTAGAATACTATTTGCTTCAAATTTGTATAACAAACTTGAAGAAAATCGGTCAAGGGGTTTTGGAGATACAAGTGATTTAATATAAAATCTCAAAATTGGCACGTGTATACTATATGAAACAATCACGAGGAAGTATTGTGTCCATGATTGGCAGTGTTTTTTTTTGAAGATATGGTTTGACATCAATTGCTGAAGTCAAACCCGTCCTAACAAAACCTATTATTTTAATTTATTATTAAAAAATACGCATACGCTTCCCTTCATGATGTCAGCATTATTCTATTAGGCACTCAACATAATTATTTATACCAGTGCTTACATACATAAATTATGTCGTATGTGCAAGGACCGTAAGGTGACAACCAGCCCTGTATTGAGTTGTTGCAGGGGGCAAGGGGGGGGGGGTTACATAATTAAGCAGTAGTGATTCACTTGTAGGATAGGGGCACAATTCACATCACAGTACATCACACGTAGCATATATAGCTTTTCTTAAGTATACAATGCATATACCATTACATAACAATACTAGCCGCGTTGTGGCGCGGTGCGTTCACCGAAGCATGCCCGTGCTGGTGAAAGAAATACATTTGGTAGTTATGTAAAAAAGAAAGCAAAAGAAGAAAGTTGTCATTTGTTTGTTTGTTTGTTTGTTTTTTTTTTTTTTTTTTTTTTTTTTCTTCTTAATTTTATACTGTTACCATTGTACGTTGTCCTCCTAATAAAGCTTGAAAAAAAAAAAATAGGTGAAGGTGCAAAATTGGAAAGAGTACTTGCAAAGTTTGACCCTGAAAAAGAAAAGAGCTATTGAAAGATCTGTTACTTCCATCACTATGTAAATATTATCTAAATCTACTTCTTATACTTTGCGAGATCCTATGCTTAGATATGTAAAAGCTTAACTTTTGAAAAATTGACGTTTTTTTTCTACGCCATAACGCTAATGAGCCTGTCATTGGTAACCATGCAAAATTTCAGCTGAATCCGATCTTTAGTTCTCAAGTTCCCGGATTCAGGGTAGATATAGTAAAGCGAGTTTGAGTAGTTACACAAATAATAAGAAATCTTGAAAATTGCTTATAAAAAAGTATGTATCATAGCAAGCTAACATCGGTCAGTATTCCCGGATTCAGGGTAGATATAGTAAAGCGAGTTTGATTAGTTACACAAATAATAAGAAATCATGCATTGGAAAAAAAAGCAACTGACCCATTTTTTTAAGTTTCCATTTATTTATATTTCACAATAACATCTTCAACAAACAATGAGGTTATACCCAACTTCAAAAGATAAAAAATCTTGTGCTGAAGGTGAGGAATAATTTATTGTTGGCCTGAGTTGAGTCTCTAGGTCAGTGCTGTGAGAGCGGTGTCCCTCCTAAGTGTAGGTATTTGGCCTGTGGATCTCCACAGGACGGGCAGAATCTCCAACCTGCAATCGGTCAGTTACACGATTCAGTCAGTCGAGGTTCTGAGTTCGAGAAGCTTCGATTTCTTCGCGACGAGTTTTTTTTTGTTGGTAGTGAATTTACGAAATTCTGGTTTCACAAGTGAAAAAAAAAAAAAAATCGATAAAAAAAACCGAACCAATTTCTGTTGGATTTAAATTGAATTCAGGGTCAAGTACCTACTCTTGGGTATTGTAAACTTCTTTCTAAAAATACATGCTTAAAATTAGATTTTTTGTTATTCACTAACTTAATCTTTTGTACTGGCCAACAAACTGGTCATTACGTAATAATATTACTGTAATTTAAATTTCAGTAATAACAAAAAAAAGTCTGCATGATTTTAACAAATTAAATAATGATTTTAATTTTTCATGTTTTGTGCCCCGCTTTTTTTTAAAATAAATAAATGTGTTTATTTTTTTATCTTACAATTAGGCACTTTTAAACAATATAAGGTAGTTCGTGCCGTTTATCAATCTTTGTTTTAAGTACTAAATCACAAAGTTATCATATTTTTGTTAATCACTTTCGTGATATCACAACCACTAAAACTACGCTGAAACCGGGACTTGAACTACCGACCTCCAGGTTACAAGTCCGCCTCTTTATCGATCAAGCTACTGAGGTCGGTTATCAAAATATCACAATTTCAGTAAGGTCTAATATTATAGAAATTTTCCGTTTCTTCAAAATCCAAATATAATATCAGGATTATTCAGTATGTACAATTTGTACATGCACCCGAAAGCCAGAGGCATGCCCCTATATTTATTTTTCTCAGCCCTATACTCTACAATGGGGGATTACCGTACACTTCGATGACTCCGATAATATTTAATATCTTTTTCACTTGCCCATTTTCCGACACTGCTCATATCACCTTAACGGAAAACACGTTAAGGATATTGATGTTTTAAGAACGCTATTTTTATCACTAGTGAGATCTACTGTGGAGTATGGATCAATATTATGGGATCCAAACTCGAAATTAGAATCAAAAACAATTGAAAAAATTCAGTCCACATTTGTTAGATACCTATTTAAAAAAGAAAACGGGTTTTATCCAAAATACCCGGAAGCTATTTCCTACAACACCCTTCTAGAAATGCTTGATATTAATTCTCTTGAATTAAGACGTAAAGTAGACCTAGTGATGTTAATTTATAATCTTGTAAACAATAATATTACATGTCTAGAACTCAAAGAAAAAATAGTGGAAAAAACACCAAACCCCATTTTAAGAAATACAAATATTGAAACCTTCACAGTCCCTCATCCTAGACTTACTAAACTTCATGAATCGCCACTGAACAGAGCAATGACTCTATGTAATGAAGTACACTTAAGCACAGACGACTTTTTACTGTCTAAGGAAGCTTTTAAAGCAAATGTAAGACAATTAGTTTTTAGTTCGCTATAGTTTTAAGTTCTTAATTAATTATTTAATTTTAATGTGAACATTGGTATTGTTGTTTCAATTTATAGTTATAAGAATTATTTTTGAAACAATGTTATGTTCTTAATAAAAAAAAAAAAAAAAAAAAAAAAAAATCACAAACTAGCAATTAATCATTTTTCTTCACTAGATATCACAACCAAATTTCATTGATCGACATATATCTACAATCTACATACAAGAAAATTTACTTATACCATTTGATGAAAATTTGTTTTTCAAATCATGAGAGCCTAAATCGTCCACAAATGTTATCAGCTATACCTTTTATTATCATTATTATTATAGTATGCTTTATTAGGTAGAACAAAAATATATACAGTAAAATACAATGAATTTTTTTTTTTTTTTTAATAGATTTAGCAAAGAAACAAGAACAATAAAGAGAAAAAAGCTAAAGTCCTACCTAAAGGGCGGGGTTATTGCCTGTGGCAATCTCTTCCACCCAACCCTTTCTTTCTATCACCTTATAGGTAATAGAAAGTAAAATTATACTATGAATTATGGACGCAATACTTCCTCATGAATGAAACAGATGGTATACGTATGAGACTGAGTGTACCTGAACCATCCATACAATAGCCAACAAATGCCGACTCCGTCTGGACTTGGATCCAGGAAAGCTTGCAGGTCACTGCGTGCACCCTCCATGCACTACCCCAATCAGCCATGACCCTGAGAACTACAAAAAAAAAATTGAAGATGAAATAATTTCATCTTCAAAAATGTTCATTCTACCCTGAAATGTTTGAATAACTAATGACAAGAATGTTTGATTTGTATACTGTGTCAGTTAGCAACTCTTTGTTTAGAGCAGTTCAAAATAAAATTAAATTTATTTTGTTAGTAAAAAAAAAAAAGTTTAAAAATACTTCCGATTTCTAATGATTAAAATTTATCGGAAGTAAAACGAGCTAAGCCCCAGCGCTATATCACCGGTACAGTTTTGCCCGTGATAAGGGTCATAAAATAGAATTTAAAAAAATATCTTAGTATGCTTAACCACTGAGCCACGGAAGTCGTGTATTTATGTTTTCTAAGCCTACTGGACACATTGAGGCCTTGCCAGACATTGTTTTTTTTTCGCGTATAATTATGTTTTCGAGTATAATTGTTTTGGGATCTGAATTATTTCTGTGCCACCGAAGTCCTACTATGTATGTATGTCGTTTCTTTGTGTAGTTATTTGTTGTTGTTGTAGCCAGCTTGGCTCAGCTGGAGGGGTGAGTTATGGTCTCAAAGTTGGCTCGTCCTGAACCACATATTTCTATGTGCGATCAACCATCATGAGGACTTGGACTATTCTTTATGTGCCAAACAGTATTGAAAAACACACTTCATACATTATAAACAAACATCTATTATACACTAATATTTGAAGAATGAAGGGAAAAAAATAGAATAATAATAATAATTTATTTTTATTGTTAGTTTACCTTGCGGTGTACACAATTTTCTTAAATCTTAGTCTTAAAACTAACTTGATATAGGTAATATAATATTTACTTATTCTAAAAAAAAAATAATAATAATAATAAATGAGGAGAAGATAAGTAGGTATTGAAATTTAGTAAAAGGTTGACTAGATAGATAAATGTATAAAGAAAGACATAAGAAAGTGTTGATAAGAAAGACAGTGGTAGAATATAGAGAAAAGACAGTATGGTAGCCAGGTCACACTGAAATCTCAGAAAGGGAATATGGCACAAGATCTATAAGTTTTTCTTTCATAGTATTTTTAAATTTATCAGGGTTGAGCGATTCAAGATCAGTTGGGATGCTGTTGTATAATTTTATACCCTCTCTAAGGAACGATCCAAACATGATTTTATTAGAGCTGAGTATGATATTGTCTCTGTGTCGGGTATTGTATGAATGGATCTCAGTTTGCTTAGTGAGGGTAGGGGCCAGTTTATGTATTATTACACAGGAGTCCAGTATGACCTGGCCATACACAGTGAGCATGCCGTAGAAAAAAAAAATAAAAAATAAACAAAAACAACAACAACAACAAAGAAAGATGGCATGACTAACTAGTTTGATTTGTATACTGTGTTCTTTTGGCAACTCACATAGTGAGCAGTACGTTAATAAAATATGTTAATTATTTCCCCCTAGCCATTAAACCCTTAGGAAACTGCAAGCTAGCCTGGCTTGTAAGGGTTGGCTAGTCTGTTCTCTGGTTATAGTCCTCTAGCGAGACACTGGTTTTCTCCCTGTTTAACGTCCCTCAGTCAGATAGAGTGTAGTTAGTCACAACTTTCAGTGGGTAACTCAGTATCACGGAACTCCAAATTTTATCATTTTCCAATATTTTGTTTTTAGCTCTAGTATAACTGGTTAAAAGTTGTGCTATGTTCTCAAGGACACCCTGTATTATGAGGGTTTGGTGTAAGAGATTGCCAAAGGAAATAACCCCGCCCTTTAGTTGAGATATATATTATGTATGTATTTATTTGTTTTTTTTTCTCTTTTTAGTTCTCTTATATATATTGCATATTAATTTGTAATTATCTGTGTTGTATATAATATGTCCAATTAAGAAAGTGTAAATAAATAAATGAGGAAATGATCATGCGTTAGTTGGGATTCGAACCAACGGCTTCCAAACAATGCCACGAGACTAGCGCTCTAACCACTCAGTCACTTCACGTCATATCATATTGAGAAAGTGGAATTGATATAAGACTTTCTAAAGTCCATAAATAGATGTAGATGATTCAGAACCAAAAGTTTAATGCATGTGATTGTCACAGAAGTGACGGAACATTCTTCAATGAAACTCAGTTGTATTTTTAATATTTTTAAAAACTTTATTACATATAAAGACATAGATACAGTAAAAATAATTATTATAAAAATTAAAAAATCGAAACAATATACATTATAAAAAGGAAAGAGAATAGAAAAATATATGTATAAACAATAAACATAAAAATGTCCTAAATAAAGGGCCGGGTTATTTAAAATTGTAACTAGCGTCGATGGTGCGTTGAATGCACCGGTTCTCGTAGGATCACCGAAGTTAAGCAACGTCTAGCGAAGTGAAGACTTCGTGATGCTGGCATTCCGGACGAAACCAGGCTGGGTGAGGTTCATGAGGGTAGCAGGTTTGTGAGTTTCCTGCAAATGGAGGGTATCATCCCAGTAGTGATATGACCATGCAGTTGAAAGCGACGTTAAACCCAATTTCATAAACCAAAGCCATATGGTCATAAACCGCTCTATAGTTGAACCCAAAGTTCAGTCAATGTGTTTGCGACAGAACTGACGGAACACACGTCAATTAAAATCAATAAATATGTTTTATTAATTTTATTAATGTTTGAAAATAAAAAGTAGTTGTAATATTATTATTATCTAAAAAATCAACCTCACGTAACACTGATTTTAGAAAAGAAAGAAACATGACGCATTGATAATAAACAATATTCTTGTTATTACTGTTGATTTTGTTGAAGAACATTAAAGAAGATGATAAGGAAATAATCCAGACTCACTTTCAATATCTTAATCACTTAAAAAATCAACATGTACCACCTACTAAACCAAAACGCGCGCGGGATGGCACGAATGACGACCAAGTCGTTAAAGTGTATAATATGTATTTAAAAAAGACAATCATATTTAATGGAATTGTATTATGTGTATTGAGAAGTAATATGACGAAGATGATTCACTCTTTTTTTTCTCTCTCTCAAAGCACTTTTGATTATATATCAAAGTATTTACAAAATTAATCACAAACAATAAACAATATACTCGCAAATATAAATAACAACATAAATTAAAAAAAAAGAAATGTAAAAAATATATGTACCTTTGTATACAATGTATTAATAAATTAATGGATTAGTATTAATGTATTAAAGACTTATTATTTACTTTTTTTTCTCATATCTGATTGGTTCAAACGGTAACACCGTTTGTCCAAAAATAACTGAGTTGTCGAGACGTTTTGTATGGATTTAGATCGACTTCAGTATCTTGATCAATAAGGCGGAGGACTTGTAACCTGGAGGTCAGTGGTTCAAGTCCCGGTTTCAGTGTATATTTAGTAAAGCGAGTTTACGTAGTTGTGATATCGCGAAAGTGATTAACACAAATGTGATAACTAACTAATACATTTATAACTGTTCAGTCACTGAAGTTCAGCAACGTCCAGCGAGGCTAGGACTTGAATGGGTGACCATTCAAATTCAAACCCTCTTGATGCTGGCTAGTCCCAGCCCCACTCAGGCTGAATGAGGTCAATTTGGTTCGTAAGTTTCCAGCGAATAGAGGGTAAAACCTCCGTATTGATTCGGACATACGAACAATTGTCATTTTATGATGGCTGTTTGCGTTGTTATTAATTTGAAAAAGGAAAGGAAAACAGAGCAGGAAAAAAAAGCTTATTTATATCAGCTGTTAAATGATAGTAGTTTGGATTAACAAATCTTAGAAATTTAATCCTGTTTCATGATTCAGCCCTTAGATAATATAGGTACTTACCTACCTTCTTACTGTTGGTTTTGAAGCAGGTCGCAAAGGCATTAACCAATTAGAGTGCCTTGTGACGGGCGAAACCACTTGAAAGTGAGATTCGGGGATTTCGAGAGTGGAGAGTGTTTCTGGAATGAGGGCCTGGTAGGTACCGTAACATTTAAACACCCAACAGCGACAGACAGACATACAAACAGATAGACAAAGAGCTTAACCACTGAGCGCACGAATAGCTATATTATACTCTACTTTACTTTGTCCTCCTAATAAAGATTTGAAGAATAATAACAATTAAGCAATCGCTTGCCATGCGGAAGGTCCCCCTACCGACAGAAAATTGCATTCGTAATTTGGTTACAGTTGTTCGTAAGGGAAACCGGTGTGCTCGTGTTGACCCAGCACCTAAATGGGAAGTATTGTGTCACTTCTCGTCCATGAGATTGGAAGCATATTACGGGATGGGCAGGCTACAATACAGACCACAAGAGTCTACAGTAGCTCCTGTTTCATGGCTACGAAATAAAAAAGGCTGTGAAACACCCATCTTTTTTATTACTTCCGAGAAATTTCTAATATTAGAAATCGGAAGTATTGTGTTCGTTTTTGTAAAAAAAAATATTTTTTTGCTCCAATTTCATTTTTTTTCATATTTCTGGACGTTTCATAACCTCTTGAGCAAATTTGGTTTTGTGTCCGTCTGTCGGTCTGTCGGTCTATTAAAACGATTCCTTGTAACGCGCAAATCTCGGAAACTACTCGACTGATTTTTATGAAATTTTGCAAACTCTAGGAGATATTCTGTAGATGGTCCCATTTTAAATGCATCGAATTCATACCAGCGGTTCTGGGTGAAAGAGACCATGCGCCTGACCACTAACTTTTTACTTAATTGCTTATATCTCGTGAACGGTACATTCGATTTTGATGAAATTCTGTATGTATAAATGCATATTATTGTTGTACACAGGCTTTTTATATTTACTTTTTAATTAATTATAATTTGACTCTGATATTTAAGAAAATCCAAAATTTTGGACAATAAAGTCAAAAAATAAGAACCACGACTTGCCGATACAGATTTTTTGTAAAATCTAGAATGCAGAAAAAAAAGTATTCTACGATTTAAAACAAATGTGAAGAAAATCGGTTTAGCGGTTTCGGAGAGACAAATAATTTAGTATAAAATCTCAAAATTCGCACGTGTACACAATGTGAAACAATCACGAGGAAGTATTGTGTCATTTGTGTCCATAATTGGAGTGTTTTTTTTACTTTTAATCGCCCAGTAACCAAGTTAGGCTTAAGCATGATTAATTTTAGTAGATAAGGTCTGGGTAATAACTCTACGGACTTTGACAAATTTAATGTACTTGATCACAGAGTATTATCAGAGTGGTCGCCAATACCTCCTTGTATTGCACAAAATAATCAAACCGGTTTTATCCTATCAGTGAAGACTGTTAGACATTTACTTTTTGTATGATATTTTTGTAATAAATAAAAATATCAACTGTTTAAATCAGAAGAGAAAGAGTGTTATGAACTGCATTGAGTTGCTCAAACAAGCTGGATATGAAAGTTCTCTGTAAACTGTAAACCTCATACAGATTCTCTTATAGAAATATAAATATGTCATGTCAAGCTAAAGGAGAGCTATTTTTTAATTACAATCAGAGGAGAGCTATTTTTTAATTAAAATAAAAAATATGTAAGGGTTTTAATTAAAATATCAACCGGCCCACTTTTGAAGAAAAATGAATACTGCCCGTAGTCCAGAGATCCTGAGTTCAATCCCCGGTCGGAGCGAAGTTCAGGGAAACAACTGGTTTATATAAATTTGAACAGTGTAAAAGATTTTCGCTGTTGCAAATAATATATGAAATCAAAAGTTAGGCCTTCATTTATCTCTTTCAGGAATCAAAATAAAAATAATATCTTATTATATAACTTCATACTTATTAACTCAGGTAGTATTATTATTGTTAGTGTCAAGATAATTATTTTAATGTATAACAAGGTGGTCATAAAAATACCAAATTCTCAATATCGTCGTTAAAATTAAAGTACTTAGCTGTTTACTGATTAGACACGATACCAATTCAGTATTACTTCGAAGTAATCACACATTATCTTTAATTTTTTCATGTAATTTTCTTTAGAATGTATAGTAGATAGTAGTGTCCACCTGGATTAAATGCAATCCTGTTTCATAATTCGACCCTAAGATTTGAACATCTAACTTTTCTGTTTCTACTGATAAAATAATATCATATTATTACTATGTTTATATCAAGTTTTATCAGAAGGACAAAGTGTATAATATTTGCAATATAAAAACAATAGTTTGAAAATAAATTAATAATGAAATAAAAAAAAATAATGTCCTAACTAAAGGGCGGAGCTATTGCCTATGACAATCTCTTCCACCTAACCTTTATATTAATTTATCATTTAAATTATAGAGAATAAAATCATTAAAAATAGATTTCTTAGAATGAAGCTTTAGCTTAGGAAAAATACCTTTGTATATGTCATCCTGTTTTTAAATAAATAAATAAATTTAAAAAAAAAATCTTTGTTATTCAGCAACATAAAAAAAATACAAATAAAAAAATCATCAAAAAAATATATATAATTATAAAATTTAAACGCATGCTGTGACCACCCCCTCGTGCTGATACATAACAAATGGTGACAGGAACACCCGGTATATTCGACAGCAGCTTCTGGATACTTCGGACCTCCTCCAGACATTACCTGACGTAATGGGAGCGACAGATCCAGTCTCTAACGGGTAAGAGCATTCATTACCATATTATACAGTCTGTCTCAGAAGTCCTAGCGGAGGCCCTGTAACTTTTGAACGGCTGGGAATTTTGAAATTCTGTTTTTTTCTAGACATAGGAAAAGGCCCATGCCAAATCGGATGGTGATGTTAAAATTCAGGTTCGACACCCGGAAGTGACATTTTTTGATAAAAAATGGCCATTTCTCTCGAAATTTAAATGAGAAGGTATATATACTTTGGGTTTCATATTATCAATCTAGCGGCCATAACAGGTAATTATACAAAGTTTTATTTTTCTGCCATAACCAGGGGCAGAGGTTATGGCAGAAAAATGGATGCTGAAAGTTGAAAATTCAGATACCACATTGATTGGCAATGTGGGATCTATTGCTCACAAAATGTTTTTTTTTAAAATCGTTCTTTTATAAGCACCAAAACAATGAAAACGCAATATGTATCACCCTTCAATCAGTGTCGGAGTAAAAAATCATTATGTTGAAGATTATGATTTCAAGTTTACCTACTGCACAAATATCACAACTAAAATATTTACCATGTAGGTAATAAAGTATTACTTTTCATTTTACAAGCTTCTGAGTTCGTTTACTTAATGAAAAAATATCAATATGTACTATTTCAATAATTTTATTAATAATGCATGTTTCCGTATGAATCCAGTTCGACTCTCAAGAATTGTCATGGTGAGAAGAAAAACTATGCTAAAATGTGAATAAGAAAATGATGGCCAGAAAAATAAAATTTAAGAACAATTTTAAATAAATTAAAAAAAAAAACAAAAACAAAAAAAATTAATTTCCATCGGTGATGAATGGTAAGTGCAATGTAGTGTTGTCGACTACCAACTTGGAGACCGAAGCTTTAAGTTGGAAAAATCACAATCTGGTTATTTTTTTAATCCGCCACTGATTGAATGGTGATATAGATATTGGTGTTTTCATTGTTTTGTTACTTCAAATACACTTCTTCTATCCTTTTAAAACCAATTTTTAGTACAATAGGTCCTAAATGGTCAATCAATGAGGTACCTGATTTTTCAACTTTCAGCCTACATAGCTCCGCCCCTGATTGTGGCAAAAAAATGAAGCTTTGTATAATTACTAGATTGATAATATGAAACCCAAAGTATACCTTCTTATTTAAATTTCGAGAGAAATGGGCATTTTTTATCAAAAAATGTCACTTCCGGGTGTCGAACCTGAATTTTAACATCACCATTAGGTTTGCCATGGCCTTTTCCTATGTCTAAAAAAAAACAGAATAAAATTTCAAAATTCCCATCCGTTCAAAAGTTACAGGGCCTCCGCTAGGACTTCTGAGACATACTGTATATCTCCCTTGCCTTTATCCCATATTAGCTTATGTTGCTTTTGGGGTCGGCATTGTTCAACCTCATGGTTGAGGTTGGTAGGGTGGGGCACGTTTTTTTTAAGGCTGGATGCTTTTCCTAACGCCAACGATTTTATTTAGTTTTTTAACGTCCTGATCTGGACGGGGGTGTTACCCTCCATTCGCTGGGAATCATGGCAGCTACCCACATTAACCTCACCAGCCTGGGTAGGGCCGGAAATGCCAGCCTCACGTGTTTAGAGGGAACAGAATTTTCTTCGAGAAGTCTGCTCCAATGGACTACGGGCAGTAGTCACAACCATTACGCCACGGAGGCTGGCTTGTTCAACACCATATTCAACTTGGACAATTTAGGCCCGGATTATGAAACTGGATTCGATTAAATACTCCTACATTGTCGCTTAATAGATCCTGTGGTAGGAATTTCAACAAATCACAGCGTATGTATATCAGCTGTTAAGTAAAAGTGGCTTGGATTAAAAAATGCTAAAAATTTAATCATCTTTTATCATTTGGCCCTAATAATACTCATCTACCTACCAGGCACGGCCGGTGGGGAAATGTTTTGGGGGTGCCGGACTAAAATAGGATTAATAATTATAGTCGCTCTTTCAGTATCTAAAGAATTTTAAGTTTGTTTACCATTCCCATTATAATAATTATACATTAATTATTCTAGAAATGTGTGATAATATTATTTTATTGTGTATTGTGCACGGCTTGAGAAAATCTTGACGGTTCAAATAAATGTTGAATAATAATAAAAAATCCCTCAATGTGTACGGTATTTAGAATGTTGTACTGGGCCAAATTGTTTAATTTTTTGTCAAGATAATGTTTTGGGACAAATCGTTCGGTGACTTTTTTTACCTGAAATCGAAAACCTTTTTCATAACCCTTTGGGAAGTATTGTGTCACTTCTCACTTCTATTTGAAGTCTGTCGTGTGCACATATTTTACATCAATATTGAATAATTCGTGAAGAGAACCAAGTGAAAATAAATAAAGCTACTTATTATTATTAAGTAATAATTTGATTTTACAATGCATTTATAAACACAGGGTCCTTGCACATCAGACAAGTGTTGACATTGTAACTTACCCTTCCACAGAAACGGCGATTTCCACGAAATACCAATATCCAACAACAACAACAACAATGGGAGCCCCATCAAAACCAAACCAGCCGTGCTGGATGAGTCGTCTCAGCCGGAAAGATGCACAACATTCCAGGCAGCACTGCCCCAGGTGAGTGAGCGAGGGGTCGTGGGTTCGAAATCCGGTCGAGTCATGGAATATCTTATGATCGAATATTATTTAATTATTTTGCAAATTATTATTGCCTTCTTTAATTTTTTTCTGTTACCTTTTTTAATTGTAATACATATATGATCAAATATTTAATATTACTCTTTTTTTTGAATTTTTTAAAAAGGTAAGTGTGCCCCGGAACCGCTTTCGCATTACTTCAGGGCACTGTACCTTTACATCCATGCCATTCCGGAAACGGAAAATTTCGGTCAGAAAATTCCTCTCCGGCCGGGATTCGAACCCGCAACCTCCGGGTCAATAACCAATGCTCTTAACCACTGAGCCACGGAGGTCGGCATTACTCTATTTGTGGCCAAGTGGAAGAGCTTCTTTAGGAAAAATCTTGCCACTAAAAAGAAAGCCCCCCATTAAAGAAATCATTTAGTGCATTGGTAGTCAAGTGGTTAACGCGCTAGTCTGGTAATCCAGGTAGTGTAGGGATACGTTGGTTCGAATCCTACCCAATGCATGAATTTTTCCTCATTCATTTGAGGTTGTTACCACATAATAATAAATTTCTGAGGGTTAGGTGGTAGAAAATGCTTTGAGCATTCATTTGGCCTGGCATTTACCTTCCACTA
The DNA here is from genome assembly GCA_024516035.1 of Bactericera cockerelli. Classification (NCBI taxonomy): domain Eukaryota; kingdom Metazoa; phylum Arthropoda; class Insecta; order Hemiptera; family Triozidae; genus Bactericera; species Bactericera cockerelli. Next base: position 2,881,979 of record CM044964.1, on the reverse strand, counting down.
AAGACTATTATTATTATCATGGTCAGTAATTTATGGAATATCACCCATTGTTTCCTGGTCAATTGGAAATAATTTGGAATATTTTAAAGCAAAAATAAACCTGGAAATTATAATTTAGGTTTGAATATATTATATCTAAAGCCTAATATAATTGTAAAATAATAATGGGAGCCTAATTATTGTGAGCCCAGTATGTTAAAGTAAGTGGCGAATTACGCTGAAAAGCAAATGACAAAAGTGACACTTCGGTAGTTTGACTAATAATTAGCCGGTAGCTCGGTACACCGATGTCCGACTAGTGGACTGACCTGACTGAATGCTTCTGAAATCTGTGACGAATCACTTGCTTTTAGTGACTAGAAAATCCAAATGAAGTATTGTCTATTTTTCTCGATATGTCGGGCTTAAAGGTATTTTAAGTATGTAACGCAAGATATGTAACACTTAAAAGCGTTTAAAGAAATAGAATAGTTTCAAAATAAAATAAAATATTATTATTATTATTTTAGGTATTTTACAATACATATACCTCATCATACGGATCCTCATCCAACGTTTGAGCCTGGTCATTCAGAGGGGGAAAGCAGCCAGCATTGCGGGCTCATTCCTTTTCACAAATTATCTGAATGAAGTGTTTGTCTTATAGTTAATGTTAAAATAAAAATAATATATTACAATTAAAAAAATACAATATATACAGGGTGTCCCACCAAACTTGGACACCTCAAATTACTCGGCCCCTGAAAGAGTTTTTGAAAAATAAAAAAATCTAGGGTACATGTGCTAATTATGCGGTCTTAGTTATGAATTTTTTTTTATACAGGGTGGTTCAAAAGTCAGAAATTGAGGTGTCAACTTTCGATTTTTAAATGGATCGACCTGAATTTTATTTGATAATTTTACTTCTAAATGATTCCTGAGTACTTTTTTAAACAAAAATATTACATACAAGGTGGTTTTTTTTCGACCAATTTTTTTTCTAAATCTTGAATAACTCAAGTTCGGTTAATTTTTTCGATAACAAGAATAGAATGTGTTTGTGTAATGAATACACGCACTTTCAATTGGCATCAAAAAATTTTATACAGGGTGGTTCACAAGTGAAATAATGACTTGATTTTTTTTAAAACCGAGTTTTTTTAATTTTTTATTTAGGATTAATGATTCTCATCTAATTTTACACATTTTTCGTTAGTCATATCGAAAAAAAAAAACTAAAGTGTTGTACAGGGTGAGACATAATTTTTTTTGTAACACCCTGTATATGGGCAATCAAAGAGACGCAAAATTAAATATAAAGACTAAATATGCAAGAAAAATTTTGATTTTTAATTAAACTAAAAAGTTATGGTGTTTTAACTAATATTGTCGCATGGACCACCCTGTAGATATTTTCTTAAACCATCATATGGGTAGTCGAAACTGTCAAAAATTCAACGAGGAGTCCAAATCTGAAAGAAAAAAAATGAATTTCAAAAGCCATGCTCAATTTTGTGTCAACACCTACCTACTTTTTATTTCAAGTTTTAAAATCATTCAGTGTGGACACCAAATTGAAAATGGCTTCAAATTCGTGTTTTTTTACTTGTTTTTTCCCACATGATTCGAAGTGTTCGTTGAATTTTACACAACTTAGAGTACCTACATGATAGTTTAAGAAAATATCTACAGGGTGGTCCATGCGACAATATTAGTTAAAACACCATAACTTTTTAGTTTAGTTAAAAATCAAAGTTTTTCTTGCATATTTAGTCTTTATATTTAATTTTGCGTCTCTTTGACTGCCCATATACAGGGTGTTACAAAAAAATTATGTCTCACCCTGTACAACACTTTAGTTTTGTTTTTCGATATGACTAACGAAAAATGTGTAAAATTAGACGAGAATCATTAATCATAAATAAAAAATTAAAAAAACTCGGTTTTAAAAAAAATCAAGTTCTATATTTCACTTGTGAACCACCCTGTATAAATTTTTTTGATGCCAATTGAAAGTGCGTGTATTCATTACACAAACACATTCTATTCTTGTTATCAAAAAAATTAACCGAACTTGAGTTATTCAAGATTTAGAAAAAAAATTGGTCGAAAAAAAACCACCCTGTATGTAATATTTTTGTTTAAAAAAGTACTCAGGAATCATTTAGAAGTAAAATTATCATATAAAATTCAGGTCGATCCATTTAAAAATCGAAAGTTGACACATCAATTTCTGACTTTTGAACCACCCTGTATAAAAAAAATTTCATAACTGAGACCGCATAATTAGCACATGTACCCTAGATTTTTTTATTTTTCAAAAACTCTTTCAGGGGCCGAGTAACTTGAGGTGTCCAAGTTTGGTGGGACACCCTGTACATGTGCATACATGTATATATTGTATACATGTATGTCCTTTAGTTAGGACATATGTATAATTGTATATATTTTTTTTTTTTTTTTCTTGTTTATATTATTAATACTGTCAATTTTATATTTAATTTTTACCATTGTTTGTCTGTATATATGTTCTGCTAATAAAGAGTTTCTAAATAAATAAAACTAAATAAAATACATAATTAAATACTTACACTTAAGTAATACCGACCTCAGTAGCTTGATCGATAAGGCGGCGGACTCGTAACCTGGAGGTCGGTGGTTCAAGTCCCAAGTTCAGCAAAGATTTAGTAAAGCGAGTTTGAGTGAATTGTGATAAAAAAAACACATCGCGATATTCGTGATTAACTGATTACCACAAACATGATTTTTTTTCTCTGTTAGTTATTATATTATTTTGTGTGGTAATCACTTCCGTGATATCACAACTACTCAAAATCGTTTTACTATATGCACGCTGAAACTGGGACTTGAACCACCGACCTCCAGGTTACAAGTTCGCCGCCTATTCGATTAAGCTCACTGAGGTCGGTTTAAACATGAATAATAATAGGTAATAAGATACAACATTCGAGAGGCCACATGCAGAGCATAGATAGAGTTTCTGCCAATTGAATTGTCACTTGCAATTGAGTACAACGACCAATCAGACATAAGTTTTAATACCTTGTAGGTCATTACATAATTACATTCATTACTCTAGGTACATAAACTACCTGGTGCACTCCAGAACTGTTACATTCCGGCATTATTATACTTAATTATTAACGTGAAAACTGACCTGAGTAGCTTGATTGATAAGGCGCCGGACTTGTAACCTGGAGGTCGGTGGTTCAAGTCCAGGTTTCAGCGTAGAGCAAAGCGAGTTTGAGTAGTTGTTATCACGAAAGTGATTAACACAAATATGATAACTTTTTAATTATTAACGTAAGTTATCTTCTGTGTGTGTGTTTGACTGTCCGTGTATTATGAGTTTTTTTTTCCTTCATTAAGGATTTGGCTTTAAAATTGAAGTCAGACTACATCCAAAGCACTGGATTTCTTTTCTCTTATTTCTAAGTTTCTCTTATAAAGAGGTTATTTTCCAGTACAGAGAGGTAAATTCGACCCGAAAATGCTTCTCTTATAGTTATCCAGGTTTCTCTTAAATCCAGCTTTCTCGTATATCCAGAATCGCTGTGATTGTTCAAACTTTTTTACTATTACACCAAGTTAGTAGCAACATTTTATTTATTTATTTATTTAAAATCCCATAATTGAGATAGTTTACATAGGTTTGATAATAATACATATTACAGGATAAACATAACATAGAAGAAGCAATAGAAATAGTAGAATATTGAAAGTAAAGCAAGGGATAAACTGACTTAATTATTAATTTTAAGTATTTTATTTACTTGTGTCAGGTTCATACTAATGTCTATGTCTAATTTATTGTAGATCTTATTGAAGTTTTTTGTTGCTGTGTCTAATGTTGAAATGTATTTGGTATTAGGTATATTTAGAAAAGTGGTATCATTATTTCTGAATCTGGGATTAGGGACTTTGATATTCAGGGTTGATAGTAATGTAGGTGAATCGATATAATTGTTAAATAGTTTGTATATAAATAGTATCCCTTGTTTATTTCTCCTCTCTTGTAATGTTTTCATGTCTAATTCTTCAATTAATGATGAGTATGCAATATTTTCGGAATATGTAGGGTAAGAAACCGTTTTCTTTATAAAAGAGGTAATGTACGAATCTCATTTGTATTCGTTCTAGTGTTTTAATTTGAGTTTTAGTAGTTGGGTTCCACACTATCGCTCCGAACTCGAGTTTACTTCTTATTAATGATGAATATAATAGAATAATGGTGTCAATATCTTTAATATATAAACAGTTTCTTTTGATTAATCCTAGTCTTTTGTAGCAGGTATTTATTAGTGTTTGTATGTGGGACTCAAAGTTTCCGTTTGGTTGAAAAAAATTTCCCAAGTCTTTTTTTTCGTTAACTGTTTGTAGATTTTGGTCAAGTATTTTATATTGAAAGTTTATTTTTGTTTTGGATCGTGTGATCGTGTGAAACATAAATATAAGAAATGGAACTTGAGATTAAGGACCTGTATCCCCCCCCCCCCCCCCCCCCCTAAATAGGGACAAATTCACTTAGGGGACTCATCAGATCAGAGACTTTTTCAGGAGTGCTAGGACAAAGCTGTCAAAAAAACTCTAATAAGACATACATCAGTTATCGATATGTAAAAAAATTTGGCTTGTTTTTCCTGTATTATTTTTAGGTTTTTAATTAATTTATCATTTTTAAATTATGTTTCTTTAAGTTAAGTTGAGTTATCATATATGTGTTACTCACTTTCGTGATATCACATTAACTCGAACGCGCTTTACTTAATATTTGCTGGGACTTGAAGAACCGACCTCCAGGTTACAAGTCTGGCCGGGGGACGTTGAACAGGGAGAAGGCCAGTGTCCCGCTAGAGGACTATGTACAGAGAACAGACTAGCCAACCCCTACATCCCTACAAGCCAGGCTAGCTTACAGTTTCCTAAGGGTTTAATATGGCTTATAAAGAAAAGTCCAAGTCCTCATCATCGTTGATCGCACATAGAAATATGTGGTTCAGGACGAGCCAACTTTGAAATAGAGTTGGCTGGAGGCCATCACTCACCCCTCTAGCTGTAGCCAAGCTGGCTACAACAACAACAGGTTACAAGGTACTATTATTCTCATGTCTCAAAGAAAAGTGTTTTCATTCCTCGTATTATTGCAATCCAGGAAATGTGGTTCTCATTACCTATTATTCAATTAAGGAATGTTGTTGAGTGTCCTCTCGGTATGAATACTTATGTAGTATGAATACATACCTACATAGTATGTATACTTACGTAGTATGAATACATAAATAGTATGAATGGTATGATTAGAGTGCATTGTTCTTTTTGTTTCTCGTAAGCCTGAGGACATAACTCGTGTTTACTTCTTTGTTTGATAACCAGTAATCAGAAATACCTTAAGGAAATTAATAATGCGTCTGTATTTTTTTATTTTATTTTTTATTTTTTCAAGGTCCATACAACTCTACACATTATATTGCTATATAGGTACAATGTACATTTTATGTATGTCATTTGTTTAATTATAATACAATGTACCATCTTTTGTGTCAATGTGCTTGTCCTTGTTCGCGCTCGCGCAAACAGAACGGAGGGCTATCTATACCTTGGACCTATAGGTAGTACGTAAAATAATGTAGCTTTTTATTAAAAATGTAAAGCGGCCACAACGGCGCGGCGTCCCGAAAATCAAACACCTCGGCCGAGGTGTGAAGAACGCCTATACAAAGAAAAAGACGTGTAAGGTTACGGAAAACATAATTATAGTTCCCATGCAATTCATGTACATTCAGCCAGCGAAAAGTGCAACATGAATTTTAAAAACTGCGATTGTCTATATCAAGATGTAGGTAGGTACCAGGGTCTAGGGTCCAGGCTGTAGGCCAGCGGTACCCAACCTTTTTGAGCCGCGACCCGCTTCGGAGGGGGAAAAAAAAATCGCAACCCCCCCCCCCCCTTACAAAAAAAATTGTACAATTCAAGGGAGATAAGTTTTTTGACATTTTCATGTCTTTGCTCTGGCACATAACCAAAATTATGTGACGAAATTATGTAACGAATTATTAAATTATAAAAAGAGAGAAGAGAAAAAGTATGTGTCATGCGCACAATACGAAATTTGGTCAGTTAAGTTTTAGACCTTGAATAGTAAAGATGAAAATGTCCCAATGGTTGCAGACTCGTATGCAAGCGTTTTTTTTCCTCACTCTCTCTCTCTCTCTCTCTCATTTTCTCTCTCTTTCTCTTTCTCTCACTCTCTATAACTATCTGTGTGTCCTCTCTCTCTCGAATATACAATCTTTGTCTTTACCTCTTTTTTTTATTGGAAGTTTAAATGTTTCGTTACTTACTAATAATAAAGTGCAAACGTAATGTGCAATTCAATGTGAACCCTGAGCTTTTTCCGCGACCCCAGTTCAGTGGTTGAAGCTTTTTCGCGACCCCCTGATTTAGCTTCGCGACCCCTAGGTTGAGCACCGCTGCTGTAGGGTATTGGTCCAGGTTCCTCGTTGTGGCCTTCTACTAGGGTTTCAGAGAATAAACTGTAAAACCCCAGTCCTAAATGACCTACTTGGTGGTCAAGTGGTTAACGCGCTAGTCTGGTAATCCAGGTAGAGTAGAGATCCGTTGGTACGAATCCCACCCAGTGCATGAATTTTTCCTCATTAATTTGAGTTTGCGACCACATAATAATAAGACTCTGAGGGTTAGGTCAGTTAGGTGGTAGAAAATGCTTTGCGCATTAACCTCGCCTGGTAATTACCTTCCACTAAAGAGTATTATTATTATACGTATATACTCAGTAAAATCAACGGACATAAAAGAAGCCTAGACATTGGATCTGGGCGTCCATATAATCCTCTCACCACGGTGACGGTGATATTAGGTGTCTATGCCTATCTCACGGACACGGAATTATTATTATTAGTATATACTTTTTTATATACTTAGGTATATTATTTTATTATGATGTACTCGAACTGGATGTAGCCATTGAAATCTAATACTCGAACGTCATCATGAAAGCTAATAATATTTTTTATTCCTACAACATCTATGCATGTGACACTGAATGCACTTTAATCTGATCTCTTGCAAATTAACATCCTTAATGACAGTGTATTTATTCTTCCTTACGCGATATCTTAATTGAAAATCTTGATAGACTCGAATAATTCTTCTCATTTATGGATGAGTCCTGGTTGATCTCAAGGATCAAAAGAGATTGTACACTTGTACAGTTAGATGTGCTTAGAAAATGTTAAGAACTATAAAATGTATACAAGGTGTATTTATTTCTATGTACACATATACTTATTATATAATTTATATTACATATTTTTTTGAAAAATTAAGAATCAATTCCAGGAAACATTCTGAGACTATCTTAGAATTATAAAATAAAATAATCTCAGGTAATTTATCGAGACATGAAAAAAAAAAAAAAAAAATCACTTGAAAAAAAAAAAAAAAAGGTTTCCATCTCAAAAATACACAATTCAACCATGAATTTTTTTTTTAACCAGGAACCATATAGTAGTAATATTAAATCAAATCTATTTTTTTTAATTTAGCCCAATTTTCATAGCTACAAACACTTATATTTCAACGAACTTGTTGAAATATAATGAAAATACATGCCCTGTCTATACATGTGTTATGATTATTAAGTAAATTTCCCAAGTACGTAAATGCCTAACATTTTGTACCTGTTTTTGCATTCAAAACTGAGTTATTACTTATCTCCGTTCGATGGCATTTTTCGAAAAATGCTCTGAGATTTATTTGGTCTTACAGTGTCCATTAGAATTGATTCTGAATTTTTTTAAGAAAAAAAAAAAAAAAAAAACACTTGGACAACCCTGTATAAGTGTATAGTGTGAGGTAATGGATAGTAGTAATCAAAGTTCAAGAACAAACTATCTACCTATTTTCAGATAAACAAGTAAGTTAAAGGATGAATTCTTTGTGATGAAGCACAAGGCCTTTTCACAATTACCTAATACTTTCCCAATTATACTCTATTTTCCTCACGAGGTATAATATTACTGTCAAAGGTAATACCAGGCGAGGTCAAGGCTTAGAGCATTTTCTACCATCACCTAACCCTCAGAGTCTTATTATGATGTGGTCACAAACTCAAATCTCAAATTAATAAGGAAAAATTCATGCACTGGATGGGATTCGAACCAACGGATCCCCACGCTGCCTGGATTACCAGACAAGCGCTTTAAACACTTAAGTACTAGTATAGGTACTTTATTTAACGTCAGGTGATCAATTTGCCCACTCGGGCTAGTAGAGATTAAGTAGAGGTTAATTTGAGTAGCTAGCTGGTTTGTCTGTTTCCAGCAAATGGAGGGTAAAACCCCCTTCGAAATATGACCATGAAAGCGACGTTAACCCCCCCAAAAAAACTGGTTAAGCCAGCGTTGATGGTGCGTTGAATACAACGGTAGGATTACCGAAGTTAAGCAACATCCATCGAGGTGAAGACTTCGTGATGCTGCCGGCTAACCCAGGCTGGGTGAGGTTAATTTGAGTAGCTAACTTTTGAGTTTCCAACGAATGGAGCGTAAAACTCCCGTCGTGATATGACCATGAAAGCGACGTTAAACAAAAAAAAAACTGATTAAACTTGAAACCTCTGATCAGATCAAAGAACTCAGTATCGAATCCACATGACAGGTTTTTTTAGCCTACAGCTGTCATGTTTAACCTCACCGCGTGACTCTAGAGAGCATCGATTAATGGCTCGATTAACGAATAATGATTTGATTAATTATATGCGAGGTAGGTATTGTTGCAAAATTATCGATCATCCAATTAGTACATGACATTGTTTTTCATTGACATTTGACATTCACCTCTTATTAATGTCAGCGCCTAAAAATAAATAAATCGTTAATGTATTAATTAATTGGTATAGTCAACGTGGCTGAGTGAGGTACCGTGCTCAGCATTGCGCATGCGCACGCATATGGTGACCTGGGTTCGATCACCAGCGTATCTCTACCTACCTCCTGTAGCCAGCCTCCGTGGCGTAACGGTTGTGACTACTGCCCGTAGTCCAGAGATGCTGAGTTCGATTCCCGGTTGGAGCAGACTTTTCGCACAGAATATTCTGTTCCTTCAAAACATGTGTGGCTGGCAATTCCGACCCTACAAGGCTGGGTGAGGTTAATGTGGATAGCTGGTGCAACTCCCAGCGAATGGAGGGTAAAACTTCCGTCCTGTCTACCTCGAGTCATGACGTTGTAACCAATGCACATGAAAGGAGCCTAGACATTGGATCTGGGCGTCCATATAATCCTCTCACTACCGTGATTTAGGTATCAATACCTATCTCGCGCGGACTCGAAATTATTATTATTATTATTATGCCTACCTAATTACAATAAAGTTAAAGTTTTAAAGTTATCATATTTGTGTTATTCACTTTCGTGATATCACAACTACTCAAACTCGCTTTTACTAAATCTACGCTGAAACCGGGACTTGAACCGACCTCCAGGTTACAAGTCCGCTGCCTTATCGATCAAGCCACTGAGGTCGGTACCTAATTACGATAAATGTGTTTCTTTGTGTTGTTATATCACAAGTTTAGTGGGTAGCGCAGAATTATAGAACTTTTCCTTATCATATTTTTTATGGATGATTCCGCCACTCACATTAAAATAGCTACTCATTTGTCCTCACAAGGTATGAGTAGATCCCGAACATTTAAGAACATACAGAGCAGAAAAAATCCTGAACCACCTCTGCTAGAAATTTCTGTTTTAATCTTTGCTAGAAATTTCTGCTTAAATATCTGTTAGAAATTTCTGCTTAAAAATCTGTTAGAAATTTCTGCTTAAATATCAACTAGAAATTTCCGCTTAAATCGAGAATCGAACTCAAGACCACTGAACCACGAGCCATGCAGTCATAACCCTCACCTAAATATGAAATGATAGATAATAATAATAATAATGCTCAAAAGTGGTTGAGTAGAAGATCTCGCATGTGAGAACCCTGCCACTCTAAAGAAAGCCAAAAAAAAAAAAATCTAGTGAGAACAAAAAACACCTCATTAAGTCCATTAAGCCAAGAATAAAATCAACTACATTTTATAAATAAACTTCATCTTGTTTTCCGTCAGATAAGTATTTTTTTCTACTGGTATAAATGTCCAGGTATTTAACCGACTGTCTGACTGGGGACGTTGACATTATATTATTCTTTTTTTATAGGTATAGACAAAGTAGGTACATATATTGATAGTATAAATGAAACAATAAAAAAATGGATTGAACAAAGAAACAAGAAGAAAAAAGAAAATAATGTCCTTCCTGAAGGGCGGGGTTATTGTCTGCGGCAATCTCTTCCACCCAACCCTTGAACAGAGAGAAGACCAGTGTCTCGCTGAAGGACTAAAAGCAGAGACCTGACCAGCCAGTCCCAACAAGCCAGGCTAGCTTACAGTTTTTCCAACGGTTTAAAAGCATATAAAGAAAGAGCACAAGTTCTCAGGATAGTTGATCTCTCATACGAACATGTGTCTCAGGAGCTCAGGACAAGCCAACTAAAGTTGGTTGAGGACCATCACACCCTCCAGCTGTAGGAAAGCTAGTTACATCAACAACAACATTGCCTTTTATTTATTGGATTGGTTTAGTCTCAATACCAGACCTGCATAATTTTTATGTATAAACCTACACTTCACCAATATATCTTGTGTCAGCAAGCGCTGGATTATGCAACAATCCAACTTCATACATTAAGTACTTTCTATATTACCTGGTATTCTTCAAGATTATACATGATATCAAACTCAAGCACCATGTTTGGCCTTTCAAGTAATCCTGCTATGAAATACAATTCCGCAATCGTCTGTCATTGGATCTGGTATTCCTCAACCATGCCAGGTTGCAAGGTCTTGAAATTCAATAATGTTCCGTGTTCCATACAGCATCTATTGATCTATTGCATACATATAATTATTTTTATTTTATTTTTTCAATTTGCTTAGAATATTTAGTAACATTTTTATTTATAAATGTAAAACAAGGTGTAGCCAGCGTCGATGGCATGTTGAATACACCGGTTCCCTTCAGAACACCGAAGTTAAGCGACATCCAGCGAGGTTAAGACTTGGATGGGTGACCATTCAAATTCTAATTCTCGTGACGCTGGCTTTTCCCGGCCCCACTCAGACTGGGTGAGGTCAATGTGAGTAGCAGGTTTGTGAGTTTCCTGCGAATGGAGGGTAAAACCCCCGTCGTGATATGACCAAAAAAAAAAACAAGGTGTCATCTCTTATCATTGGAAGCGCTTCCAGCATTGCCTCTTTGATTGGCAATGCTGATTTGTTGAATTAGAAATTCACTGGCTCGGCTGTTTCCAGTTTTTTCTATAAGCTTTTTTTCCCAGTTTTTTCTATAATATACATATAATTATGTACATAGTAAATATGTTTCTCCTTAGTTAGATCCATATTCTGTAAGATGTATTCATAAACTCGTGTATGTCAAGTGGTTTAGTGGGTAGTCAAGTGGTTTAAGCCATAGTCTGGTAATCCAGGTTGCGTTGGTTCGAATTCCACCAAATGCATGGATTTTTTCCTCATTTAATTGAGATTGTGACCACATAATAATAAGATTCTGAGGGTTAGGTGGTAGAACATGCTTAGAGCACTAACCTCGCCTGGTGGTGGTTACCTTCCACTAAAGAGTGTTATTATTATTATGTCATATACTTAGTAAAGCCTCCGTGGCGTAATGGTTGTGACTTCTGCCCGTAGTCTGCAGGGTGAAACCCCAGTCCTAATCCAGGACGTTAAATCAAATAGAATCGTTGGCGTTAGGAAAGCCATCCAGCTGTAAAAAAATGTGCCAAAACCAATCAACCTCAACCATGAGATTGAACAATGTCGACCCTGCTTGACCGGGATAAGACAGAGTAAAAGAAGAAGATACTTAGTAAAGATGTCTCTCCTTAGTTAGGTGTATACCTACTAGGGTTGCCAGACGTCCCGTATTTCCCGGGACGTCCCGTATTTTGGGCACTTTTCAAAATGTCCCGTACGGGACACGCGTGTCCCGTATTTTCCCCAGTTTCACCATCTCCTCTGGTAATTTAGGTGATAATAAATTGATAAATTTTGTAAATTTAAATTTACAAAATGTATTCAAAATTGTATCATTTGTAATGAGCATTCCTAGCTCGAACTGTTACGTAGAGAGAGTTTTCTCTCAAATGAACCTGAAATGGACAGACATCAGGAACAGGTGTTCGGCTGACATGATTTCAACTGAACTAAAAATAATGTTCAACTACAATATCACTTGTACCCAATTTTACCAATATCTCAATGGTAAAAAAGATTTTGTCAAAAAAATACAGTCTAATCAAAAATATGAGAAGTAATAAATAAATCTGAATAGTAAAAAGTTGTTTTTAAAAATAAAGCTTTTTTCTTTCTTCCGAACATTGCAGGATGTGGGGGGGGGGGGGGGGGGGGGTGTTAAAAAGGGCTTGTCCCGTATTTTCATCCAAAATCCCGTTTTTTTGGACGTTTTAGGTCTCTTGTCCCGTTTTGGGCTGGAAATGATCTGGCAACCCTAATACCTACTCTATGGAACGTTACTATTTTTTTATAGCGAACATATTGACAACTTGAGTTGTATTTTTATTTATATGTGCAATGTACAATTATACATAGAACTCTGGAATTTTTAGATTCACAGACTGCCGCCTTTACCAGCGAGCTAAAGATTTAATGTCACATGATCAACTTCTGAAGAGATGGTCAGAGATGGTGGTGATAGCGTAAAATATGTAAAAATGTTGCAGAAATTATCTCGTACAAGTATGTAGTCGTGATGCAAAGAGAGACAGAGCAAATAATTAATCATAGGCACCTTTTTTTCTCTTCCAAGTACAATCTATAGTCTATACGTCTACACACACCAAATTGAAACCCGTTTTGGCATGCAATAACTGACAAAGGGGTTCTGTGGTGGATATTAAATTCTACTGAAATAATGGTGGCTTTTCTAGTTTTTCATTGTAAAGAATCATAGCTAATGCGATGGGGGATTTGATATTCAGTGTTGGTGGTTCAAAAACAAGGGCAGGGTTTGGTCTTAGTCTGTGGTTTGGTATTTTGAATTTAATTTCTTCTAGAAGGTATGGACTTTGAATTTTGTTCGTTAGAATATTGGCTAGAAGCGTGATTAGTGCTGCTCTGAATCGTTGTTCAATGGATTCTATTGGTAAATTCAACTGTCATAATAATTGTAAATCATTTTTAATTTACATGTAAAATTATTACTGGCACGCTTTAAAATATTGCGAAAAAACCATAAATGAAATGTGGCAAACTTTCACAAAAATGAATAACGATAAATAAATTTACATAAAGTATGAAATCAGTAAGGTGGGTTGAGACCCCGTCGAGATATGACCACTAATAACGTTATGCACACCAAAATAAGCACACAAGATATTGCTAGATGCTTGATAACGGACAAAACATCCTACTTTCTAGCTGCATAATTGCATATATCTCAAAATACGTAACAGGTAATATACGAGTATGTACAAATATAAAATTAATTATGACGCAGCCAGCGTGGATGGCGCGTTGAATGTATCGGTTCTCGTAGGATCACCGACGTTAAGCAACGCCCAGCGAGGTGACGACTTCGTGATGCTGACATTCCGGCCCAACCCAGGCTGGGTTAAGTCATTGTGGGTAGCACTGGAAGCAGGTTTGTGAGGTTCCTGCGTATAGAGGGTAAAAAATCATCATTGCAGCAATTCGTGCTTCTTTTGAAACTATACAACACCACCTGTATCATTATAATTGAAAATGATATACATAATTGTTTGACAATGTTCCTGTGTCGTTCGGCAAACATCATTGCGATGTGAGTTGAATAAATCTAAAATCTTTACACAGGTATGTATAAATTATCATAATATTAAAGGTATTATTAAAGGTATTCTTTCACTTTGCCATTTCCAAAACCTAATTGGTGTCGGCATTGTTCAACCTCATGGTTGAGGTTGCTTGGTTGTGGCACATTTTTACCCCTGGATACCCTTCCTAACACTAACGATTCTAATATTCGATTTAACGTCTTGGATTAGGACGAGAGTTTTACCCTCCATTCGCTGCGAATCATAAGTATAAGTATAAGTAGTGCTGTATTTAGACTGTCAGCGAATCATAAGTATAAGTATAAGTAGTGCTTTATTTAGGTTAGACTGTCAGCGCAAGACAGTTAGTCCCATTATGCCAACAGTTTAACAAAGCACCTCTTTATTTATTTGAGTATAAATACAATGTACATAAATTTAGTAAATTTATGTATATACATCAAAAGACAGTAAATACATCTCCTATTTAGTAAACGTTTTATACCAGCTTCCCACATTAACCTCATCCAGCCTGGGTAGGGCCGGAAATGCCCGGCTCACGTGTATGGAGGAAACAGAATTTTCTGTGTGAAAAATCTGCTCCGACCGGGGATAGAACTCGGGATCTCTAGACTATACGGGCAGTATAGTCACAACCGTTACGCCACGAAGGTATACCCATATCATACACGGAAATGCACGAGAATTATTGCCAGTGTAAATGTGTATGCATGAAAAAATTTAATAATAATAAATAAAAAAAGGTACTAGTTGCTGCAGTGGGCAATAATCCAACTCGTTTGCACGAGTCAATGTCCCATTTTTTCAAACCTGTTTGGGTTCAGCGCCGCTTTGAGGTTTTGAGTTCGAAACCCAGCGGGACTTGACATGTTCTCCACCCATTTTGCTATTTTGACCTCATAAATAATATGCAGGCGCGGCCTGTGAGAAAATGTTTTGGGGGTGCTGCCACATAAAACGGACTAAAATGAGATTTATAGAGCCGCCGTATCTAAAGACTTTAAGGTTGCTTACCATGCCATTCATATTATTTGTGCATGAATTATTATAGAAATGTGTGATGAATTTCATTGTGTGCGAGCTTCATTGTGTACTGAGTTAAGAAAATCCCGTCTTCTTCTTTTTCGTCTGGAGGTGCTGCAGTTCCGCAGCTCCTTAGCACCGACCGCACCTGATAGTATGTCCTAGGCTCACTGCTGTAATATTATTGGGCTTTTTGGTACTAGCCGGGTAGTATATCAGTCAGTATACACAGAAAAGTGAGAAGTTGTACTAGATGTACATGAATATCAGAACATACCTGGACAGCTGTTTCGAGCTTATTTGCTCTCATCAGCAGGTAATAGTTCTGAATATCCATGTCATCAACTAACCTCTCTATTTTAATCAGTATGGGGCATATTATTAAACACTTTATGAGATATAAACAGACATAATGTACAGTACAAATAATTAATATAACAATTAAAAAATTGACACAATATATGTATGAATACAATAAAAAGGAAAAAGAAAAGAAAAATATGTATAAATATACTAAAGGGCGGGGTTATTGCCTACGACAATCTCTTCCACCTAACCCTTAATAGGTAAATAAGACAATTTTAGTAGGTATTATCGTTTGATTCCATGGGCTCTTTATTTTAAAAATATAAAAGCTGGAAATACAGAGGAGGAGGAGAAGGAAGGTAGGGGAGGAGGAGGAGGAGGAGAAGGAGGAGGAGGAAGAGGAGGAGGAGGAAGAGAAAACAAGAAATATGACACAGAGAGAAGCAAAAGAGAGAAAAAACATTTCCTCCTATAGGAGATATGAAACTCAACATCATGAACTAGGAATGGAAAATTCAAATTTTAAAAGAGATACACTGCCAATTATTGACACAATACTTCCTCGTGAATGGAAATCATAATTTTCAACTTTCTATTATCGCTGGTATCAGATAATTTTTACTGAATCACTTGTATCTACCGAAGTTTTCAACCAAAATTTATCAAATTTGTTTTATAGGGTAGAATTTTTTCTGCATTCTACAAGATACTAATATACAAAAAATCTCTATGGACAAGTCGTAGTCCTTCAAACATTCGCCATTTCTTAAATGGCAACGCTCAACTATAAATTATTCAATAAAAAATAAAAATATAATATGTAAAACGCTAATAAGTGAATTTGATAATACAACATTTCGTCAAAATCATGGGTACCGTTCACGAGTTATAAGTGAAAAGTTAGTGATCAGAGCATGGTCTCTATCACCAAGAATCGCTTATGCGCAGTTGATGAATTCAAATGGAACCATCTACAATACGTCTTTTATATGTGTACAAAATTTCATCGAAACTCGTTCAGTAGTTTCTAATATTTGTGTTTTACAAATAAAGTATTCAACAGACCGACAGACAGACACAAGACGTTGCTCAGGAATTGAATTGGATTGAATTAAATATAATAAAAGCATTTGTAGAGAAAAAAAGAAAATATGATGATCTAAAATACCAACTCTCGCAAATGTATGGCCTAGAATGTGTCAACATTGTGCCATTTGTCATCAGTTCCAATGGGTTGGTCCACATATCAAACAATACTGGGATCAAGGATTGTGGAATGAAAAATACATACTGTCAACCACACAAATCATCAGAAAATGTCTCAATGTTAAATGACTGTAATGTTGCCTTACTTATGCATCTTGTTTATTTAACCGATGTATAATTTATTACATCAATAAAGAGTGATGTGCTAATAAAATACATAAATTGAATGCATAATTTAAACACCTCCTAAGCTAATGATAACTTATTTTAAGGTTATGAACCGTCCAGAAATATTAAAAAATGGGTTGGGTGGAAGAGATTGCCACAGGCAATAACCCCGCCCTTTAGGTAGGACATTATTGTTATTTTCTTTTCTTTTTTACTTATTTATTTTGTCATTTGTTTGTTTTTTTTCCCCTTTCTTTTCTTGATTTTATACTGTTGCCTGTTTGTCCTCCTAATAAAGCTTAAAAAAAAAAAGAAAAAAAAAAAAAAAACGAACACAAACAATTCCGATTTCTAATATCAGAAATTTCTCGGAAGTAAAATTGGAAATAGAAAACACATTCAAGTTTCACATTATTTTGTGTTATGAAAAAAGTTTCTGCCATACTTGTGGGGGTGATGCTTTGTGCAAGATTGCGAGACTTTTACCTAACATGAGGAGCACTACAGTGGCGAGCTGTGAGGGAGTTATGAGAAGAGATGCAGAGAAAAGCCTAATAATAACACTCTTTAGTTGAAGGTAACCACCAGGCGAGGTTAATGCTCAAAGCATTTTCTACCACCTAACTCTCACAGTCTTATTATTATGTGGTCACAAAACTCAAATTTATATGGAAAAATTCATGCACTGGGTGGGATTCGACGTAGACTTATTACGACAGCACTATAATGTTTCTGTTTGTATGTCGTTTTTTGGTGTTACTAAAGTAATTACATTCATATTTTACCTATAATTTCTAACAGAAAATGGCAAAAGAGTAACGCGCCAAACGGCCTATAAGAAAGATGTGAGAAACCTGGATATAAGAAAAAAATCCAATCCCTTGAGTACTCTTATATCCAGGTTCTACGGTATTACAAGATTACGAGACACCAATTAACATCATTACTTTGTCACTTAATGATTGATTGTAACACCACCACTGGTAGCTCTATTCATACAATCATCTACTCATTTTCCGCGGAAGGTATGAAATTCATTCATATGAATGGACCCCGAATATCTAAAGTACACAGTAGAAATTATCTACTCAGCCGGGATTCGAACCCAAGATATCACAGGTACATGATAACCAAATAACCATGCGTGAAGACCGCTAAACCACTCGGCCACGGTGACTACTAGAGGCATGGCCGTAACTAACTCGTAACTGAAGCGGTACAGTAATGCGACTATCTCACCGAACCACCCCGCTGCAGGCACAAACCAACAATATTCCGGCAACGAAGACGTTCTCATTTAAATTCACGTCGCAATTCATACTTTCTATATTACATATTATGAGAAAGAATAGATTATACAGGGCGAACATAATTTCTCACCCCACCCCTTGTATATCTCGAGAACCACTCAAGATATCAACAACTGGTATTTGTTTTCTCATTTTTAGGGGTATCGGTTTTGGGCCCAAAAACTTTCACGTGTGGCTAGTGGTTTCGGGTAGGCGGCGACCAGCTCAAGCATCTGAAATGGAATGACCTGACAAATTGGGTTCATTTTAAACGTGATGAAAACTGAAATTCATTGAAAGGGTTGGGTGGAAGAGATGACCATAGACAATAACCCTGCCCTTTAGTTAGGTCGTAGAGGAAGGGCGCCATTCCCGGAATAGGGTCCCTAAGTCGGAATACCCAAATACATAAAACACTGTTGAAAACAAAGAGAAACAAGAATATACAAGTTCATTAGAATCATCCACTTGACTTTTTTTGTTGATCAGAATCACTTAATACACTGTGAAATTTCAAAGGAGCAGTAGAGAATATTTTACGTGTTCCAAAAGTTATCAAACGTATTTTTTAAAAATTAATTTTACAACTTGGAATAGAGGTATGTAAAACTTTTTTATGCTAAAATAAGTAGTTTTAATTCTATTTTTTTCTGTAAAATCCGTTTCTTTTTTACTTTCTTTTATTTAAGTTATTATTATTTTAAAAAATAAATCAAAGTGCCCTAATTCGGAATATCTTGGAGCTCCATATTCGGTATTCAGTTTTTGAGTATTCCGAATTTGGAGCCCTTTTGATATGTTTGCCTTGTAAAATATTTTTACTCATTTTTAATTTCCTTAACTTTGTTTAGATGCCGTCTAAAAATAAGCCTGCACATTCAGAAGGAATGTCAAAAAATAGGCAATACTGCAACAGAAAAAAATGGATACTAAGTGCCATGTGTGATCAGTGGGCTCATGAGGCCTGTACCGCCCATGAGAAGGGATATTAATGTTGTGACTATTGTAAATAGATAACTAGTCCGATTGGTTAAGTTGTTGTTTAGGTTCAAATTCTAATAGATGTCTAAATATTCTTTTTAGTTCATTCGTGTTAAGGCTTTCTTTTATACCGAATTTGGAACCCATAGTATTCCGCAATAGGACCCCATAAAGTCAAACTAAACTTTCTAGGTTTTTCGGCCGAATCAAAATTGTGAAAAAGTTTATTTTTTGTTTTTCCCAAACTTTCTCAAAAATAATTGATAACCATATAATCTTTGTTTCAAGACCGATATTGAGCTTTTATTTTCTATGACCTTCGAAATTTTCTCAAAAATGAAAATGGTATTCCGAATATGGCGCCCTTCCTCTATGTTTCTACATATTTTCTATTTTTTTTTTTTTTTTTTTTTCATTTTTATTGTACATAGGTATTGTTTCCATTTTTTCATTGTTAGAATAATTATTTGTATTGTCCATTTATATTTAATAAAAGGTTGAATAATAATAATAATAATTGAAATTAATTTAATTTTTTTTTATTACTAAGTGGATCCATTTTTGATTGGTCATTCCATTTTAATTCCTGAGATGGTCGCCGGCCAGCCCGCCTAAAGGACTAATCGCTGACAAAAGTTTTTGGGGTTAAGATCAATCCACCAAAAAATGTCCACATCTCCGGTGGTTTGCGAGCTACAAGGGGCTGGGTGAGACTTTTTGCTCACCCTCTATACCTATAATGTATCTATGTAAATGAGAGTATGTAAATATTATCAATACGGGTAAATTCTGTACATGGTATAGTTGGTATACACTTACATTATTTATTTTACATACGCCAAAAGTGAAGAAGCTTTTTGTTAAGTACAAACATGTACTAGAAATATGAGACGTTGCTTCCTTTGTATTGGATACAAACGTAAATATACAGGGTCGACCGTTCTCATGTACCACCACCGTAGAAGGTGTATTTTTTTTTTTTAAACCTTCCCCTATATAAAGAGTGTAATGGGATTGCTTTATTTAGTTTTTACAGATAAAAAATCTCATCCATTTTGTTATCGTCGGGGATAGACCCCATTATGCTCACAGCATTCCCTTTTTGAATTGCGAGACTCAATCTTTGTTTAAGGAATTCGGCGGCTCGCTTCTCTCCTGAAATACACTCCAGTTGAATCCCAATTTCTTTTATCCACTCTATAGCTTCTTTACACCATGGGCCCATGGTCTCTGTGGCGAAAATTTTGACGATGTGGGTGTCTGTGAAGCTAGAGTATTTGTGTTTTTTTTCTTGCAGTGGCAATTTCTGCAGCAGCTCTTGTTTGTTTTATGGTTTGCTGGATGTAACTTGACGCGAAAGTATTGACACAAGTGGCATCCCATACAATGCATTGGCCCCTACTCCAAGGTATCAACGTTGTTCCGTCCGGCCTTTTTCCATCTGTCCGTGACATTCCAGTGGGTTCCAAGATTGAGGGAACTTTGATTGAAGTTAATGCTCGTTTCAAAATATCATTTAATTGAGAATGTCTGTAAAATCTGCCAGAACTTTTTATGCAGTTTAATGGATGTAGATCTCGAACATCAGAATTTTCTCCACATATGCATTTGTATGATTTACATATGTTGCTTCCGAGTCTCAAACATATGGCTATTCTTAAAGTATTGTTATCTAAAAGAGTTCCCAACTGTTTACAAGGAAGTGTGTGAAGCCATGCATTGGACTCGTTCACTTGGAGGGCAGTCATTCTTGCTTTGTCAACATCATTATCAAATTGAAGTTTTGTTTCAAACAATTTTTTTATAACAATGCAGTCCCAATTCTTTTGTCTATCTGGATTTTCAGGAAGGTTCTGAAAATCAGCTCGCCATGATTCCAAAGCATCAAGCTCATGATGTACTGCCAAATTGTCAACTGTAGAGTTCATAATGATGGAGACATTTGGCTTGACATTGAAGCAAGATGAAAGAAAAGCTGGCAGGCTAATTGTTAGAAGGTGTATTGAACCGACTAACTCAGAAGTTAAACTTCCTGAGAAGTTATCCGGGATATTATGGACAGTCACACACCCCCCACTACCCCCTGTATACGGTGGCTCAGTGGTTAAGAGCATTATGGTTGCTGGCATGGAGATTGCGGGTTCGAATACCCCCCGGAGCGGAAAATTTCAAACGAGTTTTTTCGATCCCAAAATGGCATGGATATAAAGGGAAGGCACTCGAAGTAATGCAAAAGCAACTTTCGGGCAAAACAGCCTTTTTTATGTATTTTTTAAGTATACATAGTGTTCATAAAGTCTAGCAACAAGAATGTAAATAGCTATTTTATTTGAATTTATTTTTTGCATCTTGTACCTGTATAATAGCTATATATTGTCATTTCCATTAAAATTGTCATTTCTTGTCAACCCATTGTAACAATTTTCTTAAATTAATACAAATTTAATATACTATTGAATTGAAAAAAAAAAAATTGAAAATAAAGTCTAGCAAGAGCTGATTAACTTTTGTACGATTAGAGTTGGAAAGTTGAAATTTTGAATGTAGACCTAAGTTAAATACTACATTTTCAATTGAGTTGAAATTTCAGGGACGAACTCAGGAGCTGTCCCAGGGCGGTCAGTTTTATTATCTTAAATGAAACCACCCAAATATTTGATATCTTTTTTTTTCATCTTTATTTCATCATTATTTTATGTAACAAAGAAATTTGAATATTTATCTTTTAACAATGCAATTTTGTTGGCCTGGTTGTTTTGACAAATTTTCAACTGAAAAAAATTAAACAATTTTAAAAAAATTATTACATTTTCATTGAAAATATTATTATTAAACATGTTTGATCAATTTTTATTTACAATAGAGAACATAGAATATTTACATAGAAATTGAGATTAGATAAAACAAAACTTGATCAAGAGCGGTGATAATGCCAACGGCATTCTCTTCCACACCACCATATATTATCTCTTTCTTTCTTTCAAATATAAACTTTCCAGCTTATTTAAAGCATTCAAAATTTATTCAGTTGTTACTGGATGTTATGAAGACACTGCGTAATATTCTCTATTTTCTTTCGAGTGACACCCTGTATAAATATTACCGACTGAATTTTAGTATTTCGTGTTACGTAGAAGTGTGTTGTATACAGAGTGATGTACTTAACTTCAAGTAGTGTAGCTCTGTAGGTGGGTAGGCGTATACTGCGTACAGAGATGCAGACTATTGAAGTCGTCTATTGAATTCTATAGACATGACGACGACAAAAATTCAAACAATTTGTCAGGCCTTTCAAATTGTTCACTGTGTCGTTATGTCTCCAGGGATTCGTTGGTTCGAACCCCACCCCGTGCATGAATTTTTCCTCATTAATTCTCTTTATACTGATTAAAATTGAGAGGTTAGTTGGTGACATGGATCTTCAGAACTATTACCTGCTGATGAGAGCTAATAAGCTCGAAACAGCTGTCCAGGTATGTTCTGATATTCATGTACATCTAGTACAACTTCTCACTTTTCTCTTTATACTGATTATACTGATTTGAGTTTGTGACCACATAATAATGAGACTCTGAGGGTTAGGTGGGGGGAAAAGGCTTTGAGTTTTTAACTTCTCCTGGCGGTTACCTTCCACTAGAGAGTGTAATTATTATCCCCCCAAAAACACCACTTTGTGGTTACAAAAAGAAGAACGCCCCACTCAATAGAATGAGTACAGTTACCTAAATAAAATGATATTAAATTGAGAACACCTTTATCCCTTCTCTTTCTATTTCTCTGCAGCCCTCTCTGAATTTATTCCTCCAATGTTTATCTTTCTCTATCATTGCTAGGTGTCATTTTAAAGTTGATTTATCTTTAAGTTTTACTTCTTCAACGGCAATAAAAACTGGCGGTCGAAGTATGATTTGTGACCACATAATAATAAGACTCTGAGAGTTCGGTGGTAGAAAAGGTCTTGAGACTCTTGAGTTTAAACCTCGCCTGGTGGTTACCTTCCATTAAAGAGTGTTGTTTTTATTATTATAAATTAATTTCACCCTGAGTAGAACTATTCTATAGTAAAGATTTTCAGTGTGCACTCATAGCTTGTGATGAGGAATGACCTGTTTTGACATTAGTGAGAATTACATTTTAATAACCTGACATCAAAATTAACTTTACTTTGGCCATGTGTCATGTGATGTGTTATAAATATGACAATGGCCACAACACAACACTTCACCGGGGGGAGTGACTGTGCACTTTTCTTGGCATAAAGTAATGCATTACAAAATGGTTTGTGCTGGCTAAATTTTGCAATAAAAATTTCCTACACTTGCTTGGAAATGCAATAAAAACTTATTGACCACTCTTGCTCAAAATTGCAATATTTTACGGAGATGTCATTTTGCTTTGCTGTCATCACAACCGCATCGTCGCTATGTGTGGAGTGGTAGATCGAATCTAATCATAAACAAGAGTTTTTCCTTTATCGCTATTATTATTAATAATATGAAACTCTTTATTAGAAGAACATTTATACAAACAATTAAACGTAAAACTTAGAATAAAAAATTGACATTATTAATATGTGCAAAAAAAAAACAAAATATATACTTGAAGGGTTGTCTGGAAGAACCACCTATGTTACTTATGGTACTTTTCAGGAAAGAGTTCTAAAGTAAAGATTGGGTGCTGTGGACAACAGCACGCAAGTTACCCACCTTTTTTCCCCAATTTTGAACGACTTAGACCGATTTTTTCCTAACTCTGACTTCACTACGCTATGAAAGACAACACGTAGGTTGTTGTTCTGCAAAAAAATCCCGGAAAAGTAACATAGGTGCTTCTTCCAGACAGCCCTTCACATATTCGTGTGCAAATTTGTGTATTTTTTTTGTTGTTGAGTGTTTCACAGCCTTTTTTATTTCGTAGCCATGAAACAGGAGCTATTGTAGAGTGTAGACGCTTGTAGTCTGTGTTGTAGCCTGCCCATCCCGTATAGTATGCCTCCCTTCTGATGAGCGAGAAGTGACACAATACTTCCCATTTAGGTGCTGGGTCAACACGAGCGCACCGGAAGGTATCCTTTTCAAAGAACTGTAACCAAATTATGAATTCATATTTTTGTCGGCGCGAGGGATTGAAATAGAAGTAGTTCGAAATCTAATAGAATTAGAAATGTGAAAGAGATTCTAAGTAATGCTGCGCTACCCACAAAAATTGTGAAGAGGCTTTGGACTTCACTATTTTCACCACAAATAAAACCATACATACATACAGTTTGTATGTATTTTACATTTTACATACAAACTGTATGTATGTATGTAGCCGTGCTGTTTTATGGGTTGCGATTGTGCACTTGTGCAGAGTACTGAGGAGAGTTCTAGAAATACTAAAGTAGGTATACTTATGGAGTAGAGACCATTAAAGAAACATTAATACTTTACTAGTAATTTGATAGAAAATGTTATCAAACCTACCTGTAGCGTGTAGGTTTTATAGTTTGAGTCATTACCGATATCGACTGCAGAGGTTCTGATTGGGTAGTGTTATTTGATCAGCTGATGGAATATTTTGTGGAAATCACAAGAGTTAACCACTCGACTACCGTGAACTGGTAGTCAAGTGGTTAACGCGCTAGTCTGGTATTCCAGTTAGCGTAGGGTTCCATTGGTTCGAATCCCAACCAGTGCATGAATTTTTCTTAATGAATTTGAGTTTGTGGCAATAATAATAAGTCTCTGAGGGTTAGGTGGTAGAAAATGCTGTGACCAAGTGACCATTAACCTCGCCTGGTGGTTATTACCTTCCACTAAAGATTATTATTATTATTATTTATAGTAAAGTCATAATTACTAAAATTTGTCGTAGCCGAGATTCGAATTTATTCAGGCATAGATAGCAGTTGCAAGGTTATGAAATAATTTCATGGATGCCCAGACCATATTATGGTTCTTACCAAGTCCACTTTCATTATATTTATATTTATTTATTTTTGCCTTTTCTCAAAGTTTCTTGAAGCCCCATTATTCATCATCTTCTTATAGTTGAGATTAGTTGTTTTAGACACTTCTATTTTTTTTTTTTTTTAGTAAATTTTCACATTTATTCCAACTCTAAATGGAGAAAGAAAACGGAAAACTCACTTCAAAAAAAAAGAAAAGAAACTATGTGTATAAAAAAAAGAGTTGTTTGCAACCCTCAAATATGTTGGCAGACTGGTTTACAATAAAACTGTATCTCTCTCCCTCTTCTAATTTTACGGTTTAATGGACTTCTTACCACTAAAACTGGTCATTTTTTTTTCAATTCTTACGATTTTTACAATGTAACGGAGGACTATCTGAATTACAAAAATACAATAATTTTAAACTTTTTTTTAAAAAACATTTTATTTATTAACAATATTGAATTTTTACAAAGGTTTTTTTCCTAAAACTGATTTCAGATCTTGGCGGCATCAGCCAAAAACATGCTCCTGTTCTCCTATGGGACCACCCTGGGACTATCCACAATTGCCATCCCTGTGCTTGCCGCCTCTCAGGCTGGAAAGCAAGACCCCTACGTGACCTTGACCCGGTCTCAGATCTCTTGGTTCAGTAAGTAATTGCACCATTCGACATCTGTATAGAAAGGGTAAGCCGGAAAGTACCATTCCCTCACGCGTAATACGGCTTCGTCTCGGGCTGTGACTATTAGGGACCCAGGAAGCAAGTGACTTAAAATTAATCAAATAAAATAATTACGAGTATGCACTTATACTATCACACTAAGGTACCTGGGGAACCAGGCAGCTTGTTTTGTGATAGTTGAGTTGTTTGGGATGTAATATTACCTATTAAGTTCCTTCTGGTTGGAACTTAAATTTATCTACATAGTTCCATTTTTACTTTCCTTATCCTATAATAAGGAAAGTATTGTATTCGTCGAAAATTTGACCTACCCAGTTTTTCACATTTCTGGACGAATCATAGCCTCAGGATACCAAAAAAGTTGTTTTCAGCGATTGGTCCGTGCGTCTGTCTGTGTGTGTGTGTGTGTGTGTAAACAGGATATCTCGAGAACGGTAAGAGCTAAAGGCTTTAAATTTGGTATGGAAATTAATTACATACACCAGACGAACCACGAAACTTTTGGTTGAAATCGGCCGCAAGATGCGGCCGCACGGCCGCAAATATTGGCCGCAACCGCTGCTTCTTTGAATTGGTTAAAGATACAAAAAAAGTTAAAGAACAACATTTTCTCGGATTAAAAAAATAATAGGGGTTTACTCTAATCATTTTTTTGATATCTTGAACTTTTTGGAACCCGGCCCCAATTTACCGGTATTTTGGGGGTACCCGCTTGGACTAACTTTTTTATTATTCACCCTAGATGGGGGTTGCGACATATCAAATCCAATGATTTTGAGGTGCTGATTACGAATTTGGCACTGATTTTTAACTATCTGTTACCGTTGAGTCACCAGCGGCGGATTTCGACTTATTTTTGGGGGATAAGGAAAGTCGTGTGATGTTTACACCAGATTTTTTTTTTTTTACTTTCCTTATCCTATAATAAGGAAAGTATTGTATTCGTCGAAAATTTGACCTACCCAGTTTTTCACATTTCTGGACGAATCATAGCCTCAGGATACCAAAAAAGTTGTTTTCAGCCATTGGTCCGTGCGTCTGTCTGTCTGTCTGTCTGTCTGTCTGTCTGTCTGTCTGTCTGTGTGTGTGTGTGTGTGTGTTAAACAGGATATCTCAAGAACGGTACGAGCTAGAGACTTGAAAATTGGTATGCAAATTAATTTCATACACCAGACGAACCACGAAACTTTTGGTTGAAATCGGCCGCAAGGCCGCAAATATTGGCCGCAACCGCCGCTTCTTAGAATTGGTTAAAGATACAAAAAAAGTTAGAGAACAACATTTTCTCGGATTAAAAAAATAATAGGGGTTTACTCTTATCATTTTTTTGATATCTTGAACTTTTTGGAACCCGGCCCCAATTTACCGGTATTTTGGGGAGACCCGCTTGGACTAACTTTTTTATTATTCACCCTAGATGAGGGTTGCGACATATCAAATCCGATGATTTTGAGGTGCTGATTACGAATTTGGCACTGAATTTTAACTATCTTATACCGTTGAGTCACCAGTGGCGGATTTTGACTTCTTTTTGGGGGATAAGGAAAGTCGTGTGATGTTTACACCAGATTTTTTAATTATATATTTTTTTTCATAGAATTATAATAAAAAAAATGATTTTAATTTATTGTTGTGTTTTTGTTTTCGTTCTCTTTTTAAATTTTATTTTGTCATGTTCCTCTTTGATTGCGGTGGGTAACAGTTCAAATGTTTTAACTCCTAAATATTTTATAGATTTTTGTCCTTTACTTGTCTTCATCCGCGGTACCACAGTGTTTTTCCCTGTGATTTAGCTTGTAACAATCCCTATTTTGATTTATTTGTGACGACTTCTCATTTGTCTCTATTCCAGGCAGCATCAACCTCATCTGCGTGCCGCTAGGGTGTCTAGTGTCGGGTGCCGTCACCCAGCCCTTCGGGCGTAAGCGCTCCATGATGTTCATGACCATCCCCTACAGTGTTGCCTTTCTCCTCTTCGTGCTGTCTCGCGACGTGACAACCCTGTATCTCGCTCTCATACTGTGTGGACTCACGGGAGGCCTGATGGAGGCTCCGGTATGATTCTTTACTTACCTAGTTCTAGAGAAATAAAATTCATGTGATCACCAAAATTTGGTGTTTGCACCAAAAAAACTTAGAAATATCTATTCTTACAGAAATAATGTATACTCGTATCTATAATTCTATACATTTAATTTTTATAGATTAACGGGGTATCCCGCTTGAGCAGGGTCGACGTTGTTCAACCTCTTGTTGTTGTTGTAGCCAGCTTGGCTACAGCTGGAGGGGTGAGTGATGGTCTCCAGCCAACTTTATTTCAAAGTTGGCTCGTCCTGAGCCACATATTTCTATGTGCGATCAACCATCATGAGGACTTGGACTTTTGTTTATAAGCCATTAAACCCTTAGGAAACTGCAAGCTAGCCTGGCTCGTAAGGGTTGGCTAGTCTGTTCTCTGTTTATAGTCCTCTAGCGGGACACTGGTCTTCTCCCTGATTAACGTCCCCCAGTCAGAGTAACCTCTTGGTTGAAGTTGGTTGGTTTTGGCCCCCAGAATTCTCTTATGCCCATGTTCGACTGTATATGTAACCATCCTCCCCACCGTGCCAGGTACTCACCTACGTGGCAGAGATCACTCAGCCCCACCTGCGAGGCATGCTGAGTGCTGTGGCCTCCATGGCGGTGCTCAGTGGTCAGGTGAGCCAGCTCCTGCTCGGGTCCTTTCTCCACTGGCGTACGGTGGCTCTCATCAACACCGTGTTCCCGGTGCTGTCGGCGGTCATCCTGTACTTCATACCCGAGAGCCCGCACTGGCTCATTTGTGAGTAAAGAAATAACAAAGTCAGAGTTTGTGTGAACCTCTTCGCGCCCAATGTCCTCGTAAGAGGACATTGGGCGCGAAGAGGTACTCGTAAGAGGACATTGGACATTATCTTTTCCCCTGTAATATTTTTTTAATTTTAAAATCCTGTTACCTGTTTACGTAATTGCATATAATATGCGTGTAAACAGAGATAAAAAATGAGGACATTTATTTTATAGTCCTAAGTGCCCAAGGTAAAAATTTATACTACCAAGTAGCATAAAATAATTTTTGTCCTCGGGCGAGGCTACCGGTCACTTTGTACTACAAAACAAAAATTGGTGTTGGGCGCGAAGAGGGACTGTTAGCGTAATAATAAATTGTTAGCGTAACGGGACTTCCTGTCTCGAGCCGACAGTTTCGACAGCTTGAAATGGTCCCAATTATCATGCTGTTATATTGTTCAACAAATCGCCCCCACATATCAGGGACATGCCACTAAAGTTATTTAAAACATGTATCACTAATTTTCTTAAAAAGGAGGCTTTTTATTCCTTAGAAGAATTTTTGAGCTGCAGCTCAAAAATTCCATATAAATAAAAACATATTTATGAATAAAAAAATATTTATAAATTTACATATTTATAATAATTTTATAAATAAAAAAATTCATCCATTCCATAACCTTCTGGTATCGTTGTAGCATCGACATTACGAGAACTAATGCATATATTGTTGTTGTTTTTGCCAGCTTGGTTACAACTGGGGAGAGTCATGACAAACCAAAAACTAAAGAGAAAAGTTGGTCCTATTCTGAACCACATATTTCTAGGTGCGATCGACCATCGCATCGTGAGAACTTGGGCTTTTTCTTTTCAAACCGTTAGGAAACTGCAAGTTAGCCTGGCTTGTAAGGGTTGGCTATTCTAATCTCTGTTTTAGTCCTCTAGCGAGATCTTCCCTATCATATTCCAAAATCAATTTTGTCACCACTAGTTGTTGCCCACTCTACAACTACGTCAATTGTCCTCAAGAGGTTAGGGTGGTCCCCTACATACAAAGCACAGAAACCGTATCAATAATTGGGCGAAATTATTATTAAGTCTTTAGTTTACAAGGGTTAAGCTGCCATGATTTTAGGTTATATTAATCTAACTAAACTTTCAGGTTTCAAAAGTGATAAAATTCTGTTCTCAATTAAAGTTAGGTCGAGTAATTACTGAAGTTTTTAGTGTCTATGGTGTTTGCTGTCTGTAATAAACAGCTTTCCTATTTCCTAGGGCAGCTTTTCTCAAACTGTTCTGTACGGAGGATTTCGCAAGTAAATTTCAGAGGTAGTAAGTAATATAAAAGGTACTTGATGTATTGATCCATTAACAACAATTAAACAAAAAAAATCAACTCAACCGTTGAGTGGTGTGCTGTACATTCGAATCGATTCATACTTTAAACCAGTTTAAACTGGTAGAATCAATTTAGATTTTCGTCTAGCTTTCTAGAATATTGTTTTCTTTGTGATGTGCCGATCAAAAAATTACGGGGAATCATTTATTAGTGTTCGGAAATCGACCAAGTTGAAAGATCCGGAATTCGTACACATTATCAATGTGTCAGCTGGCAGTTCCAGTGTGTGGGGAACATAGATCCGAGCGGATGTTCCTTTGCCACCAAAATGCGCCCACCCTACAGCGGAAGATGATGACAAGATGTGACAAACCGAATTTTTGTGCTTTTTAAGTTACAAGAAAATATTTTACGAAAAATCTCCCTAAAATCGAAAAAATAAATATGTTATATTTTTTTTTCTACTCCACAACATTCTTTTAACTTTTTTTCCACACTACTCACGGGTTAACTTCTTTTAAAATTCCCAATAGATTTTCAAAAATACACAAAGAAAAGGGATCCGTGGTAAAATCAGTTTGAGAACCGCTGTCCCAGGGTAACTTTTTTATAGCCAAAGTGAGCGTTGTTGCTCAAAGGTTCTGATAAGATAGGAGGTACGTTTGTACGTGTTGCCAAAACTCATCGTGTTTGTTAGCTCAGGCGATAATTACGTTGGAACCTACATACATAAAAAAATTAACTAGGTTTTTGTCCGTACTTCGTAGAGACATGGATAACCAGATAGATGAGTATAGCCATGCTTTTTTGTACTTTCTAGAATGTTTTCGAGTCAACTAATGAATTCTAGGTAGATTTAAGAAAACCCTCAACATTTCTACCTCCATCCCTCAGACCCTCACTATATCCTCTTCCATCCCTCACCTCAACTCCCTCAGAACCTTAGCATTTCCTCTTCCATCCCTCACCCCAACTCCCACAGAACCTCACCATTTCCTCTTCCATCCCTCACCCCAACTCCCTCAGACTCTCACCATTTCCTCTTTCATCCCTCACCCCAACTCCCTCAGACCCTCACCATTTCCTCTTCCGTCCCTCATCCCAACTCCCTCAGACCCTCACCATTTCTTCTTCCATCCCCCACCCCAACTCCCTCAGACCCTCACCATTTCCTCTTCCGTCCCTCACCCCAACTCCCTCAGACCCTCACCATTTCTTTCTGTCTGTCCCGGTAGCTCAGTGGTAAAGGCGGCACTCTGTGAATCCAGAAGTTCCAGAGGTCGTGGGTTCGAAACCCAGCCGGGACATGACAAGTTATCCTCCCATTTGGGATTTTTACCGCATAATAATATGTCTTGGGCTTACTGCTGGAATAATGGGATTTAGTCCTTATCGGGCAGTATAAAAAAGGCGATATTATTATTATTATTTCTTCTTCCGTCCCTCAGCCAAGGGGCGCATGCGTGAGGCTGAAGCGTCCCTCTGCTGGCTACGAGGCTGGACCACCCCGGACAAGGTGGCGGCTGAGCTCTCCTTCATCTCCGAGGCTATTCACGAGTCCAGCCAGAGGCGGCTCGACAAGGATGGCGTCAGGCGGGCCAACTACCGCATGTACACACGCCGCAACTTTCTCATGCCTTACTTCATCGTGACGCTGACATTTTTCATCGGCCAGTTTGGCGGCTTGTTGCCACTGATTACGTATGCGGTGAGTATTCTTGTTGTTGTTGTTGTAAACATGAGAAGTTGGGAAGCCAAAAGAGGTTTTTTTGTAAACATGAGAAGTTGGTAAGCCAAAAGAGGTTTGTTGTTGTAAACATGAGAAGTTGTGAAGCCAAAAGAGGTTTCTTTTTGTAAACATGAGAAGTTGGGAAGCCAAAAGAAGTTTTTTTGTAAACATGAGAAGTTGGGAAGCCAAAAGAGGTTTTTTTATAAACATGAGAAGTTGGGAAGCCAAAAGAGGTTCTTTTTGTTGTTGTAAAAATGAAACGTTGGGAAACCAAAAGAGGTTTTTGTTGTTGTTGTTAACATGAGAAGTTGGGAAGCCAAAAGAGGTTTTTGTTGTTGTTGTTATAAACATGAGAAGTTGGCAAGCCAATACATGTTGTTTTTTTGTTTTTATAAACATGAGAAGTTGGGAAGCCAAAGAGGTTTTTTTTTAATGAGAGGTTAAAAATATAGGGTTCCGGTTGGCCCAGAAAGTCAAATAAGAAGTCAATTCGATTTGCTTTTCGACGTAGAGTCCATTTCTGTAATAATCTTCTGCATGACAAGCGCGTATTTTGCCACTGAGCTATTCCTGCGCTTTTGTGATATGCATGACTTATCTTAAAACAATTAAAGATTTGTTTGCTTGGTTATAACCTGAAATTCAAATACATGGTCTGGTTAGCGTCGATGGCGCGTTGAATGCACAAGTTCTCGTAGGATCACCGAACTGAAGCAACGTTCAGACTTTGTGATGCTTGCATTACGGCCCTACCCAGGCTGGGTGAGGTTCATGTGGGTAGCAGGTTTGTGAGTTTTTTGCGAATGGAGGGTAACACCACCGTTGTGATATGACCGTGCAGTTAAAACGGATTTTTAAAAGAAAATACATGGTCATATCACGAAGAAGGTTTTCAACCCAATTTGTGCCGGGCAGACAACGCACCTGAGTGGGGCCGAGAATAGCCAAAAGAACGTGATGACAATTCACGACCATGAATGGATCCGAAATCAGAACGGTCACCGATCCAAGTCCTCATCACACTCGACATTGCTTAACATCAGTGATCGGACGAAAACTGGTGTATTAAGTGTGCCATTAGTGCTGAGTTATTCTTCGCTGGCTAGATATTATTAAAACAATAAATTAAAATAATACAAACTCTGTTTCGTGTTCATGTAGGCTGGTTGGCTGGCGCTACTTGACGAGCGCTCCCCTCCCAGCGACCTTGATAATTATAATACATAAACTGATAAACTAATTATACTTAAACACAGGCGCGGCCGGTGCTAAGGAGCTGCGGAACTGCAGCACCCCCAGACAAAAAAGAAAAAGAGAGGAATTTCTCAAGTCCTAGCTCGTACACAATGAAATTGATCACACATTTCTAGAATTATTATTTATTATGATTGGCATGGTAAACAAACTTAGCTACTAATAGAGCGACTCTATGAATCCCATTTTAGTCCGGTTTATGTGGCAGCACCCCCAAAACATTTTCTCACCGGCCACGCCTGTTTACACACATATTTAGTAACATGCTTAGTCCCAGCATGACAGATCGGCATTGTTCCTTACTATTAAACACAACGTCCACAAAAATAAGCAAAATGGAAAAGGCTTTCAACGGTTTTACAAGTAAAATTTGAATTATTCTGTTTTGTTGGAGTTATATAATATATGTATTGTGTGTGGTTTATTGATTATAATAATAAGCGGCATAGTAAGAAAAAAGCGACAAGTCTGACATTGTTTGCTGTCGACAAAATGAACTTCCATGTTTTTTGTTTACATCAAAAAGTTCAAAAAATTCAGAACTTGTTTTCGTAAAAAGTTGTAGTATTTTCTCTCCCTCCTTTTTGGAGTTCAAAAAAGTTTTTTTCTCAAAGAATTGATAAAAAACTCTTCTTTCCACTTCATCTTTTGTTATTTTTTTTTCAGCATTATTTTAAATATTTGCATTTGAAATGCTAATTTCAAAATTTACTTTAGCCTTAATAACGGCTCATGCAGTTGAAAGCGACATTAAACCCAAAGTAAAAAAAAGGAAAATATATATATATTTTTTTAAGTATTAGCCATTGTCGCTGGCACATTGAATAAACCAGATTTCGTTCTATCACTGAAGAGAAGCGACGTTCAGCGGGGCGAACATGAAATAAGATGGGTGACTATTTTCGAACCATTTTAATGCTGGCTATTCCCGGCTCAATTCAGGGTGGGTGAGGTTAATTTGAGTAGCTGTGTTTTGATATTCTAGCATTATCATGATCTTCTAGCATTTTTGATATTCTAGCAAATGCAGGATAAAACCCTAGACTGGTTTTGACCACGTTATACCAAAAAAATCCTTATTTTATTTTGACTTTCCCCAAACCTGCTAGAGAGAGCCAATTAAGATAGATAACTACCTATAATACGATTAACCTATCAAATCATTGTTTTGCACTTTGTCAGCTAATGGGACAGGTTTTTTCATCATCATCATCATAGGGTGGCGTCATCGCGAACGATGGTAGCCAGACAGTGGAGGAATTACTCAGCACTTCTACCACTGTCTTTACAAGGAGGCTAATAATTGACAAGAGCCCCCAGAACCAAGAGCTGGTCTACCCCCTGTTTATAGTCCTCCAGCCAGACTGCTGGTCTACTCCCTGTTTATAGTCCCCCAGCCAGACAGTATTTTTTTTTTTTTTCATTAACCAAACGAAATTACACAATCAGGTAGGTTCTCAGCGAATTGACTATGGAGTGTAAAACCCCTGTCGTGATATGAACAAGTAGTTTAAAGCGAGGTTTAACCCAAAATATGTATAAAAAAATGGGTGATGGCTATAGTCAGATGGTCACTAGAGATTACGAACTTCTTTTAATCTATCTTATCCCGCTTGAGCAGGGTCGATTTTGGCACATTTTTTACGGTAGGATGCCCTTCCTAACACTAACGATTCTATTTGATTTAACGTCCTGGTTTAAGACGGGGGTTTTACCCTCCATCCGCTGGGAACCGTATCAGCTACCCACATTAACCTCACCCAGCCTGGTTAGGCCAGAAATACCAGCCTCACGTCATGTACGGAGGGAACAGAATTTTATGTGTGAAAAATATGCTCCGACCGGGATAGAATTCAGGATCTCTGGACTACGGGCAGTAGTCACAACCTTTACGCCACGGAGGTTGGTTCGTAATCACTAGAGATTAGGAACAAGTAAAATAAATTAGTCTGTTAGTCAAAATACAATATAATGTATGTATACGAAACAAATCACCTTTCATTTGTTTTCATTCTTTTTCATGAAACATTCATCCCAAAAAGTACAACAGTACTTCATGGATATGTAATAGGAATTGAAATGTATATGAAAATAAATAAAGATACTCATTATTATTATTACTAACCCTAGAACATCTTCACCCTTCACTTTTCACTGTTCCCAGGTTAATATCTTCGAATCACTTCATACCCCAATTAACCCTTACATAGCCACCCTATTCCTCGGTATCTCACATCTGAGTGGGACTTTTCTGTGCGTGATCCTCATCCATTACACAGGTAAGGCCTCTATAGACCCGCCCCTCAACGGGTCAGTAGTCGATGGTTAGGAAATTGAACTTTCATTAGTAATTTAAAATTTCTAGTTTTTCCTAAATTTTCCAATTTTGGGTTTTTCATCATATTTTTTTTTAATTTAGATATGCAACATTACATAAATATATTACAAGAATTACATAAACATTAATAGCATAAATTATTGTGTTGATAGAATACATAGGTTTGTGAATAAGTTAAGTTAAGTTATGATATTTGTGTTAATCCTTTTCGTGATATCACAACTACTCAAACTCACTTTACTACATATATCAAGAAACCAGTACTTGAACCACCAGCCTCTAGGTTACAAGTCCGCCGCTTTATCGATCAAGCTACTGAAGTTGGTAGGTTTGTAAATACAGTTCAATAAGGTCTCATGTGAAAATATCAAGTTGTTTCTCAAAATAAAGTGAAACTAATTACCTTAGAACAAAAGATTTGCACCACTTTAAAAATAAAATGAAGATAGATTTCTCTTTAGATAGATAGATTTCTCTTTAGATGGTTAGATTTCTCTTTAGATGGATAGATTTCTCTTTAGATGGTTAGATTTCTCTTTAGATAGATAGATTTCTCTTTAGATAGATAGATTTCTCTTTAGATAGATAGATTTTTCTTTAGATGGTTAGATTTCTCTTTAGATAGATAGATTTCTCTTTAGATGGTTAGATTTCTCTTTAGATAGATAGATTTCTCTTTCTCTACACTTGAATTTCTACACTACTTATGTTTTACAAAAAATCGTTTCAGGAAAGCGGCCCCTGGCTCTGACGTCAACAATAGGGGGAGGGATTTGTTTCATAGTCGTGGCAGTGTACGCCCAATTCCAGGAGTCCCAAGGTTGGGACACGCCCCTAGTACCTCTCGTCTTTCTATTGGCTTTCGGCTTCCTTAGTCACCTTTGCATTCGAAGCCTCCCGTGGATGCTCATTGGCGAGGTATTTCCAATAATTAAGTATTTTTTAGTATTAATTTCAGTCGTTTTTAATTCTCCCGATTGAGAAGTTAATGCTTTTTAAGAAGTCTGTTACTGTAAAACTTAGCAGAGGCATTTTTAAAATAATCAATTAAAATAAAATATTTCGACATTTCTTTATACCTTTCAAGAAGAAACACACAAGCACCTTTCTGTAACAATAAAATAACATTACTGCTGACGGACGTACACAGTTAATTTCATCTGTTTACCATAGTTTGAATAAAATCTCACATTTTTTTTAAAACTTATTTATTTATTTAGTAACAGGATAACATATACAAAGGTATTTTTCCTATTTTTTTTTTATTAACAAAATATTTTTTTATTTTGAACTGCTCTAAACAAAGAGTTCTCAACTGACACAGTATGACAATTCAAACATTCTTGTCATTAGTTATTTAAACATTTCAGGGTAGGATGAACATTTTTAAGGATGAAAAAAAAAAGTTTCTAAGAAATAATAAAATTATGTATTTGACAAACAATTAAACCTCTCCAACAGGTGTTCCCCAACAACATCCGATCCACCGCGTCCGGCGCCTCTGCGTCTAGTGCCTACATCTTCGGCTTCATGGTCAACAAGCTCTTCTACCCGATGCGTGACGTCATCGCTCTGCACGGCCTTTTCTACTTCTACGCATGCGTGAACCTCTTCGGCGCCGGCATGCTCTATACTTTCATGCCCGAAACCGAGTCGCGCAGTCTCAGTGACATCGAGGTTCACTTTGCGGACAAGTCGAAGACGTTCGTCACGAATATCGTGAGAACGGATAAGCGACCGAAGAAAGAGGGCGTGGACAATTTTGCACTGGACAAAATGGAAGGGAAATATTGAGGGGAAGACAATTCCGGAGAGGTCTATTGAGATTTACCTTTCAAGGCGTATTAATAACAGACAATTTGGTCAAGGTCAAGCCTTTCACGCATGCGTGAATATATTCGACGACATGCTCTATACTTTTACGCCCTAAGCTCAATCAAGAATGCAATGAAAATCAAGCATAATTTGCAATAACTCAAGTTGACCAATACGTTTCTTGATTCTAACTTACTTTTTAAGTAAGGATATACTATACTGTTTATTTTCATGATTATAGAATCGCTAAATGAAAGCAGAGTCGGCTGAAAGCAGGCCCGTTCACAGGAGGTGAAATGTCCTGGGCCTTTCAGGGGGTGTCGGGCTGAGGTTGGAGCAGTTCACTCCTTTACAGTAAGACCATAAGGCTCATTAACCACCGACCTCAGTAGCTTGATCGATAAGGCGGCGGACTTGTAACCTAGAGGTTGATGGTTCAAGTCCCAAGTTCAGCAAAGACAAAGCGAGATTGAGCAGTTGTGATATCCCAATTGTGATCAACATAAAAATGATAAGTTAACCAACAACTACTTTGGAGATAAATCGGTTGGAGATAAAACATTATACAATTATTTTTACTGAAAAAAAAAAAATAAAATAAATACAATGTTTCTGTACAGCATTATGTTTTGTTTCTTCAATTTCCTCCATTATAATAATAATACTCTTTAGTGGAAGGTAACCACCAGGCGAGGTTAATGCTCAAAGCATTTTCTACCACCTAACCCTCAGAGTCTTATTATTATGTGGTCACAAACTCAAATATAATAAGGAAGAATTCATGCACTGGGTGGGCTTCGAACCAACGGATCCCTACGCTACATCGATTACCATGCAGACTAGCGCGTTAACCACTTGACTACTAGTGCACCAGGCCATTGAGTGCTCTATCCATGGTTGACATGGATGCTAGGTACTAGTCAAAACCCAGCACTTTGTCGTCGCTTATGTTTTTGCCCGTGTCTGACGTCCTATTTGGTTTACTTCGAGAAATTTCAAATATTAGAAATCAATATTGTGTTCGTTTTTGAAAATAGATAAATATTTTTTTGTTCCGATTTCAATAATTTTTATTTTTTTAATGCCTCTTCAGTATAAAATTATTTCCAAAGAA
This sequence comes from Bactericera cockerelli, assembly GCA_024516035.1. Lineage (NCBI taxonomy): Eukaryota > Metazoa > Arthropoda > Insecta > Hemiptera > Triozidae > Bactericera > Bactericera cockerelli. The sequence goes on along the minus strand of CM044964.1, from coordinate 2,844,075 downwards.
GACCACCAGTCACGGGCAAAAAATCATAGTACGGGTTTTAACTAGTTGATCAATCTCCTGAACAACTAGTTAATTTGATCTTCTTTAGCAACTAGTTCATTTGATCTTCTTTAACAATTAGCTAATTTGATCTCCTTTAACAACTAGTTAATTTGACACGTGGATTTCAACCACCATTCGTTGAAAACTCACAAGGAAACTACCCACATTGACCTCAACCAGCCTGGTTGGGGACGGGAACACCCATCAGTATCACGAGAGTTCGAATTTGAGGTTCGGTTTAGGACCCATTCTCAGACTGAAGTAATACTGGTGTGTTTCACGTGTCATCGAAGCTAGTTTACCTTTTAAAACACCACATTCAGAACAGTAATTTCAGAAAGTATTCCAACCTAAGAATTCATTTCCATTTTAGAAACTATTTATCACTGAAATGTCGGGAAGTTCTAGCATTTACCCGTTCTGAAAAATTTTGTACTGTATTGTACTGTAATGTTGTATTGTTCAGTTACATACAGGAAACCTCAGTTGCGTCCGTAACCTAGTGTAATATAACCGGTAATTTATAGCGTTCAAAATAAATTCTCTTATATTTTAGGTTTCCACTGTACCTAGTTATCTCTATATCCAGATTAATCAGCGGTTCACTTACTACCGTAGTTCTCATGTATCCAGTTTACTTTAGTTCTTTAGTATCACCGTAATTGATTAATTAGAATAAACAGCAGAGCTGCAAGTGGAGAAGAGAAGGGACAAAAAGAGTAGAGAGAATGATGAATAGAGAGAGATAGTAAAGAAGGTGCAAAAAAAGAGAGAGGGAGAGGGATAGTAGAGAAGACGAGAGGAGATAGGAAAGAGAAGAAAAGAGAGGAGAGAAGATAGGAAAGAAAAAGAGAGAGGAGAGAAAAATAGAGGGGGAATAGAAAATATAATAAAAAGAGAAGAAGCAGTAGAGAGGAGAAGGGAAAGTAAAGAGATAAGAGTAGAGAAAGAGAGAGAGAGAGAAGAGATGAAGAGAGAGAGAGAGATAAGATAGAAGAGAGAGAAAGACAAGGGTCAGAGAACATAAACACGAACCAAAGAGACGCACTTCCAAAAAGGTGTTTCTATGTATTCTCCCTCCCTCCCCACATTCCTTTTCTCTCTCTGTCTCTCTCTCTTTCTCTTTCTCTCTCTCTTACTCTCTCTCTCTTTCTCTTTCTCTTCTCTTCTCTCTTTCTCTCTCTCTCTCTTACTGAGTCTTTCCCTCTCTCTGTGTATCTCTCTTTCTTTCTATCTATCTACAGAATTATTATCTCTCTTTCACTCACTCTTTCACTCTGTCTCTCTTTCTATCTCTCTATCCATCTCTCTCTCTCTTTCGTACACTCACTCTCTCTCCCTTTATCATTCACTCACTCTTTTATTCTATTTTTAAATCTTCCTTTTGCACATTATTTTCTTCTCCCTCTATTTGTCTCTCTTTAAATCCTTTTTTTATCTTATTCTTTATTCCATCTCTCTATCTCTCTCCCCTCTCTCTATCTCCCTCTCTATCCCTCTCTCTATCTCTCTTTCTCTTTGTTTTGCTCATCAGTTAATTTCTTTTTTTTCAGAACTTTGTTCTTTGCAAAACACAGCAAAAGAGTTAGAAAGAGAGGCGGAAGATGTTCTAGTTTAAAACATAGATAGAGGAAAAGGAATCTTAAAGTTCTAACAAGAGGTGTATAGAAGTAAATCTTATGGGGGAGAGGGAGGGAGAGAAAAAGAAGGAGAGGGAGAAAGAGAGAAAGGAAGACAGTTAAATAGAGGGAATGAGGGGGAGAGAGGGTTTTAGGAAGGGAAAGAAAAAGAAAGAGAGAAGGGGAGGGGCAGAAGGGGGAGAGGAAGAGAGGGGATTAGGGAGGGAGAGCGAAACAGAGAAATAAAAAAAAAGAGAAAGAAATAGAGAGAGAGAGCGAAAGATAGAGAAAGAGAGAGAGAAAGGGGGAGAGATAGAGAGAGACAAAGAGAGAGAGAGAGAGAGGGGCGAGATAATGATGTAATGAGGAACGATAAGGTTGGAGAGGGAGAGAGATAGAGATACTTTGGCTACATACATAAACCTATGTACATAATGAATAGTAAACAATAAAATTGTAGTCGTACCCAGTAGTAATAGTATTATAATAGTAATAGTATTATACTAGTAGTACCTAGTAGTAATAGTATTATAGTAAAATGTGGGTCAAAAGTTTCTTCGAAATTTAAGGAATGCTCTCCCAAGATATTTAGGACAAATTCAGTCGAACTTGGACAGAAGAAAACTGGACGTAAGAGAACTATTTTCACGTCGAATTTAACTCTCAGTAAGGGAAAATACCCTCTGATTTAAAGGGTTGGGTGAAGAGATTGCCAAAGGCAATAACCCCGCCCTTTAGTTGAGACATATATTATTATGTATATATTTATTTTTTCTTAATTTTTTTCTTCTATTATTTTTTTTTTTTTTTTTTTAAAGGTAAGTGTGCCCTGGAACCGCTTTCACATTACTTCAGGGCACTTACCTTTACATCCATGCCATTCCGGAAACGGAAAATTTCGGTCAGAAATTTCCGCTGCGGCCGGGATTCGAACCCGCAACCTCCGGGTCAGTAACCAATGCTCTTAACCACTGAGCCATGGAGGTCGGCTTCTATTATATTGTATTTTAATTTGTAATTATTTGTGTTGTATATAATATGTACTATGAATAAAGAATAAATAAATAAAAATAAATAAGAACGATTTCCATATCGAATTTTTATGAATGTTATCCGCTCAATTTCGAAAAAAGTGACCAAGTACAAATATTTGCAATACAGTGTAGGTCTATAGGTATACATTACTCATGTATTAGAGATTCTTAATCAGGTTGCTAAATGATCCGTTGGTTCGAATCCCACCGAACACACTAATTTTTCCCTTAATTTGAGGTGGTAGTAAATGTTTCATGCATTAACCTCTCCTGGTTTATACCTTCCACTAAAGAGTATTATTTTTATAAAAACACTAGAAAAGCAACCACTATCCTAATAGTTACTTGTACATTTCTCAGGTATTAGATGATAAAAAAAACACTAGAAAAGCAACCACTATCCTAATACTTACGTGTACATTTCTCAGATATTAGATGATAAAAAACACTAGAAAAGTAACCAATATCTTAATACTTACGTGTACATTTCTCAGGTATTAGATGATAAAAAAACACTAGAAAAGCAACCACTATCCTAACACTTACGTGTACATTACTCAGGTATTAGATGATAAAAAGAACACTAGAAAAGCAACCACTATCCTAATACTTACGTGTACATTACTTAGGTATTAGAGAATAAAAAAAAACACTAGAAAAGCAACCACTATCCTAATACTTACGTGTACGAGAAAAGTAACCACTATCCTAGTACATGCGTACGTGTACATTACTCAGGTATTAGAGAATAAAAAAACACTAGAAAAGCAACCACTATCCTAATACTTACGTGTACATTACTCAGGTATTAGAGAATAAAAAAACACTAGAAAAGCAACCACTATCCTAATACTTACGTGTATATTACTCAGGTATTAGATAATAAAAAAAAAACACTAGAAAAGCAACCACTATCCTAATACTTACGTGTACATGACTTAGGTATTAGATGATAAAAAAAACATTAGAAAAGTAACCACTATCCTAGTACTTACGTGTACATTACTCAGGTATTAGATGATAAAAAAACACTAGAAAAGTAACCACTATCCTAGTACTTACGTGTACATTACTTAGGTATTAGATGATAAAAAAACACTAGAAAAGTAACCACTATCCTAGTACTTACGTGTACATTACTCAGGTATTAGAGAATAAAAAAACACTAGAAAAGCAACCACTATCCCAATACTTACGTGTACATGACTTAGGTATTAGATGATAAAAAAACACTAGAAAAGTAACCACTATCCTAGTACTTACGTGTACATTACTCAGGTATTAGAGAATAAAAAAACACTAGAAAAGCAACCACTATCCCAATACTTACGTGTACATTACTCAGGTATTAGAGAATAAAAAAAAACACTAGAAAAGCAACCACTATCCTAGTACTTAAGTGTACATTACTCAGGTATTAGAGAATAAAAAAAAACACTAGAAAAGCAACCACAATCCCAATACTCCCCTGCACGGCGGCAATCAGAATTTATGATGCCAGAATGGAAAAAGTACAGCAGAAATCCCTTATCTTCCCGCAGGGTTTAAAAAAAGGTATGAAAAAGAGGGAAGGGGAGAGAAAAAAGGGAAAAAGAGGAAGATAAGGGAAAAAAACAGGGAACAAGGGGACGAGGGAAAAAAGAGGAAGAGAAAGGGAAAAAAGGGAAGTTGGAACCCGGAGAAGAGACGTTCAGTGAATAAAGTTCACGAGAAGGGAGGGAAATATTTCTGGGAGCGGGGAAAATTTCCAGGAAGAGGAAATACAGGGTGTCAAAGATGGAATCTTCCTTTTCATTTTTTAAGAAGTATTTTTTTAAAGGTAGTTGTGTCTCGGAACCCCATTTTGTATTACTTCAGGGTTCTACCTTTACATGCATGCCATGCGAAAACTCATTTTTTAATTTATTTATTTATTCAATAACAAGATAACCTATAAAAAGGTATTTTTCCTAAGCTGAAGCTTCTAAAAAAAAAAAATTGTCAGTATTTTCTAAATTTCTTTTCCTGCCTGAATTCGAAATCGCAGTCACCAGGCCAGCAGTCTGCATACTAAGCCAGGAAGGTTGGCGATTAAGATGCATGCAAGAGGACAAATGCGTATAGTTCCTAATGAACAGATTTGATCATGGTCTTGACAGTGTTCCGGTAGCTCAGTGGTAAAGGAGGCACTTTGTGAATTCAGAGATTCCAGAGGTCATGGGTTCGAAACCCAGCCGAGACATGACAAATTATCTCCCATTTGGGATTTTTACCACATAATAATATGTTATGGGCTTACTGCTGGAATAGTGGGACTTTAATAGTCCTTATCGAGCAGTATAAATAAGACGATATTATTATTATTATTGACAAACATTTTTATACACAATCAAATAGCTAATGGTCCATCATGTTTACGACTTAATCAATCTGTTAGTAGCTATGCAATCCAAAGTAAAACTACCAAGACCCTAATTATGAGACAGGATTAGAGGTAAGATAATGATAATAATATCGCCTGATTTATACTGCCCGATTAGGACTATAAATTCCAGCAGTAAGCGCAAGACTTATTATTATGTGGTACAAATCCCAAATGGAAAGAAAAATTGTCACGTCCTGGCTGGTTTTCGAACCCGCAACCTGTGAAATCTCTGAATTCACAGAGTGCCGTCTTTACCACTGAGTTACCGTCACAAATAATAGTATAATAACATATGGTATGTAAAATAACCGACCTCACTAGCTTGATTGATAAGGCGGCGGGCTTGTAATCTAGAGGTCGGTGGTTCAAGTCCCAAGTAATGTAGATAATTATTTAGTAAGTTGAGTTTGAGTAATTAGGATATCACATCGTGGTTAACACAAATATGATAACTACTATTTAACTTTTAGTATGTAAAATATTGTTCATCATAATATATAGTGTTAAAATCTTAGGTATTCTCCTCAAAATACTTCTGTGTAATTATTCAACCACGAAAGCTAAAGTTAATTACAGAAGCTCAAGATTTTTCAACCACCACCGGGTAAATCCGAAAAAAATTTCGGAGGGAATTGTTTTCGGGTGGGAAATGGTTTCGGGTGCAGAGAAAGAGAGGCAAGGGTTCAGACACTGCGGGCGCAACGAAAAACCTCCCCTTGGCATTTGTGAAATCCGTGAGCAAAAGTGTTCCCTCGAAATTTCCAGTTCCCATTTCGTGTTTTGTGAAAGCCAAGAACAGACCCGCGTTTATTATCGAACGTAAAGAAAGTCGTGAAATCCCGTATTTTCCGGGAAAAATTTCCCTCATCAAGTTTTATTTCGCTTTCTGTCTCTGTACCTGTCAAATACCAAAAATACCAACTGTATCAATTTTTGTGATTCATTTATTTTTACCAGTTTCTCTTTAATATTTTTTTTTTGTAATTGACAGCGTAACCTTTTCCAGTTCCAAACCCTGATTTTACTTCCGAGAAATTTCTAATATTAGAAATCGGAAGTATTTTGTGTTCGTTTCTTTTTTTTTTTTAATTCGTCATATATATAATTTTGACCAATTCAGGGAATCTGTTTTGTATACCTAACACAATTTATTAATTGAATTAATAAGGATATCGAACGGTATATTAGTCAAATGCAGAAGCTTTAAAATCATCCATAAAAAATAATATTAATATATTGAGTAATTTAAAAAATATATTTTTTTCTCCCAATTAGGAGGCACTTTAACCATTATATTATGGTTCCTCGTGCGGATCCTCAAGTACTAGGAATTTGTTTACTGTCATTTCTTTGCCATATTATTATTATAATTATAGGTATATATTTTATTAAAACTCTGATACATCATCATATTCTCGTTTTTAATCCAAGTTTGGAGACCTCAGGATTAAAAATGCATATTCTGATTCAGTTCAATACTTTTCTTAGGATATGGGCAGTACTCATCAAAACAGTAAAACATTATTATTATTATTGAAGATGGTGCAGGAGTAGACTATACAGGGTCCGCCAAAAAAAAGGAGCCACTCGAAATATCTAGAGAACGGATTTAAATTTTCAGAAAAACTAAAACAGGTGTACCATTATATTGAGGGGGAAACCTTTTCTACTAGGTTTTGATTTTTTATCATTACCAGGGGCGGCTCTAGGGGGTCAACTTTGGAATCTTAAATGGAACCACCCTATTTGCAATACTTTTCTGAAAAGTAGTTGACATTAAAAGTATTTCAAGACAAGTTCGAGATTTTTTAATCAAAACAGGGCCGGAGATATCGTACATTTCGTTCCACAGGTTTCAGTCATTTTTTGCTTATTAGAAGTTATTTTTTTTGTAAAAATTGTTAAACACTTGTCTTTTCTATTTGAGCGAATTAAATTTTCATGCCTTTTTGATACTATTAGATTTTCCAGGGGAGGTATCAAGGGGTCATCTTTTTTTTACTTGTGTAATTAATTTTAATTATTAACTTGTGTAACCTATTCTTTTTTAATTATAATCTGTGCTAAATAACTGCACTGAGTGTTGTTGTTTAATCTAAATTTAAGATACCCTTGAAAACAGGGCCGGAGACTAGGACTGCAAGCGGGTTTTAGAATATTTCACATAATTTTAACAATTCGCGGGATTTTTTGTATACCAACAAATTAATTGAATTAATATAGGAACGAACGTTATATTAGAAAATGCAGAATCTTTACCATGCATAAAAAAAATTGATTACACATTGTGTAATATTAAAAAAGTCATATTATTTTTTCCCATAGGAAGCATCTTTTTAACAATATATTATTTCTTTGAATCACTGAAGACGTATGAATTAGTTTACTGCACTTTTTGTCAAATTATTTTATTAAATATTTAGGTGTCAATTATTATTAAAATTATACAACATATTTCTTTTTAATTCCAAAGTTTGAAGGCCCAGGATATAAAAAATCAAATTCCTGATAGCAAAAGGTTTTCCCCTCGAATATGGACAGTATTCAAAATCATAACATTTTATTATTGAGTGGTCTGGCGGACTATATAATAAGTCACTAAAGAAATATATCAGTATTTCAATTGTTCAAGCGAGAGAGAAAAAAAAAATATATTATTGCCATTTCTCATGAACACCAAAGTTTACGATATCTCGATCATCTAAATTAGAGAAACAGTTCCTAATTCTTGTTCAACATCGAGAGTTGCAATTGTGTTTCCAATTTCCCGAGTGTTCTTGAACAACAATATATCTTTGCGAAAAGTTTTCAAGTGGATACTTTGGATATAAATCTTCGTGGACTTGTTTACAGAGAAATTAATGGAAGGTTGCTCATTGTTTATACAAACTTTCTTGCAGTGGTTCCAAAAAGATAGTTAAGTTAGTTATTATACATGTGTTAATCACTTACGCAATGTCATTTATAGTCAAACTCACTTTACTAAATCTTTGCTGAAACCGCGACTTGAACCACCGACCTTCAGGTGACAAGCCCGCCGCCTTATCGATCAAGTTAATGACTTAATGAGGTCGGTTCCAAAAAGATATGTAGCAATGTAGCATATATGTTTCAATAGGTGGTCAACTGTATAGGTATGCATTCGGGGTCAACTTTAAAATATAATTAGAATAATTGAGATAAAGTACTTCAATCAATAGTCATAATAATATCGCCTAATTTAAAATGCCCGATTAGGACTATTAAATCCCATTGTTCTAGCAGTTAACCCAAGACATATTATTATGTGGTAAAAATCCCAAATGGGAGGATAACTTGTCATGTCCGTTGGGTTTTCAAACCGCGACCTCTGAATCTTTGGATTCACACAGTGCCGCCTTTACCACGGTACCAGGACAGACAAATAATAAGTGAAAAAAACTGAGTGTATGTTGTTTTCTGCTTAAAAAAATTTTCAAACAGAAAGTTTAAAAGAAATTCTGTTTAAAAAAAGAAATCTTGATACGGTGTGGCACCAGTTGTAAAGTATTTTTAATAAATATTTTTACGTCCTCTCTCTTGAATATCCTTAATGAATACTTCCACCAACCCTATCAGTATTAACAGAAAATTAAAGTCGTGAAATAAAATACTTCAATTAAATACTAGTGTGTAATTTATATTCTTGACTGTTTAAAAGAGCAATTTGAACATCATTGAATACTTCCATCAACCTTATCCGTTTCTGGTAATAACAGAAAATTGAATTTCTGAAATAAAGTACTTCAATTGAAATTCTTTTCTGATTAAAAGAGTTCATTGAATATTTCAACATCCTTAATTGAATACTTCAAAATAGAATATTTCCAGGGAATCTTATCAATTTCTGTTAATAACAGAAAATTAAATTCGTCAAATAATTTACTTCAATCGCATTCCAAAAACGTACCAGCTACCTTTTCTATTCAAAAAGGTTACTTGAACATCCTAAATGGTATGCTCCAAATAAATTGCTTTCATTAAAACCCAGAACCTCATCAGGTTCAGCTGATAACGGAAAATCAAACACTTCAAGTCAGTATAATTACTGATTTGAAGTGTTTGCATGAACCTCGCCTGGTGGTTACCTTCCACTAAAAATTATTACTATTATTAAAATCAGTATAAACAGAAAAGAGAGAAGCTGTACTAACTTACTAGATGTCCCTGGACAGCTGTTTCGAGCTCATTAGCTCTCATCAGCAGGTAATAGTTCTGAGTATCCATGACATCAACTATTATTATTATCTGATCTGGTTGCAGGGTTTTCAGTGAAACCCTTACAGTTAACACTGTCACCTAATTAGATCTATTGTGACCAGTTGATACTATTTGGTTTTAACGTCCTAATTGAGATACATAGATAGTCAGGACAGGGTTTTTACCCTCCATTCGCTGGGAATCGTACCAGCTACCCACATTAACCTAACCCAGCCTGGGTAGAGCCGGAAATGCCAGCCTCACGTGCTTGAAGGAAACAGAATTTTTTCTCGAAAAGTCTGCTCCAACCGGGAATCGAATTCAGGATCTCTGGACTACAGGCAGTAGTCACAACCATTACACCACGGAGGCTGGCTTCAATACCAGCAACTTACCTCTCTATTTTAATCAGTAAAACTTCAAATAAAACACTTTCAACTGATAACGTTTTCCTAGTTAAGAGTAATAATTCTACCGTCTTCAATCGACCAAATAAATAACTTTGAAAAGTACATCAAATAAATCAACGTATCTAAAATTTGTTCAAACGGAAAACTTCGGAGTGACAATTTAGAACCGAAAAATAAAAGAGCTCGGAAACTGTTTGACAAATAAATTAAGAACCAATTTGTTTTTTCTTCCACAGAGATTTTTAATGAACGATTAAAGAAAACTGTTGTCAGTTTTTCCCGTTGCACAAAGTAACCACTCTGAGGAAGGGACGCTTTTGAGTTATCACAGGTTGACTAAAGAGGTAAGACTTGCTTCTTGTTAAATACGTTTACCAAACTTCCAGCCGTACTTATGAACAGAATACGTCGTCCGAGCAATGTCTCAAGCATGCTTTCCAATGGGCCTTGCTTGAGACATTGCTCAGACAAAATTATCTGTTCATAAATACGTCTGTGAGATTGTAATAGACTTCTCTTTTCATTTATTTTAATTTAATTTTTTTAATGAATGTTAAATATTATAGACATTTTCTTGGGTCTGAAGGCATTTCAAATATAACATATCTATATCAATAGAAATATAATATGTATTCCAGTTAGATAGGTCATTATATTCATTAATTGTTTATAGTCAATTTTTCTTCTTTTTTTTACATATTATTTTAAACATACTCGTATTCAGATGATTGTCTAATTTTTTTCTTAAGCCTCTAATTCTCAAGTTTACCAATGTTAAATATTTAATTTATATCATTAAATATCGTCTGGCTGGGGGACTATTAACAGGGAGTAGACCAGCATTAGCTTGGTTCTGGGGGCCTTGTCAATAAGTATAAGTGCAGTTCATTAATCCATGTTCTCAACACAAGTGATTTTGGAAAACTGTACCTATTTAATTAATTTATTATTATTATTATGAAACTCTTTATTATAAGAACAAAGGTATATACAAACAATTACAACTAAAATATTAGTGCGCTCAGTGAAAATTGAATTGACTAAAAAGTCAAATAAATTTTAGTATTTTTTCTCTCTTTCTATTTTTTCTTTTAAAACTCGTTGGTTTTTTAAAGAAATGTGTTTTTTTAACATTCCTTTAGGCAATAAGGAGAAGGAGAGAGGGAGGAGAGAGAGAGGGAGAAGGGAGAAAGGGAGAAAGGGAGAAGAGGGAGAAAGGAGAGAGAGAGAGGGAGAGAGGGAGAGAGGGGAGAGAGAGGAGAGAGGGAGAGAGGAGAGAGGGAGAGAGGGAGAGAGGAGAGGAGAGAGGGAGAGGAGAGAGAGGGAGAGAGGGAGAGAGAGGAGAGAGGGAGAGAAGAGGGAAAGGGAGAGAAGGGAGTAGGGAGAGAGAGAGAGAGAGATTCTTGGTATTCCCCGACCGGGAATCGAACTCGTTATCTCTGGACTACAGCAGTAGATGCAACCGTTCGGCCAAGGAGTCCCATGTGCATCAGATTTCCGCCACGGCTTTCTGCCACGTGCTGACATCAATTAATGAAACAATCTAATCTGGAGACAAGAAAGTAACAATACTTTCTATAACTACGGGTAATATTATAGTGAACAGAGAGAGGAGAGAGAGAGAGAGAGAAGAGAGAGAGAGAGAGAGAGAGAAGAAAGAGAAGAGGAGAAGAGAGAGAGAGGGCGAGTAGGAGAGAGTGAAGAGAAGGAAAGGAGAGAAAGGAAGGGAGAAAGAAGGGGGAGGAGGGATAGAATGAGGAGAGAAGATGAGGCGAGATAATGAGAGAGAGAAAGAGAGAGAGAGAGAGAGGAAGGGAGGGAAAAAGAAGGGGAGAGGAGTGAATAGAATGGAGGAGGTAAGAGAGTGACAGAGAAATTAAGAAAGAGAGAGGGAGAGCGGGAGAATGGGGAATGGGGTGATAAAGAGAGAGAAAGTGATATGAATAATACTCGTATATTATGTTAGCTAAAAAACATGTGTTATGTGTATATAGTGGATAAGAGAGAGAAAAAAAGTAAGAAAGTTATCCTTTCTCTCTCTCTTTCTCCTCATTTCCCCACCTTTCTCTCCTCTTTTCTCCTCCAATCTACTACCATCGTCACCTCTCTAAATGTTCCCCTCTCCACCTCTTTTGCTCTCTCTATTCTCAGCACTTCCATCCTCCCCTCTTTCAAACTCCTCTGTACCCCTTCTCTCTACCCCTCTCACTTTCTCCTTATCCTCCTATTCCCTCTCTCTCTCATCCTATCTGCCTCTTGCTTTCTCCTTATCTTCCTATTTCTCTCTCTCTCTCTTTTCCTATCCCCCTCTCTCTCCTTATCCTCCTATTTTCTCTCTCTCTCTCTCTCTCTTATCCTATCTACCTCTCTCTCATTATCTTCCTATTCTCTCTCTCTCCTTATCCTTCTATTCTTTCTCTCTCTCTCTCTCTCTCTTGTCCTCTCTCTTTTTCTCTCTCTCTCTCCTTATCCTCCTATTCTCTCTCTCTCTAATCCTCTCTCTCCCTCACTCTGCCTCTCTCTCTCTCTCCTTATCCTCCTATTCTCTCTCTCTCTAATCCTCTCTCTCTCTCACTCAACTTTTTCTCTATTTACCTTTCCCTACTTTCCGGTATTTGTTCTTCCCCTCTTTGTTATCTTTCGTCCATTGTATGCCATTCGCCGTGTGTCGACTTTCATGTGCGAGAGTTTAGCGCCACGTGTCAGCGAGACACAATAATAATTAAAATATAAACTAAGTACCTACATCATCTCGAGACACGAGCCACTAGGAGGGGGAGTGGGGGGAGAATGGGGAATTTAGGAGGAGGAAGAAAAACACTATTTTCATCTCCTTCTCCTTCTCCTTCTCCTTCTCCTTCTCCTTTCTCCTTCTCCTTCTCCTTTCTCTCCTTCTCCTTCTCCTTCTCCTTCTCCTTCTCCTTCTCCTTTCTCTTCTCCTTTCTCCTTTCTCCTTTTCTCCTTTCTCCTTTCTCCTTTCTCCTTTCTCCTTTCTCCTTTCTCCTTTCTCCTTTCTCCTTTCTCCTTTCTCCTTTCTCCTTTCTCCTTTCTCCTTTCTCCTTTCTCCTTTCTCCTTTCTCCTTTCTCCTTTCTCTCCTTTCTCCTTTCTCCTTTCTCCTTTCTCCTTCTCCTTTCTCCTTCTCCTTTCTCCTTTCTCCTTTCTCCTTTCTCCTTTCTCCTTTCTCCTTTCTCCTTTCTCCTTTCTCCTTTCTCCTTTCTCCTTTCTCCTTTCTCCTTTCTCCTTTCTCCTTTCTCCTTTCTCCTTTCTCCTTTCTCCTTTCTCCTTTCTCCTTTCTCCCTTTCTCCTTTCTCCTTTCTCCTTTCTTCCTTTCTCCTTTCTCCTTTCTCCTTTCTCCTTTCTCCTTTTTCTCCTTTTTCTCCTTTCTCCTTTCTCCTTCTCCTTTCTCCTTCTCCTTCTCCTTCTCCTTCCCTTCTCCTTCTCCTTCTCCTTCTCCTTCTCCTTCTCCTTCTCCTTCTCCTTCTCCTTCTCCTTCTCCTTCTCCTTCTCCTTCTTCTTCTCTCTACCACAACGCTCTCTACTGTCAGTGCGTAGTAATACTAGCAATTACAAAGTTTTGTGTCCCAGAGCCTTTGATAAAGAGAACACAGTTATTAGAAGACTGTCGAGGAAATATTATTTACTAGCTGTAAATGCGCAAAATTTCTTGAAATACAAGTTTAGTAGTTACCTTTGTTACCTGTCTACGAGTTGAATGTTATATAATATGTACATTCTTGAAATACAAGTTGTTACCTTTGTTAAGTGTCTACGAGTTGAATGTTATATATGTACATTATAACACATTACATTACACCCAACATCACCAGAACCGTCGTCATATCACCATGCAGTTGAGAGCGACCTTAAATCCAATTAAAATAAGGCTGGGTGAGGTTAATGTGGGTAGCAGGTTTCTGACTTTCCTGTGAATGGAAGGTAAAACCCCCGTCGTGATATGACCATGCAGTTGAAAGCAATGTTAAACCCAAATTAAAGAAAAAGATATTTTTTTCTGTAATACTTTTTTGAGCGGTAGGTAAACAATGAAAAAAAAAAAATATCATGGCCAAGGTTGCTTTATAGTCTAATTTCATTTTGATTTTTACGAAAAAAATATTTTTTTCCAAGAATTATAATTCCAAGAAAAATAAAGAGCAATTTTCTTTTCACAAATTATTTTACATATTTTTGTAAATGAATTTTTGCTTTATTTTTTTGGAATTAAGAATATCAAACATTGTCTCAAGAGGAGCCAGATTTTTTTTTACCTTATATCTGTAGTAAATTAATGTGTATAATAATTGATATACCGTTTGACAGTATACAGATGGAGTAAAATAAAAAGAATTATACTTTCTTTTTGTCCTGAGGGAATAACAGATACATGGCGTTTCGTAGAGAACATCATATCGTTCCAGTATTTATGGACCTTAGTGTATAATTTCTTGAATAATGCATGCACCCGTAGGATTTGAATATGTACAAATTGTCTATCCCGGTAGCTCAGTGGTAAAGATGGCACTCTGTGAATCCATAGATTCAAGAGGTGGCGGGTTCGAAACACAGCCGAGACATGAAAATTTATCCTACCATTTGGGCTTACTGCTGGAATATAGGGACTTTAATAGTCCTATCGGGCAGTATAAATAAGGCGATATTAATATTTAATTATTGTGCATGTCTGGGTGTTAGTAGAATAAACTTGCGATTTGACAAGATATACCTATATTTATGTTATGTACAAGGTACATTAACATATACAGGGTTGGGTGGAAGAGATTGACCTAGGCAATAACCCCACCCTTTATTGTAATATTGTTCATAATTTTTATTATTACTTGTTTGTACATGTTTCCTATTACTAAAGTATTCCACAAAAATAATTTTTATTTCTTAGGAACTCTTTATTAGTAGAACATAGGTATTGACAATATTAACAATTCAAAAAAAAAAAAAAATAAAATAAACGAAATATATTAATATGTCCTAACTATAAAGGGCGGGGTTATTGCTTATGGCAATCTCTTCCACCCAACCCTTTTAATGTAGATTAATCATTTTTAACTTGAGCCGAATGGTCTATTGTCTAAGTACAGAGCGGAAAAAAATGTCTCGTTAAAAAATGCCTTGTCTCGTTGGGTAACCAATGTCTAGCGCGCTAATACACAATAAACTTATACTGTACAAAAATTAATTGTTAAAAAAGTTATCATATTTGTGTTACTTTTGTGTTATCATTTTTGTGATATCACAACTACTCGCTTTACTAAATCTACGCTGATATCGGGACTTGAACCACCGACCTCCAGGGCACCGACCTCCGCCGCCTTATCGATCAGGCTACTGAGGCCGGTACAAATATTATGCGGAATACACAATACATAAACCTGGTTAATATAATAATAATACGCCATATCGATGATACCGCCCCCCCCCCCCTCCCTCCCCCCAATCCACCCACCCCCTTGTTAACTCACAACAGTGACGTCACAGAATACAATACAACATAATCCTTTGCTACTTGACTTTCCTCTCTCTCTCTCTCTTTCTCTGTCCCTTCCTCCCTTTCTCTCTCTCTCTCTCTCTTTCTATCTCTTTCCTTTTTCTAAAGTGCATCATTTTATCATCCCGTTCCTCCACATCTCTCTCTCCTCTCACACACACACACTCTCTTTTCATTTCTATCATCTCTCCTTCCGTTTCTTTCTCTCTCTCTATTTTTCCCTTTTCTGTCTCAATTTATCATCCTGTTCCTACCCATCTCTCTCTCTCTCTTTCTTTGTCCATATTTTTCTCTCTCTCTCTCTCTCTCTCTATTTTCTCTTGTTCCTTGTTCATTATAAGACCGCTCTATCCCTTCCAAACTCTTTTTCTCTCTCTCCTTCTATCTATGAATCCTTCTTTCACTCTCTTTCTTCCTCATATTCCTCACTCAATCACTCCCTCTCTTCCTCTCTCTCTCTCTCTCTCTCTTTCTCTCTCCCTCATATCCCTCCCTCAATCTCTCCCTCTGACCCTCTCTTTTTCTCTCTCTCTTTCTCTTTCTCTGTCTCTCTCTCTCTCATTTCCTCTCTCTCTCTCTTTCTCTCTGTCTCTCTCTCTCTCTTTCTCTCACTCTCTCATTCCCTCTCTCTCATATTCCTCCCCACATATCCCTGCCTCAATCTCTCTCTCTCTCTCTCTTTCTGTCTCATTCCCTCTCTCTCATATTCCTCCCCACATAACCATACCTCAAAATCGTCCTCCCATCGCACCTTTCATACCTCCAATACCCTTCCCTCATAATAATAACCCCACCTTCACCTCCAATCCTCTTCCTTCATAATATAACCTCGTAGAAAAATTCACCTTTGAAAATATTTTACAACATTTTAATACCTTTTATGTTCCCTCCTGATATTCCCCTTAGGCCGACAGTAGTATAGACTGGTGTGAATATCACACGACTTTCCATTACAACTCAGAATAACTTTGTGATCCTGTGGGAGGAAAGATCTATCTATACTTATAAAAGAGAGTTTCACTGACTGACTGACTGATTGACTGACTGACTGACTGACTCACTGATTCATCACTGTTTCTCCGAATTGGTAAGTCCTAGGAAGCTGAAATTTGGTGGGTAGCTTTGTCTTACAGTCTAGATGTGCAATAAGACGGGATTTTTCGAAATTCTCAATACAACACCTGCCATTGGCGAAAAAGGACTTTTTACTTTCACCGCTATTTCTCCGCATTGATAAATCTGAGAAAGTTCAAATTTGGTAGGTAGCTTTGTCTTATAGTCTAGATGTGCAATAAGACGGGATTTTTCGAATTTCCCACTACAACACCTGCCATTGTCGAAAAAGGACTTTTTACTTTCACCGCTATTTCTCCGCATTGATAAATCCCAGAAAGTTCAAATTTGGTAGGTAGCTTTGTTTTATAGTCTAGATGTGCAATAAGACGGGATTTTTCGAATTTCCCACTACAACACCTGCCATTGGCGAAAAAGGACTTTTTACTTTCACCGCTATTTCCCCGCATTGATAAATCCGAGAAAGTTCAAATTCGGTAGGTAGCTTAGTTTTATAGTTTAGATGTGCGATTAGACGGGATATTTCGAAATTCCCACTAAAACACCTCTCATTAGCGAAAAAGGACTTTTTATTTTCACCGCTATTTCTCCGCATTGATAAATCCCAGAAAGTTCAAATTTGGTAGGTAGCTTTGTCTTATAGTCTAGATGTGCAATAAGACGGGATTTTTCGAAACTCCTACTACAACACCTGGCCAATGGCGAAAAAGGACTTTTTGTTTTCACCGCTATTTCTCCGCATTGATAAATCCGAGAAAGTTCAAATTCGGTAGGTAGCTTTGTCTTATAGTTTAGATGTGCAATAAGACGGAATTTTTAGAAATTCCCACTACAACACCTGGCCAATGGCGAAAAAGGACTTTTTGTTTTCACCGCTATTTCTCCGCATTGATAAATCCGAGAAAGTTCAAATTCGGTAGGTAGCTTTGTCTTATAGTTTAGATGTGAAATTAGACGGGATTTTTCGAAACTCCTACTACAACACCTCTCATTAGCGAAAAAGGACTTTTTACTTTCACCGCTATTTCTCCGCATTGATAAATCCGAGAAAGTTCAAATTCGGTAGGTAGCTTTTTTCATATAGTCTAGATGTGCAATAAGACGGAATTTTTAGAAATTCCCACTACAACACCTGGCCAATGGCGAAAAAGAATTTTTTGTTTTCACCGCTATTTCTCCGCATTGATAAATCCGAGAAAGTTCTAATTCGGTAGGTAGCTTTGTCTTATAGTTTAGATGTGCAATTAGACGGGATTTTTCGAAACTCCTACTACAACACCTCTCATCAGCGAAAAAGGACTTTTTACTTTCACCGCTATTTCTCCGCATTGATAAATCCGAGAAAGTTCAAATTTGGTATTTATGTTTGTCTTATTGTCTGAATCTGCAAAATTGGGCTTTTCGAAACTCCCACTACAACATCTGCCATTGGCGAAAAAGGAAAATTTACTTCCACTACTTTTCTCCGCACTGGTAAGTCCGAAGAAGTCCAAATTTGGTATGTAGGTTTTTTTACAGTCTAGATGTGCATTTGGATGGGATTTTTTTAAAACTCCCACTACAACACCTGTCTATTACTCCATATTGGTAAGCCCTAAAAAGTTCAAATTTGGTGTGTAGGTTCGTTTTACGGTCTAGATGAGAAATTAGACACAATTTTTTCGAAATTTCCACTACAACAACTGCCTGTTACTCCGTATTGGTAAGTCCAAAAATGTTCAAATTTGGTGTGTAGGTTATTTTTCGCTCTAGATTTTCAATTAGACGGACCTCAATACACTACGGTCATGCCTCAATACACTACGATCATGCCTCAATACACTACGTTCATGCCTCAATACACTACGGTCATGCCTCAATACACTACGTTCATGCCTCAATACACTACGTTCATGCCTCAATACACTACGTTCATGCCTCAATATAGTATAGTATAATAGTACTTTATTTAGACTGTCGGCTCGAGACAGGAAGTCCCATTACGCTAACAGTTTATACTACGGCCATGCCTCAATACACTACGGTCATGCCTCAATACAGGACGGTCATGCCTCAATACACACTACGGCCATGCGTCAATACACTACGGTCATGCCTCAATACACTACGGCCATGCCTCGGCCCGCAAAGCGGGCGACAGCCCGCTAGTTGGAAATAAATGAATAGTCGGTATTGCAAATCCCGTTATTTTTTTTTTTTTTTTTTTTTTTTTTTTTTTTTAAAGATGAGTGTTTCACAGCCGTTTTTTATTTCGTAGCCATGAAACAGGAGCTACTGTAGACGCTTGTGGTCTGTGTTGTAGCCTGCCCATCCCGTAGTATGCCTCCCCTCTGATGGGCGAGAAGTGACACAATACTTCCCAATTAGGTGCTGGGTCAACACGAGCGCACCGGAAGGTATCCCTTACAAACAACTGTAACCAAATTAAGAATACAAATTTTTGTCGGCGCGGGGGTTCGAACCCGGGACCTTCCGCATGGCAAGCGAGTGCTTAACCACTGAGCTAATCGCGCGCTCATTGTATAATGTATTGTATATATTGTATAATGTATAATGTAAACTTATACATTATACAATATACCTATCTAATTTTTATTTTTTGACAGCATAGTTTGACACCAATTGATGGATTCAAACCCGTCATAACTAGAAAATAAAGTGGTGTGACACCACAAGACTTTCCTTATAACTCGAAAATAAGTCAAAGTCCGCCACTGGTGACTCAACGCTCTCAAGGGTAACAGTTAGATAAAAATAAATGTCAAATTCGTATTCAGCACCTCAAAATCATTAGATTTGATATATCACAACCCCCATCTAAGATTAATAATAAAAAAGTTAGTCCAAGCGGAACCCTACAAAATACCAGTAAATTGGGGCCGAGTTCAATATAATTATGATATCAACAACAACAACAACAAAAAAGTAATCATAATAAACCCCAATTATTTTGTTATTCTAAGAAAAAGGTGTTCCTATATTTTCAGTATCTTTAACCAATTCAAAGAAGCGGCGCTTGTGGCAATTATTTGCCACCAGGTTTATTTATCTATTTATTTATTACACACTTAAACGGGCGGACCCTGTACTAACTTATACATTTTCTCTAACTAAAGACATGTCAAAAGAAAAATTAATAAACATACTAATTTCAAAAAAAAACGAAAAAAAAAAAAAAAAAAAGTGGGAAATTTTTATAAAGAAAAAATTGATAAAGCTATCAGAATTAGCTATCAGATTGAAGATTTTTTGATGGAAGTAAGATTTTAGTTGTGGCACAGATGTAAAAAATAAATCGATATCATCAGATAGTTCATTCGCAAGGTTTTGCAGTCGTTGAAGTGGTGCGTTAATAAGGTAGTTTCTGCGAGCAAGTGGAGTTGAAAAAACAGGTACACGTGTTAATGAGAGAGCTGTAGGTGATGGGGTATGGATATTAATCTCACTAAGAAGTTCAGGACAGTCAATTTGATTATTTAATATTTTAAAAAGAGTTATAATATCATAAAGTGATCTACGGTGTGATAATGGAAGAAGAGAGAGAGAAGATTCCAAAGCTTCATAAGAACTCGATCCAAGTCGGAATTTTTTTGACATAAATTTCAATGCCCGATGTTGAATAGATTCTATAGATGTACAGTGGATATTGTAATAAGGATTCCAGACAGGGCTAGCAACCTTTCGGCCTGTAACCATTTGCGAGATATGAACGAGATCATTTCTAGTTTAGTTAATAATAAAGAAGAAAATGACCCATTAATATTAATAACAATAGTAATAAAAGGTAAGTAAAACTGTCATCGCTCTACGACCTACCGTCCTTGAGATATTTCGTATAAGCACATACATACATACGAACTATCAACAGACCATTTGATAAAAAAATACTTTTCTGAAATCAGGAGATTCTAATTCGTTCAGAAATGTTATCAAAAATCTGATAACATCAGATTTCCGGGTAATAGAATGTAAAAATTACTTTTTTGAAATTCAGAAATCTGATAACATCAGATTTCTGGGCAATAGAATGTAAAAATTACTTTTTTGAAATTAGGAGATTCCAATTCATCCAGAAACGTTATCAGCTCAATTTCGAAAAAACCGACTGAAAACAATACTTTCTATAACTTATAAATGATAGAAAGTAAAACAGTATTTTTCCTGATGTCGATCATCCTTGCTTTTCCCACGGGACCTTAAGCGGTGAAGTGGGATTTTTTCTGACATTTCCCCAAGCCCAAGGGAATTTCCCTGGGAAAAGGGATATCTACTCAAGCTTCCAGATATTCGTACTGGAGGTATTTTTATTTTCTTCATTTTTTTCTGTGCTCTTTCCCTTCTCTTTTCCCTCTCTCTTGGTCTATAATTTTGTAATTTTACTTCCGAGAAATTTCTTTTATTAGCAATCGGAAGTTTTGTGTTCTTTTTTTTTAATATTTCTTTTTCTCCAATTTGTTTATCTTTTGTGGGATATTTTTATTTTACAGGGTTTGATTTTTCAATGGCATACAGATGGGGAAGTTTTCCTATTTTGTGTTTTTTTCGTGTTTCATTCATACCTCGTGAAGAAAAATTAAGTAGGTATTTCTCGATATTTTTAATTCGAAAAAAGGCCTAATAATCTAATTATTACACATTGCATAAATATTTAGTTCTACGGCGCGCATACAAAATGAATTTTGCACAAAAGCTCAGTGGTTATTTACTAGCTTGCCATGTGCAAGGAAAATTCGTATTCAAAACTTGGTTACAGTTGTTTGTAAGGGATATTATTAAAATTTATTATTAGTAAGCTGATAAGAACAGATACTACACTTTGATCTTAACCAAAGGTTGAGAAGCAATACCTTCCGGTGCGCTCGTGCTGACCCAGCACCTAAATGGGAATACTTGAAAATGGTAATACATATTTTAATTTTTATAATTTTTTAGGTAGTTTGACGGTGGTTTAAGGGGGGTCAATTCTCATGCAAATTGCAATATCTGATACTGTTTGGGGTTTGGGCTGTGGTATTGTAAACAAACAACCCCTAAGAAGACATACTCAGCCAGTCAGACACGCACAGATTTGGTGTATTATACAGGGTGTAACAGACATGATGCAAAACCTGTTAAGGGGTGGTAGTACAGATCGTTAAGGGGTGGTAGTACAGAGAGAGAGAGAGAGAAAGACAGAGATTCCAGAGGTCGTGGGTTCGAAACTCACTCAGTACACAATAATAAGTCACAATAATTACTGCTGGTATAACAGGACTTAAATTATTATCACACCACAGGTACAACCTTAGGATAACATGCACACTTGCACACTTGCACAGTGTACACTGTACACAGACACCGTCTCAGAAAATAAAAGCTTAGGACTTTTTAAACTATACTTTTCGCAAAATATCGCAAAATCTTCCAAACCCCATAAGTTGTATTTTGAAAAGAAAATATGTTTTTTTTTTGAGAGAGAAAAAGAAACATGTAAAATTCAAAGCGCCTTGTTAAATAAAATTGTTAGAACAAAATTTCTTTCTCCGTATTTACCAAAATGATCAATAAATATTTGCAAGGGATTCTATTCTAAGCAACAAAATAAATATCTTTCAATGTTGAAGGAAATTTTGAATTATAAACGGTGATACGTAAATTTATGATTTAAAATGAAAGTAATAAAATAGTACTCCAGATAAAAATAAAATTTATAGGTAGACTAGCCGTTTGCCCGTGCTTAGCAACGGGACTAAATTTCAAATTTACTAAGGCATGGCCGTACTGCTGGACAGCAATGCCTTTTTGCACTTTTTATAATTTTTATGGACAAAGCGATAATGGTTTTGGGGGGGTCAATTCTGAGAAATTTTTCGCTATCTCTTACCGTTTTGGCTAAACAACTCTGGACAAACAAACAAACATAGGTAGGTAGGTAGGTAGGTAGTCCTTTTTTCTGTTTTATATATAGAGATAGTGTATCTAATATGCCAGCCTCCTTGGCGTAACGGTTGTGATTACTGCCCGTACTACAGAGATCCTGAGTTCGATCCTCGGACGGAGCAAATTTTTCACACAGAAAATTCTGTTCCCTCCGTACATTTCCGGCCCTACCCAGGCTAAGTGAGGTTAATGTGGGTAGCTGGTACGCTTCCCAGCGAATGGAGGGTAAAACCCCCGTTCTAATCCAGGACGTTGAATCAAATAGAATCGTTGGCGTTAGGAAGGGCATCCAGCTGTAAAAATGTGCCAAAACCAACCAACCTGAACCATGAGGTTTCGACCCTGCTTAAGTGGGATAAGACAGAGTAAAAGATAGTGTATCTAATATCTATGCTGAATTATTAATATTATTTCTAATGAATCCCTCAGTAGCTTGATCGATGAGGCGGTGGACTGGTAATCGAAGTTCGGTGGTTCAAGTCCCAAGTTAAGCAAATTTAGCTACGCGAGTTTGAGTAGTTGTAATTTCACAACTGAAATTTATTGACTCAAATATTCTTTAACTTCAAATGAATCAATGTTGTTCAAACCTATCTCTAGCTAGAGTCGTCGATGTCAATTTTTTTATGACATTCGTGATATCACAACTACTCGTTTTAATAAATCTACTAAATTTGCTTAACTTAGGACCTAATAAATCTAATGAGAAGGATTAAATAGGGATGATGTACAGGTACACAACATAGAACAAAGCTTTTTACTCTATTAATGAGTACCTCTCGATGGATTTTGATTTTATGTTTTTTTTTTGTATTACTTCTGCTTGTTCTTTGACTTGCGTTAACAACTTTTATGTTGAATGAACACCAATATAGCATTATCTTATCGAACCATAATTGGAGGAAAAACAATATTTTCGATTTCTATTATTACAGATTTCTCGGAAGTAATGTTAAATGATTACAATGCAATAAAGACAACTTCTCTTCGACGACGACTCATTAAAACGAGGAAGAAATAGGATTCTTGAAACAGAGAGATGAATCCCCGTACTCCTCAGAACTTTATGTTCTGAGGAGCATTAATTAGATATACGCCAAAGCCTCGCCCTCCTATTTTTCCGCCCCCTCATTTTCTCCCACCACCTGCCCTCTTTCTTACCCCGCACAACCTTCTAATTTAAACTTCATCCCCTTATTTTTAACCCCCCCTTCTCTCTTCCATCCCCTCATTTTCACCCACCACCTCCCCTCTTTCTCCCCCTAATATCCGCTCAACACCCTCCTAATTTACACCTCATCCCACATATTTTTCAACCCCCCCCCCTCTCTTCCATCCCCTCATTTTTACCCACCAACTGCCCTCTTTCTTACCCCGCACAACCTTCTAATTTACACTTCATCCCCCTATTTTTAACCCCCCCCCTCTCTTCCACCCCCTCATTTTCACCCACCACCTTCCCTCTTTCTCTCCCCCCGCACAATCTTCTAATTTACACCTCATCCCCCTCTATCTTAACCCCCCTTCTCTCTTCTTCCTCCTAATTTCATCCACCACCTACCCTCTTTCCCCCCGCACAATCTTCTAATTTACACCTCATCCCCCTCTATTTTAACCCCCGCTCTCTGTTCCTCCTCCTAATTTTCATCCACCACCTACCCTCTTTCCCCCCCGCACAATCTTCTAATTTACATCTCATCCCCCTCTATCTTAATGTCCCCCCCCCCCCCCCACCCCCCGCTATTCCTCCCCCTAATCTTCAACCTCCCCTAACCCCCTACATTCCCCACTCTGCGGCCTCAATTCTCCATTCCCTGCAGGAACGCTCAAAAAAGTCAGACAAGTAGAACACGTACAGCTTTCTATTACATTTTAACAGTGGTTCCAGACATTTTGAGCTCAAATAAAGCAGAAAATAATAAGGACAGCAGTGATGTAGATTTTTACATAGATTCAGACATTTTCGTTGGAGAAAAAATAGGAGAGAGAGGATTAAATGAGAAGAAAATAGGACGTTCGGTTTCATTTGTTTGCATTCCTGCCGCATAGTTTCCGACATTTTACCACCGAGAATTAATGTAGGTCATCACAGACCGAGAAATGAGTTGAACGCTCCAACAATGAGAATTATGTTACCCAGGGCGTGTGTAGATTTGTGAAACTTTTACACCAGGTTAAATATGACAGCTGTAGGCTAAAAAAAACCTGCCATAAAAAAGACCATTTAACCTGCTAGTTTTTCACACAGTGTCCGGTAAAGTGGGTGAATTTCGAAATTACTGGATTTTTTTGTTTGTTGAAAAAACACAATTGGCATAGAGAATAAATAATACCTAATAAGGGAATAAATAAACATAACCAAATGCGAAATTAAATCAAAACAATTTCTTCTGAATCAGTGCCGGATTTTTTTTTCTCTTTCTCTTCTTTTCACATTTCAAAGTTCGAGTTGGATCAAAAATAATTTTCGGATAATGCTGCTTCTAAAGTCAGCCCAGGAGAACTCTCTTGAGACAATTTTAGTTGGTGAGTTGGTAAAATCTGTAGAAAACACATTGTCAATCATTCTGGAGCTAGTCCGATGGCGCGTTGAATGCAACGCGCCATCGGACTTTAATTAACACCGAATTACTCAACCGAATTACTCAACCTAATTCGGACTTTAATTAACAGGAATAAAAAATATAGCATTTCATTTAAAATTCGCGAGAAAAATGAAAAAATATGGCCTAAAAGCCAGAAGGGCCATACGGGGCCTAAAATAAGTATGACCACAGGATGTGCCATAGGGCACTTCTTATACACGGGCATTGCACACATGGTGACCTGGGTTCGATTCCCAGCGGAGGAGGATTTTTTCTGCTCTGTTCTTTGATGTTAGGGGTCCACTCATACCTCGTGAGGAAAAATGAGTAGCTGCTTTAATGTAAAGCAGCGACCAGTGGCAGAATCTCAGGCAAAAAAATAGTACAAGATATTGTAAATTAAAGTGGAAAAGTCCTATGATTCTGCGCTACCCACTAAAATTGTGACATAATAACACAAAGAAAAAGCATTATTACTTCCGTCGCGTTCAAAAGTTACGAGGGGGTGGCCACCTTTTCTGAAACATTCTGTATATTGGTACTTACGGGAACTCTAACTCTCACTCTCTTTTTCTTTTTCTATCTCAGCTGGTAAAAGTCCCAGTAACCCTTTTTATTCTACCCATAGGTAGGTAAAAACACTAGGAACGTTTCTCACGCTCAGAGAAAGAAAGCACACCACTTATTATGCATAACTCTGTTCCTGAATGCATAATTTAAAAAGTTCTCCGTCATCAAGAAGAGAAATATTGTCACTAAATTTGCCTGTAAGCTGTCAGTTTAAAATTGCGTTCAGAGTACAGAGTCTGTATTACAGCCACATTTAAAAAGAAAAATAAAAGGTATTTGTGCTCCAGAACCGCTTTTTGTCGGCACGTTAGTTCAAACCCGGGACCTTCCGCATGATAAGCGGGTTAACCACTAAGCTAAGCCAGTTGACCACATCGCGCGCGCATTGATTCATTATATTTAATTTTAGCGTGCGATTTGAGATAGTCAGGACGGAGATTTTACCCTTCCTTTGTAGGAAGCATACGAACCTACTACCCACATTAACCTCACCCAGCCAGAGATGGGCCGAAGCATCACGAAGACTTCACCTCGCTAGACTTCGCTTAACTTCAATGATCCTACGACGGTGGTTTAAGCTTCTTATGAATGTATGTAGGTATAATTTTATTTGTGGTGAAGCACAAGGCCTCTTCACAATTTTTGTGGGTAGCAAAGCATCACTTCACAGAGCCTCGTTCACTTTTCAAATTCTATTACATTAATTTCTTTTCAAACAGGGACTATAAATATCAGGGAATAATAAAAAACACTCTTTAGTGAAAGGTAACCACCAGGCGAGGTTAATGCTCAAAGCATTTTCTACCACCTTACCCTCAGAGTCTTATTATTATGTGGTCAAAAACTCAAATGAGAAAAAATTCATGCACTGAGTGGGATTCGAACCAACGGATCCCTACGCTACCTGGATTACCAGACTAGCGCGTTAACCACTTGACTACCATGTATGTATGTTATTGTAAACCTTGTAAAAATAAATAAATAAAAAATAATAAAAATAAATAAAAAAATAATAAAAAATACCAGTGCACTTATAGACCAGGAATAGACCAACATTGGCTTGGTTTTGGGTGCCCTTGTCATTGATTGGCCTCCTTGTAAAGACAGTGGTAGAACAGGTGAGTCACTCCTACCATCATTCACGATGACGCCGCCCTATGATGAATGTCGCCTCCAATGGTCATTACTCATACAAGTAACCAACTAACCACTCATTTTTTCCGCTTCTTTTTACTTCTGAGAAATTTCTAATATTAGAAGTCGGAAGTATTGTGTTCGTTTTTGTATTTTTACTTTTTTTCAACCCTGTTTTTGTATCTGAATTAGAAAGCTCAAAGTTTTCCTAGACTTTTTCCCAGGAGCAGGTGTAAGCCATCTCTGCCGTCGACTGCGGAAAAGCTGTTTACGTTCGGCTTCTTATTTTCTCATTAAATAAAGTGCTGGGAAACTTGGTTGGGTGTAAGGATGGAAAAGTTTATAGTCCTCACTTCATATAAAAAAATAATAATAATAAAAATCACTTTATTAATATCAAGTCGCTTCTGGTAGCAGTACAGAGTACAGATATGAACAAACTGCCATAATGTTCATCATTTATACAACCAAAGCTCTCCTTGGCTTCGCGGTAGCATGCTCGGCTTGCACTCCAGGTGACTTGGGTTTGAATCCGGGCAGGGTCGGAATTTTTTCGGCTCTCTAATTTAGTTTGGATGTCGGGGCCAACCCTAGCTTCGTTTTGACTCGTGGCGGCATTATTAACCCGGGATCAGTACGGTTCGGTTTTGTAACGTATCCAGTACACAATGTACTCATTGCGGGTTAAACATGTTGGATCAAGTTTTATTTACAAATGACATAGAATATACACATACATAGATATTGAAATTAATAAAACAAAACTTGATCAAAGGCGGTGCTAATGCCAAGGACATTCTCTTCCAAGATTGAAATTAAAAGATTGAACATAAAAATATGATGGCATTACAAGATTGAAATTAAAATATGATGCTTGGTTGGAGATATGATTTATTAGTGTTAGTTCTAGTAATGTCGATGCTACCCACTAAAAACTGTGAAATATTAACTTAGTTATAGTTCTTCCTTTTTCTTTCTTTCTTTCTCTCTCTTACTCTGGTTTCTACATTCGTTCTCTCTTCTTCTCCATATTACACCCCAACTCAATATTTATATCCCTCGTCCTCTATTATCCCTGATTCATATTAGAAAACTTTTACCTCGTGTGAGGAAATTTTCTGGTTATAGGTAGCAGATTTTTGTGTTTGCCGCAGGGCGGAAAATCCATAATTATCTTCCTTTTGGCCTGGTGAAATTTCATACTTTTGTTCCAATTCAAAATTTTAAAACAATGGAAAATATTACCTGATGCCATCACAAGTTTCACCATGTATCTCTTTCTCTTTCTCTCCCTCTCTCTCTCTCTCTCTTTCTCACTATCTCTTTCTCTCTGTCTCACTCTCACTCTCTCTATTAGATCTTCAAACTTTTTCATTTTTTTTTAATAGAAAGAGAATGCCGTAGGCATTAGCACCGCCCTTGTTAATTATAAGAAAAGAAAAAAAAAAGATGAGTTTGTGACAGCCTTTGTTTTTCCTTAGCCATGTATAGACGCTTGTAGTTTGTCTCTTTCTCTCGATCTCTTGTCCCATCTATCACCTTTCTCTTCCTCCCCTTATTCTATCTCTTTACTTCTCTTTCTTTTCTCTTTCACACCTTCTATTTCTCTCTCTTTCTATTCCCCTTTCACTTCTCTCCTTATTTTTCTTTCTCACTCGATTTCTTTTTCTTTCCTCTCTCTCTCTATTTATCTTCCCTCCCTATTAATTACCTTTTTCCTTCCTATTTTGCTCTCTTTCTTTTTCTTTCCTCTCTCTTTCTCGTCCCATCTATCTCTCTTTTTCTCTTTCTTGCCTCTCTCTCACCTTCGTTTTCTCTCTATCTCTCTCTTTTTTTCCTCTATCACTCACTCTCTCTCTCTCACTTTCTCTCTCTCTGTCTCTCGTTATTCATCTACTTCTTTTAGAAAACTTTATCTCACTCCGAGTCCCTCGTGAATCCCCCGGTAAGTGGTTTTCCCGACATTCCAGCATCCGTTTGAACATTATCTAAACTTCTGAAGATACACATCCGAACAATTTCTTTTTTCCTTCTTGAAAAAAAAAGAATCTTTTTCCTATGGCTTCAACGGCAAGATTCTCACACTGTGAGCTCTTCCACCCAACCGATGATTTCCCAATTTTTTTCTTGAAAATCCTACAATAATTATGTTATCAATGAAAATCCTACATCGTGCACTGGAAGTCAAGTGATTAACGCACTCGTCTGGTAATTCAGGTAGTGTAGAGATCCGTTGGTTCGAATCCCACCTAGTGCATGAATTTTTCCTCATTAATTTAAGTTTGTGTCCAAATAATAATGAGACTCTGAGGGCTAGGTGGTAGAAAATGCTTTCAGCATTAACCTCGCCCGGTGGTTAACTTCCACTAAAGATTGTTATTATTATTACATTGGTTGGGACGAATTATGAAACAGGATTAGATCTAGGGGTACGGCCACGGCACCATGCCATGTTCCAGGCTATGCTCCCAGTGTAGACATTATCAGCTGACTATAATAGTGCGCTGTGAGCTGTGATTGGTTGAAATACCAACTCCAAGGTGTGTCAAGTTTCAAGGAATAGTGTCCACTTAAAATAAACCTAATCCTGTTTCATAATTTGGCCCTCCAAAGAGGTCCTGCGGATTATTCTAAAGTTTATTTAAAAATTAAATATACATTACCTACATATACTATCATTATTATTATTCAACAATGTTGATCATTGTTCATTCACAATTTTACTTCCGAGAAATTTCTAATATTAGAAATCGGAAGTATTGTGTTCGTTTTTAAAAAAAAAATATTTTTTTGCTCCGATTTCAATTTTTTATCATATTTCTGGACGTTTCATAACCTACTGAGTAAATCTGGTTTTGTGTCCGTCTGTCGGTCTGTCGGTCCGTCGATCCGTCGGTCTGTTAAAACGATTCCTTGTAACGCGCAAATCTCGGAAACTACTCGACCGATCTTGATAAAATTTTGCAGACATCTAGGAGATATTCTGTAGATGGTCCCATTTTAAATTCATTGAATTCATACCAGAGGTTCATACCAGGGTGAAAGAGATCATGCGCCTGACCACTAACTTTTTACTTAAACGCTTATATCTCGTGAACGGTACACCCGATTTCGATGAAATTTTGTAAGAACATGCATATTATTGTTTTACATAGGTTGTTATTATTTATTTTTAAATTAATTATATTTTGACTCTGAAAATCCGAAATTTTGGACAAAAAAGTAAAAAAATAAGGAGCACGACTTGCCGATACAGAATTTTTTGATACAAGTAATTTTCTATAAAATCTCAAAATTGGCACGTGTTTACAATGTGAGGCAATCACGAGGAAGTATTGTGTCCATAATTGGCAGTGTTTTTAATATCATACAGGTACAGTGTAAAGGTACTGCCTTTGGCATTCACATATATATTTTGAGATATCGAAAGTCTTATGTTCTTTTGTCTTAATAATCGAAAATTTAAAGGACGGTAAGAAGATTTGCACGATATCTGAGATAAGATATTCTTTGGGTAAGGGAGAGTTGATAATAGAAGGAGATACGAGTATAGTAAGATAGAGAGAAAGAAAAAGAGAGAGAGAGAGAGAGAGAGAGAGAGACAGAGAGTGAGAGAGAGATGACGTTGAAAGTAAGAAATAACTGTAACTAAGTCAAGGTAAAATTATAAATCACAATAGCGACTAACGACAAGGGAAAAATAAAATAGGTACCTACTATCTATTTTTTTTTCACAAAAGTTTTCAAACTTCGTTTCGAAAAGTTTTCAAACATCGACAAAAAATCTGAATAGTAAAATATTTTAGGTGCCTACCTTTTTTTTTTTTTTTTTTTTTTGCATAACTATATTCTCCTCATCATGGGAATTTGCCATACAGCCAAGCCTACCTACCTTAGCACGGGTAATTTGTCTCGTATACAGGGTGTCCCGTATACAGATGCAAATATTTTGAGGGTAGGTTCAGCCCACCGTGGACTATCATATGAGCGAAACTTGCAGTGGGGCATTTTGCTTCGTTAAAGAGTTATGGTCAAATCCCTGTTTTTCCCACAGGTCTAGAGGTCACTTAGATCGATGCACGTTTTTAAAGAAATGGTAGCCAGTAAGTAATTTTTGACTTCATATATGGATAGTCATGCATATTTCCCTTGAAATGCAGTTGGTTGCATGAAAAAATATTGAAAGACCAGAGAGATATTTAATCATAAGTTCAATATTTTTCTAAAATTCGATTTTTCCCTGTTTTCCCTTTCGTGAATTTAGAGTACTTCTACAATTGCAATTCTGCGTATCACTAGGTAAAAAAATACCCTTTGCTATTTTGTTTCAATAAATACAAAGTTCTTTCAGACGCGTGAAGGAACGAATGAGATACGCCTTATCAAACGGCACCAGAAGGAGAGAAACACATCTTTCAAATTTTGAATCTGGGCGCTATTGCATTTTGAAGAACACTCGATGCCTGAAGTGGTCTTGTGACTATTTTTGTGCCAACTGCAAGTTATAAATGAAAATTTTCTGAGTACAATTAGTTCTATTAACCAACTATATCAATCAAATCTAATAGTTAAAATAACAAGGCGATCAATTTGTTCGGTGGAAGAGAAAGCCACAAGCTTTAAACCTCGCCCTTGGTTCGCTACATATTCTTTTGGGTTCTTTTCATTTCATGTCCTGTGCTGCAGAATGTATCATGTTTGTAGTTTATCAATAAACTACAAACATGTATCACTGTATCACCACCCTTGATCAGTCTTTGTTTATATTTATTTCACAAATTGTTACCATGTTCATTGTAAAAAAAAATGTAAATAAAGCTTGGTCCAATTGTTTATAAAATAAAAATAAAGTATTAATAATAATAGTAACCTTAAGGTTGGATGTTCGAGTTTTACCCAAGGTTAATTTTCGGCACTATTTTAGTATGTTTTTGATATCATGATAGTGATAAACACAAAAATGATATTTTTAATTTTACTTCTAAAAATAAAATCATAATTTTTGTTGGTAGCGCAGAGTCTTTCTCCATGTGTATTCTTTTTCCATAATTACACCACTGGTTGCTGCTTTCGTTGCAGCCTCTCTCATTTTTCCTCATGATAACCCTGTGATTCCGTAACCCCATTCACATAAAAGTTCACACCGACCGACCACTGTGAATGATCAATTTCCCTCTGTTAAACATCCCAGAGCAGTGTATTTATACCTCAAATTACGCGCCAATTCTGTTAAAATTCAGCCAACTTTGAATTTTCCATCATGATTCAGAAGTGTTTTTTGAGCTTTGTGTGTCTTGCGTTCCATGATATTTAAAGTAATATTAATGAGCTTTCTTTTTTATAAAACTAAACATAATAGGGTATTTTTTTAACTAGTGATACGCAGAATTTCAATTGTAGAAGTACTCTAAATTCACGAAAGGGAAAACAGGGCAAAATCAAATTTTAGAAAAGTATTGAACTTATGATTAAATATCTTTCTGGTCTTTCAATATTTTTTTATGCAACCAACTGCATTTCAAGGGAAATATGCATGACTATCCATACATGAAGTCAAAAATTACTTACTGGCTATCATTTCTTTAAAAACGTGCATCGATCCAAGTGACCTCTAGACCTGTGGGAAAAACAGGGATTTGACCATAACTCTTTAACGAAGCAAAATGCCCCACTGCAAGTTTCGCTCATATGATAGTCCGCGGTGGGCTGAACCTACCCTCAAAATATTTGCATCTGTATACGGGACACCCTGTATAGGGTGATAATGTTTTTTTTTACATCATAATTTACAAAATATGACTATTTTTATTTCTTTTTTTGTAACTGAGCGCAGTAATAGCTTGGTGGTAAGATGTTTTATTTTTTAAATATAAAAATACTTTTGGTAGTTTGTTCTATGAAAGGACATTAAAAAAAACGTGAAAAACTGGGTAGGTCCAATTTTCGATTAATACAATACTTCCCTTATTATAGGATAAGTAAAGTAAAAACTAACAGTAGAATGCCAGCCACGGAGCAAATCCTCAACGGCCACAAAGTGCCTGGATACAGCTAGTTATTTCAGAAGATACTGCTATGTGTTTTTAAATTATATTTCATTTATTTTTTACTTTTCTTATCCTATAAAAGTATTGTATTTTAATTTTCAAAGGAATTTTTCTAAAACTTAATAATGCTTCTGCGAAATATAATTACTTTGTTGTTAGTTTGGTAATTAAAAAATAGGTCTTACTTTTTTTAAATACCTGGGGCTAGGATTCTGAGTGTTATATACTTTTATTTAAATAAATGTTCATGAAAAAAAAAAAAAAATACCTACGCTATTCTTTTACAATACTAGCCATGTTATTCTTGGTATACCTCAAGGAACATGTTTTCAACTTTAAAATTAATGACCTCAAAACACTTCGAATCAGTATTCAAATACAAACGAGGTCTTCTTTTTTGAAAGGGGTTGTCTAAAAAATAATAACTATTCTAGTCAATAAATTGAACTTATCTATTGTGCTTGCAACTGGCACTTTCGAAATTCGCTTTCCAGCATTTACTCATATTTTTCCAGCATAAATAGGCATGGAAGTAAATATTTGCTATCGTAAATAGAAAGCTGTCAATTATTTTGTGAGCTGTCAGCCACTCAAAATAATTGACCATTAGTGAATTTTCTGTTCTGAATAGAATCAGAAACAATTTTTTATTGTGCGGGATGTTTTTAGAAATAAATTATACCGGAGTTGTACTTCTGCGTCATGTGACCACAGTTCAAGGTTTTAAAAAGAACGAACTTGCTCTGTATGTATTTAACAACTTCAAAATGTATATAATAACTTTATTTGTTAGCTGTGCATTTACCTAACTGCATGACCACATGGTCCAGCTTTCCATTTCAACTCATAAAAAGCATTATATCTTTTTTTTTTAATTCCTTCTAATAGGATTAGAGGCAAATGAATTAAACAGTGTTTTATTTTTGGTTACAAGTATAGTGTAAGTACCTATACTGTATAAGTATAAGTATAGGTAGTGCTTTATTTAGACTGTCAGCGCAAGACAGGTAGTCCCATTATGCCAACAGTTTCCATTATGCCAACAGTTTCCTGTAACCCAAAAAAATGTAGAAAAATATGGAAGGACAGGATTTATGGGAGAAATTCCTACCCCAAGTACCTATTATAGGTTTGAGAAAAGAAAAAATGAAAGAAGAAGGCAATAATGTTAAACATACAAACAATTTGAATGAATTGAAGTAAAAAAAAAAAAAAAAAAAACCTCTAGGTTTCAAGTCAGCCGCCTTATTGATCAAACAACTGAGGCTTTTTGTAAAATCGTATGCAAAGAAAGATTAATAGAACAAAATTAAGTAGATATTTACGGAATTTTCTAATCCGGGACAATATTAATGCCTTAGGCTTTCCCTACAACTAATTCCTTCTCTTATTTTAGAGTTGCCATCTTCTTTTGGTAAAGCAAACTACGCATAAACCAAGAACATGGGAAGACATTTTTAAAAATGATGATTTTCGATTGGTAAAAAAAAATATTAGGAAAACACGAAGAAAATTCATTTACAAAAAAAGGAATCATCGAGGAAATACATTTTCTGTGTGTTTTT
The DNA here is from genome assembly GCA_024516035.1 of Bactericera cockerelli. Lineage (NCBI taxonomy): Eukaryota > Metazoa > Arthropoda > Insecta > Hemiptera > Triozidae > Bactericera > Bactericera cockerelli. Next base: position 2,809,950 of record CM044964.1, on the reverse strand, counting down.
TTCTGGGTTTTGAGCTCTGTGAGATTTGAGTTTAATATGGAATGACTGAAGAAAATTGAAATTTTACAAATGAAAAACTAGCGGGGAAAGAGTAAAAGAAAGTAGCATAGAGAAAATAATAGAGGGGAAATGGTACGGTAGAGAGAGATAGAGAGAAAAAAAAGTGTTAGAGACGGGGAAAGAAAGATGAAGTAGGAAATATAAAAAGAGAGACTATAGGTAGAGGTAGAGAGTGAGAGAGAAAGACAGACAGTGAAAAAGTGAAAATAAAAACCAAAAAAAGAAATAAATATATACAACTGAGACAGAGAGAAATATAGAGAAAAAGAGAGACAGAAAAAGAGAGATATGAAGTAAAAAGATTTTTGAAGCAGGCAGATTTCTGAAATAGAACAAAAGAGACTAATGAAAGCCAGAAGGAGTAAAATTAAAAAGGAGATAGATAGATAGAGAGAGAGAAAGAGATAGAGAGGGGCAGAAAGAAAGAGAAGGAGAAAGAAAGAGAGGGAAAAAGAAAGAGAAGGAGAAAGAGAGAGAGAGGAGGAAGATGAGGAGGAGAAGGACGGAAGAAAGAGAGAGATTTGAGGGACATTTTTGAAAATATTTTCAGGAATGTTTTGAAAGTGATGTTTTCAAATTTAATGAAAAAGAATCGTCTGGAGGGAAAAAGAAAATAAGGAAAAACTCAAGAGGAAAATGAAAGAATGAAACAGGGTGATTAACTATCTACTAGGCTCTTAGTAACAAATTATAAAACAGGAAACACATAGGGCCAAATTATGAAATAGGAAACACATAGGGCCAAATTATGAAATAGGAAACACATAGGCCCGAATTATGAAATAGCAAACACATAGGGCCGAATTATGAAATAGGAAACACATAGGGCCAAATTATGAAATAGGAAACACATAGGCCCGAATTATGAAATAGGAAACACATAGGGCCGAATTATGAAATAGGAAACACAGAGGGCCGAATTATTGAAACAGGCCTGGATTTAATCTATGTGAACACTATCCCTTAATATGTCCTCTCGTGGAGATTCAGTACGCTGTGATTGGTTGCAATTCCCACTAGAGGGCCTGTTAAGGGATAATGTCTAAGATTAAATCCAAGCCTAAAGGCTGAATTATGAAACACATAATTCAGCATTTAGATATTCTTAACTTGCTTTCTAGTGAAAATTTCAACCAATTACAGCGCACTTTAGCCTTTGTTAAGTGATAGTGTCCACTGAGATAATTCTAATCCTGTTTCATAGGTCTATAGCGGCGTAATGTACAGATTACGACCATGCCTTAAGGTAGGATCACACGATATGGCAGAGCGACTTATAATATGGCAATCTTCCTTGCCATAGCGTGTGATCGGTCTTTGTTTACATGACCATAGAACTATTTGGGTCTATATGGCGACAAGTTTTTTCTATGGTGCCATAGACGTATGGCAAGATCTATGGCATTCGTGTGAGTGCTTCATCACACACATGGTCTACAATATGATATGGTGACGACTGGCAGGATTGTCTTTGGCTAGAGGGAAGACATACAATGCCATAGAGTTTTTGCCACATTATATGGCATCGTGTGAGTGCCATATATTATATGTGCCATTCGTTTTTTTTTTTCTCGACATAGAAAATATGGCATCCGTGCCATATAGTGTGATCCTACCTTTAGTTAAATTATGTGCAGTTGCGAAGTAGTTATGTAAATAGTAGTTATGAAAAGAGCTAGTTATGTAAATAGTACCAAACTTGTCTTCTTTTATCGAATTTTCTATTTATCTATGTTTCCAGAGTGACGTCATCACGCGTCTTACAGCTCAGCAGAGATTTCGTAAATCAATTTATTCCGCCCTACATAATATACGAGAGCTACCAGGATCCGGGGATTTCGCGTTGACACAAATTGTTTTGACAAAAATGTCAGAATGATTGAAGCTTACTGTTTGACGCTAACTGATTTCTTGATAGAGGTTGTGGATATAAGTAAATGCGTCACTCTCAGATTTGCGTTCTCAGAGAGAGAGAGAGAGAAAGAGAGAAAGAAAGATGGAGAGAGGGTAGCCAAATTCAATAATGCTGAATTATGGTGCACTCCATTATCGAATTTTACTATTGGGCTGATAATTGAAAAGGAACCCTTAAACCAGGTCAAATTTGAAAAGGAAAAAAAATAAGATCTAGTTATTTGTGTTATTATCTCACAATTTTTAGTGGGGAAAAAAAGAAATAATCTTTTTCAGAAATAACGTAACAATAGAGGGAAAATTGTTTATCCCTCTCTCTTTCCTATCTCCCTCTCTCTCCTATCTCTCTCTCTCTCTCTTCTATCTTTCTATCTCTCTCTCTCCTATCTCTCTCTCTCTCTCCTCCTATCTCTCTTTCTCTCTCCCTCGCTCTATCCTATCTCTCTCTCTCTCTCCCTCACTCTCTCTCCTATCTATCTCTCTCTCCTCTCTCTCACCTGTCTCTCTCTCTCCCCTAACTTTCTCTTTTTCTCTAGCTAATATTTTGGAAATCATAAGGGCAAACTTTCGGACCTTTTATCTCCACTTTAAAATAGAGAAAGAAAGGGGCACTTTCTCAATCTTCTACTTCTTCTTTATTATCTCCTTATTTACTTGGTTATGTATTTCTTTATGTACCTTTTTTATATAATTTCTGGTAAATTCTCTTTCATTTCTTTTCCCATCTCTCTCTCTCTCTCTCTCTCTCTCTCTCTCTCTCTCTCTCTCTCTCTCTCTCTCTCTCTTGTTCTGTTTCTCCTTCTCTGTCCTTTTTTCCTGATACATTTTCTTTTCTTAAAGTGTCGATAAGAACTTATTTTCCACGGGTATGTCCAAGAAATTGAACTCAGTAGCTTGATCGATAAGGCGGCGGACTTGTAACCTGGAGGTCGGTGGTTCAAGTCCCGTATTCAGCGTAGATTTAGTGGAGCATGTTCGAGTATTTGTGATATCACGAAAGTGATTAACACAAATATGATAACATTATAATATGTCTAAGTATTTTATTTATAAATAGAAACATATGCTTTATTACATAAATAAATAGCTTATTTATATACCAGTATATAATTGTTTATACTAAACATACTGAATTTCCCGTCTCTTTCTTTCTCTCTTCCTTAGAATAAAGTAGAATTATCTTGGGAGGTGTCATATTATATAAATTACCATTGTATTTAATGAAGAATTAAATCAAATCTCTTTCTCCTTCTCTATCTCTCTCTTTCTCTTTCCATGTCTCTCTCTATCTCTTTTTCTATATCTCTCTTTCTCTCTCTCTCTTCCCTCTCCCCCCTCTCTCTCTCTCTCTCTTTTCCTATCTGTCTTTCTCTCTCTCCCTATGTCTCTCCCCCCCTCTCCCTATCTCTCTCCCTTTTCCTCTTCTCCTCTCTCTCTCCCTCACTCTATTCCCCTCTCTCCCTTTTTCCCCCCTCTCCTCTTCTCTTCTTTCCCTCTATACTCTCTCCCTCTCTCTTTCTCCTTCTTCCCCCCCCCTACTCCTCTCTCCCTATCTCTCCTTCTTTCATCCGCCGTCTATTTTTCAATCTCGTCTGACTTCGTTTCTTCGGGATTGAATTTTCTTTCAAAAGCTCGCTTTTTATCTGCTTGATTATGTTTCTTCGAAGAATCATTTGAATCCATCTAGCTCTTTGATACACCAACTTTGTATCAAGGGTAGCCATGTTGCCCATTCTTCTTTTCTCTCTCTCTCTTTACCTCTACCTCTCTATCTTTCTATCTCTACCTATACCTCTCTCTCTCTCTACCTTCCTCCTTCCTCTTTTTCTCTCTCTCTTTCTCCCATTAATTCTATCATTCACTCTCTCTCTCTCTCTCTCTCCCTCTCTCTCTCTCGCTCTCTCTCTCTCTCCCTCTCTCTCTCTCGCTCTCTCTCTCTCTCTCCCTCTCTCTCTCTCTCGCTCTCTCTCTCTTTCTCTCTCTCTCTCTCTTTCTCTCACTCGGGTACCATGCATCATCATTACCCCGTACAGAATGTACAGGTGTCTTATGGTAATAACCATAATAAATCTTACCTTATATTCTTCGCGCTGAGGATAATTTTACCTCCTCAGGGTAATTTTACCTCTTGTCAGATGGTGAATTATATTACCACCACATGGTTTTCCTCTTTAATCATTATTATACCGTTATGTTGTTCTTGTTGTAACCGTCTGGTGCTAAGGAGCTGCAGAACTAGAGCACTTCTAGACAAAAGAGGAAATGAGAGGATTTTCTCAAGTTCTAGCTCGTAAACAATGAAACTCATCTCACATTTCTAGAATAATGAATGCACAATTAGTATAATTAGCGTGGTTAACAAACTCAAACCCTTTAGATACTGAAAGAGCTACTCTATAATAAATCCCATTTTAGTCCGGTTTATGTGGCAGCACTCCTAAAACATTTTCCCACCGACCTCGCCTCGTTTTAACCAGTTTGACTACAGCTGAGGGGGGAGAGGGGGGGCCGGGCTCTGTGATATTCTCCAGCTAACTTGAGTGAAAAAGTTGGCTCGGTATTTAAAAAAAAAAAATCCTTCTTATTTCAAGCTCAGAATCTATCATATCCGTGTGTCCCGGTAGCTCAGTGGTAAAGGCGGCACTCTGTGAATCCAGAAATTCCAGAGGTCGTGGGTTCGAACCCCAGCCGGGACAAGACAAGTTATCTTCCCATTCGGGATTTTTACCACATAATAATACGTTTTGGGCTTACTGCTGGAATAATTGGACTTAATAGTCCTAATCGGGTAGTATAAATAAGGCGATATTATTATTATTATATCCTTTGCCATGTCAGACTCACCCACAGTGCTAAATTCACATTGCTATTTTTTTTTACTGAACTTGGGCGTCGAACCACCGAACTCCGGGGTACAAGTCTGTCACATTGGAATTATTATTTAAACTTTTAAACTACACTCTACTTATGCTTCATCTTCTATAAACGTACTCGTAAATATGTATCAATGGATTTATGTTATTCATTATCTATGTATATATTGTATATATTTCCACTGCTGACAACATTGCATGCTACATTCTTTTCAAAAAAATCCGTCGGAAAAGCAATTACATATATTTATGTCTTATTTATTTTATTCCAGACACGAAACAACCCAGCATGCTATCTTTTCATTTCTAAATATGATAAACGGTTCAATTAAAACAAGAAATATTATTTTTACCCGCATAAAGTAAACCTTTTTTTTTACTTTCCATATCCTATAGAAATAAAAGAAATGGGGAATCACCTTAAAAAACATATTTGAGTTATACGTCGCTTTCAACTGCATGGTCATATCACGACGGGGGTGTTACCCTGCATTCGCAGGAAACTCACAAACCTGCTACCCATATTAATCTCACCCAGCCTGGGTTAGGCCGGAACGCCAGCATCACGAAGTTCGATGCACCATCGACGGCAACGCTGGCTCGAGTACTCTTTTCTTTTAAGATAAATTAAGTAGGCACGTGTATGTAATTTATTGTTCTAAGTGGTCATTTTTTTTAAGAATAATTTTCAGTTTACAATTTAATAAACATAAAACATTTAATCAAAAACTCCAGTTTCTGGAATTGTTCCCAAAAATGAAGCTGCGTTTGTTCTCTGGATTGCTAAACCATATTTGTTCTAAGTGATATATTTGTTCATCACAACTTTGATATCACATTAACTCAATGTTGCTCTACTAAATTTTTGCCCAACTTGGAACATGAGCATTATCCTCGCCCCGTATTACGAAACAATTGTACATATAAATTAATTTTGTTATAATTATATATTTAAAAAAAAAAAAAATTAATGTTATTAATCTAAATGAATGTTTTATATATTTTTTAGTTTTTTTTTTTAATTTTAATGTTATTTATTTATTTTTGATTGTTTTGTAAAAATATCAAATAAACAAAATTAATTAATAAATAAAAATAACTGACCACCAGATTAAATGTCCGCCGTTTTATCAACCGACCTACTGACATCGTTAATTTATTTTTATCTAATTTCTATAATAATTATAATAACACTCTTTAGTGGAAGCCAACCTCCAGGTTAATGTTCAAAAGCATTTTCTACCACCTTACCCTCAGAGTCTTATTATTATGTGGTCACAAACTCAAATTATTGAAGAAAAATTCATGCACTGTTTGGAATTCGAACCAAATTTAAAAATCTAAAACGTAGTAGAGGGGCATAAGTGGGGTTCATCCTTTCTAATGTCTGACCACCCACAAAATTTCCATCTGAATGGGGTACAGAAAAAGGAAAGAATGGGATATAAGAGATGGGAGGGGAGAGGGAGGAGGAATAATATCATACCCATTCGTTTCTAGATTAGAAATGAGGTTATGCGGTCAAGGGTGCAAAGTTGCAAACCACTTTGGAGTTATTCCAGGTTTTTTTTCAGAATTTTTTTTTGTGTGTATCTCTTCCCTTTCTCTCTCTCTCTTTCTTTATATATCTGTTTTTCTCTTTCTCTCTCTGTTTCTCTTTTTCTTTCTCTGTTCCTCTATCTTTTTCCTAATTTCTATCCCTCTCTGTTTCTCTCTGTCTCTCTCTTTAGTTTTTCTCTTTATCCTTCTCTCTCTCTTTCTTTATATATCTGTTTTTCTCTTTCTGTTTTCCTTTTTCTCTCTCTGTCTCTCTATCTTTTTCCTATTTTCTATCTCTCCCTGTTTTCTCTGTCTCTTTACTTTTTTTCAGTGTCCTTCTCTCTCTCTCTCTCTCCCTCTCTCTCTCTCTCTCTCTCTCTCTCTCTCTCCCTCTCTCTCTCTCTCTCTCTCTCTCCCCTCTCTCTCTCTCTCTCTCTCTCTCTCTCTCTCTCCCCCTCTCTCTCTCTCTCTTCTCTCTCTCTCTCTCCTCTCTCTCTCTCTCTCTCTCTCTGCCTTATTACTTTTTTGTGTTTCTCTATTTTTCTTTCTCCCTCCTTCTCTGTCTCTCTGTTT